>CM053403.1:99564226-99605674 GCA_028644305.1 Xerus rutilus
CTGCTGTAAGAAATCGAGCAATGGTTTCACTTTTAAGTCCGATTCCTTTTTCTTTTAAAAGACCCTTCAGGGCAGTTTTAAGGTCCTATCTTGATGATGTTCCTCCCATTGTCCCTTTATATGACGTCCTGAAACTCCAGGAACTTTATTATGAGGTTCTGACTTACCAGAAACTTACCGCCGCGGCACCTGAATCTCACAAGGTTCTGAAGCTGATGAGTAGGAGGGAATGAGGGTTCCCCGTACGGGCCACCACTTGTTGTGTCCGACCAGCGGATGCCACAAATGACGCACGGACAACACAGCTTCTTCCAAGTGAGTTTATTCAGCAAACTTGATGATGAAGGAACCCCCCAGGAACTGCCTCTCCGCTTTTCCTGCTCGGTCTTATAGGCCATTCACGCCAACCAATCACACAGTGCCGCGCGTCCTACAGCATCTTACTTGCACCTGCGCGATGCAGCCTCAGAGCGGGACAACAAGTTTGAACCTTCCTCCTGGCATCTTGCCAGCCGCCATCTTGGAATGGCGTCTAGTCCATCGCTCCTCACAGTAGAGCACTTGCTGCCTAGCATGTGTGAGGTACTGGGTTCAACTCTCAGCACCACATACAAATAAATAAAATAAAGGCCCATTGACAACTAAAAAAAAAAAAAAAATGTTGGGTCTTATAGGAATCAGTAAACTATTTTTTTGGGGGGTGGTACCAGGTATTGAACTCAGGAGAAGTTGGCCACTAAGCTACATCCCCAGCCTTATCTTGTATTTTATTTAGAGACAGGGTCTCTGAGTTGCTTAGCACCTCACTTTTGCTGAGGCTGGCTTTAAACTCTTGACCTTCCTGTCTCAGCCTCCAGAGCCGCTGGGATTGCAGGCATGTGCCACCATGTCTGGCAGTAACTCAATTTTCTTCCTCCACAATTCTAACTGCATGAATAACTGGGAATTTGTTATTCAAGCAATATTAATACCATATGAATTGAAAACTATGCCTGTAAAAAAATTAATGGTTTAAAAATACCACATATGCAAGAATGTAAGTAAAATTATTTTCCCTTAAAATATTTGGAGAATATGGAGGCTTAACTTTTCTTGTGAAGATTTCAAGCCATCACTCTTAAGTAATGTCTATGGAGAAGACAGCCTCAACTAACCTCAATCAATATTAGTTTTGGATACATACATAGATTCATGTATCTTAGAAAAATGAGGTAGTCTGGAAGTTTATTTAAATATCTAGTGGAAGCAGCTCTTTGTGGGTTATTTTTCATGTAATATGTGTGTGTAAACCAAGGACCATTCATATTTTTATTAGCTTTTCAAGAAACACAAAGAAAAAGAACTCTGAAATTAGAAGAAATCCAGTTTATTCAGATAATTCTTCAAGTTTTGAAACAATAATTACAAACAAGCAAGGTTTTGTTTTTTTTTGCTTATGTTTGATCAATTATAATTTGTTTCATTTTTAAAGTCAAAACATGTATTTAAGGGTAAAAAATACTCCAGTTTTTCATATTTTGTCATTTTTTCATGTAGATGGTTAGATGAGGTGATTTTAAGAAATTATAAAACCTATGAAATACCAATATTATAAAGACAATTACCAACAGAATCTGAAGGTTTTTTTAAAGAGTACTTAACTAGAATATCTAACTTTTGGTTTACCTTGTATTGTAGAAATATTTTTAATAATGAACTTTGTAACATCTTTCCATAGCCAAACATAAATAAAATGGCTGAGGCAAAGTCACTG
The DNA here is from genome assembly GCA_028644305.1 of Xerus rutilus. Classification (NCBI taxonomy): domain Eukaryota; kingdom Metazoa; phylum Chordata; class Mammalia; order Rodentia; family Sciuridae; genus Xerus; species Xerus rutilus. Next base: position 99,565,980 of record CM053403.1, read on the forward strand.
CTTTCATATCTGGTTCAGTTCTGATTTTGACAAATTTCAAATAAAACAACCAAAAAATGTTGTCTTAATATTGCTTTAACTATGTCATTTTTTCAAATTCCTTATTTCTTTTGGCTACAGTTCTCTGCTTGACTTTCTCCATCTTAAAGATCTCTGTTAGCGAATCCTAAGTGTTCAAAATTCCGTTTTATTTTGTTTATGTGACTGAACAGGCTTATCTCGGGGGTTCTTAAGAGGCTTCCTGAATTGAAAATTAGTTACTCTGCACTGAACAAGGTAGAATTATACTCTTTAGAGGCCTATGCTAGATAACATAAAAAATTTAACAGAAGTTTGAAATAACATTAAAGTTTTGTTGGCTATCTGTTTAGATTCAGCCAAAGCAAAACTACTTTCACATTTTAGGGCTAACCAGAAGTTGAGAAAGGTCTGTTTGGTTCTGAGGGCTTTTTCTGACTAGGGTTTTAAAAGAAATCAGGAATGGCTGCTGAGCAAGGAAGGTAATAATGTATGAACAGACACATTGCTCAAGATGATAGTTGCTACATTCAACTGTCCTATGATGATTATTACTAAGAAATTTTTTACTTTTGCAGAATGTTGAAAAAGAAAAATAAACTATGCCAAGAGCATTAAAAACCTTGTATTTATACATTATTTAAATTATTGCAATATAGCTCAACTAACTGTATAAGCATAAACATACCCCAGTATTTGCTACAAAATCATTTAAAGAGCCATTTAAATATGTAAAGTTCAAATACAAAAGAAATAATCTTGTGGAAAAAGACATCAGAATTGTGTTAATTCCAACATAATGAACTATAACTGCTTCCAACATAAAATTTGTAAAACTCTCTATTCAGGGAAACACTGAAATATGTAAACCAGTATTTATATTTAGGAATATTTTACAAGTAAAAATTATACAATATTGAAATCAAAGGAATTCACAACATAGAATTGTAAATTATATGAACAAAGTGTCAAGAATTATCAACTTGTTGGTTTGATGACCAATTCAAGAAATAAATTTCTCGTTTCAGCTCAATAAAATGCCACAACACAATAAAATAACAGAAACAAAAACTTGGTTTTAAAGATTTTACCACTACTGATTAACCTTAAACACTGAATTAACTCCCTTTACAATTGTGTGGAAATAATTTTGGTATTTCAGATGTTAGAAATTAATTTCCTAATGCCTTACATAATACATTATTGTATTTACATTTTATAAAGGGCTATGCATTTTACATACCACATTTACATATTTTAAAATGTTAAACATTAAAAAATACGGTAGTAAAAATACTTTGGAAAACTTGTTACATCTCCTTTATTTCAGTAGTCAGATTATTTTCAGTGTCCTGGCTGAAACTGTTCCTGTTGCCATGGAGCTGGAAGAAACAGATTGGAGATAAGTTAATGATGTAGACTAATGATACGTAATAGTAGAAAGAACCTGAAATTAACTTAGAGCCAAAGACATCAGAGTTCAAACTGCACATCTGTCCTTTACTAGCTATTTAAGGTTCTCTGAGGAGTGGTTTCCTAATCAGTAAAACAACAATCTCTCTCCATTTCTCTTAGGTATCCTGTGAAAATTAAATGCAATAAAGGACATAACGCGCTTGGAACACAGGGCTCAATTAAACATCATCTATGAGTTCCATTTTCTGGTGTTGAATATAGGCATTGCGAGCAAATCAGTGATAAATGGACCAAAGGGATTTTTACATATTTTTAAGAATGCACTAAGTGTGAGAGGTAATATGTATGGATCATTTGCACTCATAAAAACTAAAATATGTGCTGATAATATTGCAATTGCTACCCCCCAGGGACCAGGCAATGGACCCCAGGGCCTCATGCATGCTAGGTAAGCATGTTCCTACTGAGCTACATTCCCAGCCCTTTTTATTTTTTATTTTGAGACAGGGTTTTGCTGAGTTGCTAAAGCTGACCTTGAACTTTGCAATCCTTCTGCGTCAGCCACCCATGTCACTGGGATTACAGAGATGTGCTACTGCACCTGGACCCCTTTTCATTTTTTTTTGGACCGTGTCTTGCTATTGACCAGAATGACCTTGAACTTGTGATCTTCCTGCTTCAGACTCCTGAGTAGCTGGGATTACAGGTATATGTAATTTTTCATTGAACCAATATAACCAAGGAGGTAACAGTTAAGATTTTTTTTTTTTTTGTACCAGGGATCAAACTCAGGGGCACTTCATCACTGAGCCACATTCCCAGCCCTTTTGATTTTTTATTTTGAGACAGGGCTTCACTAAGTTGTGGAGGCTGGCTTTGAACTTGAAATCCTCCTGCCTCAGCCTCCAGAGCTGCTGGAATTACAGACGTATGCCACCACACCCAGCCAATACTTAAAGGTTTTTGAAAGTCACAACTGGCCTTGATTGCAGAATGATCTTTTGTAATATTACTTGTGGCTTAGCTATTAAGAAAAAAAGAAATCCCAAACAATGAGAACATTTTCTATTTCAGAAATGTTGTCTACTTTAATTCAGAAGTTGGCCACATCTACTATGCTTGGTGTTTAACTTTATAGCATCAGCAATAGTATCAAATTAATCATAAAGGAAAAAAGCAGAGTCATATACATTCCCACCTCATTCTCAGGTGAAAACCTATAAAACCTGTTTAAACTTTTTGGTGGGACTAGGAAAAAGATACACAGATTATTACAATACTACCTAATGCCCACAGGTCCTACCATTTGAGAGAAGCATGCAAAAAGTACCACAGAATGGGAGAATAGTTAAGAAATTCAATGAGGTTTGATTGCACAGGTGGAACTGGTATGAAATGAGGCTGGATATGCAGGACTGTGAACAGCTCTGTACTCCAAGCTAAAGTGTTTGAATTTTATCCTATAGGTTATAGGAAATCACTAGTCACTCCAATGCAGAGGTCCTAATGTGATCCGATTTCTTAGTTTGAAACAGAATTATGTTGGGCTGGGAATGCAGATCAGTGATAGTTTGCTTGCCTAGTATTAGTGAGGTCCTGGGTTTGATCCTTAGCCCCCCCGCCCCCCAGTATGTGAATATGTGGCTCGTTCAATTCAGACAACGGACTCAAAAATAATTTTTTTCTACTTATAAATCTGTAAGCATAGTCAGAGTTTGGGAAAAATTGTTTAAAATCAATTCTCTTGAATTTCTCTAAGATATTATACATAATTATTATTTAAATCACATTTTATCTCTAATGGAAGAATATTTGGGTTAGTGCCTGATTACTGTTTTTGCAGAATAATTATTTTTAAATTTTGCTTTAATTCTGGTAAATGCACATTTAAATTTAATTAAAAATATATTCTGGTCATATTTTACAAACAGTGAAGTGTTTTAGGAGGAAAAATTTCAACTTCCAGAGGTTAAAACTATCATGTTCTTTTATCAGTTGTTTCAATTAATTCCATTCACTTACATTACTGTTTTATACTAAAATACTAACAGAAAAGTTGCTTTATCTGATTGAAGTTTCTTTTTCAACCTTGGTTTTTTACTATATAATGGTTGCATCACTGTATGAATTTAACTATGTCTTACCTAACTATTCCCTAAATTTGGGTTTTATTGAAGGACACATTAGTGACATTACCCAGGTCTTTTTCTCTATAATCTTTGACAACTCAATTTCCACCCAACAACACAATTCAACTCTGCCTGACATATGAATAAGTCCACAAATCTGCACAGAAAAAATGATTGCTATATATATAAGTGTATTGTGAATCCATTTACATGTATGTACAAAGTTAAGAATAAAAATTCAGCAAGGCAAGCATTAAAACTTGTAAAACTCAGCTGGGTACAGTGGTACATGCCTATAATCCCAGCACTTTGGGAGGCTGAGACAGGAGAATTGCAAGTTCAAAGTAGCAAGGCGCTAAGCAACTCAGTGAGATCCTGTCTCTAAATAAAACACAAAATAGGGCTGGGGATGTGTGGCTCAGTGGTCAAGTACCCCTGAGTTCAATCCCTGGTACAAAAATAAAAAACAAAATAACCCTGTAAAACTCACCATAAATCCAAGGGACTTCTTGAAGCACACCTGGATTAGGAGTATAAGAGTATGTGGCTTGTGGTAATGGCTGATGCGAAGCATAGTGTGAAAAAATTGGTTGCTGGAAATTGTAAGAAATAGGCCTCTGAGATCGAAAATACCCATTCACTGGCATAAAGGCATTTGCTTGTGGCTGTTTAGCAAAGCAACTAAAATACTGAGAGTATAGAATATTAGAATGTGTGGTTTGGACAGTACTTGCAACTGTAGTCAATATCCCAGGAGGAGGTGGGTATACTTCATATGATTCTATTCCTTGGTATGTGTGGGTAATGGCATTGCCATTGCTGCTGCTATAATGATAGACACACCAAGAGTAGTATGGATATGAGGTTCCAAACAAATGCTCAGACGAATTGTATGTTAGGTTGCATGCAGACTGTGGAAGTTCATTCCAATATGTGGCAGCTTTCTTATTCAGGACTTTTGGATTCTCCTTATCCTGCTGTTCAGAAAGAGAATATTCGGCTCTTTGATTCACATCAAGGGTTAAAATCCCAGCTTGTCCAAAGGGTATCGTACTGGACTTCAATGTATTCTTCATATATTTTTTCTCTGACTCAGACTCAGTTTTTGCAGGCTGTTTATTTTCTTGCAGAGCAGAAACTTTGCCCTGGATACATGTGGGTTCTGTAGAATTGATGCAGATGGAATTTTTAATGGATGAATTTAACATTTCATTATCTTGATGTTCAAGGACTCTGTCATTCATTTCTAGATTGTTATGAATATCTCTCAAAAAATGGAAAACGGGCTTTGAGAGCATTGTTGTATTAGGCATAAGACAGTCATTAGTTCCTGGATTTATGTTTGAAAGACAAGATTTCTGTGTGGGATCTGTAGTGTTGTGGTCTTCTGCAAAGGTACCATCTATACTTCTTTGGTCACAAGGTGCAAAAGCAGCATACTTTCTCTTATTAGTTTTTGTTTCAGCAACACTAAAACTCACATTTCTTTTCTTTATGTTATTTAAGTTCTCTTCTTGTCTGGTGAGGTGTTCTGAAGTAGCAGATGAACTATTAGTTAAATCTATCTTGCTTTCTGACCTTGATGTGCAAGTGTTCTGTAAGGTCTTTAAAGGTAAAAGTGAGCTTTGCATTTCAACCATTTCTGGAGATACACAGTTTCTTTTTAGATCATCTGATGAATTTGATCCTATTTCATTTTCATTTTTGGGAAGAGATCCTGTAGTCCTATGAAGTATAATATAGAAATAAAAACAATTTTCAATACACAGTCACAAATTTTTTTTTTAAATATTTTTCTAGTTGTAGATGGACACAATGTCTTTATTTTATTGCTTTGTATGTGGTGCTGAGGATCGAACCCAGGGCCTCACGCATGCAAGGCAAGTGCTCTACCGCTGAACTACAATCCCAGCCCCACAAAATTTTAACAATATATATTTGATATACTTATTTGATACAATATTTATATTATATTCAGAAGAGTTCCTAAGACCGACATTTCTCATTCTATTGGGAAATATAAGTAATATATATAAGTATATAAATATAAGTAACATTATATTTATATAAGTAATATAAGTAATAAATATAAGTAACATTTTCCCAGTTTTATTCACTAGATTGGAATTTATATACTTTTCCTGATAAAGATGATAATACTTTGCACTTCAAATTTATTCCTAACTATACTTAATGGTTTTGTACTTCAAATATTTCCTGATACAGGCCTTTAAAATTAGGAAACTATCATTATTTAATTGTTCAGTGTAGTTTCTAATTCATATACTTCCAACACATTGACGATCTTCATTACTTGTCTATACACAGAACTCCCAGCTTTAGACTCTCCCTTCCCGAACAAAAGATCGCTTCCCTTTCTTGTTATAACAAAATTTGTTTTCCCCCATCCATCTTTGAGAACAGGGAAAACAGATCTTCAAAATTTCTTGTCAATTTAATATCCTTGGCATTCTTACCTAAATTTAGATAACTTCAAGCAGGCTGAGAGAAGCATCCCAGTGTGTATAGAATCAGAGAGTTAGTATAGTTCCTCAAAATAATTATGTTTTTTGTTCTTTTATCAAATTCTTTGAATTATATGTGAAAAAAAAAAAAAAAGCTGAGAAGGGAAGAGAATTACTACTTCTCTAGAGTTAAGAGAAATTCATCCCTGGCCTGGAATCTGTATACCCACACTCAGGAAACTCTAAGTGCCCCATGTTTTACTTAACCCGGCTTCCTTAAAAGGCATTTAAATGATAATCTACATCATCATCTAACCCATATAAAACTCAGTTCCCAGAAGGTATAATTTTGACTTTATTATGTTTTTAATGCTATCTTGACCTTATAGATTAGCAGCTGTCTGGTCTGTCCCTTTATGTACTCTCTTAGATGGAATTCATTTCTATAGCATTCTATACATCAATCTTATGTGAGAATTAATTGTTCTGTTAAGTGAATTATAGCTTGGTTTTGTTTTGCAGGAGTGTGAATCAAACCCAGGATCTTGCATATGCTAGGCAAACACCCTACCACTGAGCTATATCCCCAACCTACAGCTTGATTCTTTAAGAAGTAAAGACTACCTATACTTAAACAAAACTAAGACATTTTCAATACTGGTTTACGTTATTCCTCTAATTGCCTTTGAATTTTTAGTTACTAAACACCTTTTCAGAAAATCATATATGCTAAGAAAAGGACTCCAGAAATGTAGTAAATAAAATGTTATACTTAAATAGGTAAAACCAAGTAAAACAGAAATGAGGCTGCTTATTTTTCCTTTTTATTTTGTATTACTCATTATACCTCATAACATGGGGGAAAAATGAAGTTAATGCAACTTCAAAATCTTAGAGGTAAATGAAACAAGGGATAGTCAGTAAGTACACTGGTGCCACTTCACATCAAAATGAGAAAAATATAAATAATGTAGTTCATTTTTCATAAAAATAATTTATTCAGTTTAAAGAACTATCAGCACCAGGTATGGTGCTCATGCCTGTAATCCCAGTGGCTCAGGAGGCTGATGCAGGAGGACTGCAAATTCAAAGCCAGCCTCAGCAACTCAGCGGGACCCTAAGCAACTCAGTGAGACCCTGTCTCTAAATAAAATATAAAAAAGGACTGGGGATGTGGCTCAGTGGTTAAGTGTCCCTGGGTTAAATCCCTGGTACTAAAAACAACAAAAAACCTATCAGTATTCCTAATCCTTCCTATTTTACAATGCTAAAACATCTTTCTATGACACACACCATCTAATGTTCCAATTTAGTGATATGAATTGGCAATTTATATCTCTATCCAATTTTGAAAACTAGCTGGTCTGTAAAACCTGCAAGTTTTAAAAAATACTTGTCCTATTCCTTTATGCCATTTTAGGAAATCATTAATTGTTAAGTAATACATACATTTAAATGTGTTTTTCTTCTTCTGTAAAAGAATCACCCTTTTTTTTGGGGGGGGGTACCAGGGATTGAACTCAGGGGTACTTGACCACTGAGCCACATCCTCAGCCCTATTTTGTGTTTTAGTTAGAGACAGGATCTCACCAAGTTGCTTAGTGCCTTGCTGTTGCTGAAGCTGGCTTTGAATTTGTGATTCTCCTGTCTCAGCCTCCCTAAGTGTTGGGATTATAGGCATGTGCCACTGCACCCGGCTAAAGAATCACCCTTTTCTAAGTCTTGGATAACTTATCTTTTTGAACTATGCTCATAGACTTACTATTTATATTATAGAAAATACACATTTCACAAGACATTAGCCTTAAATACTTACAGAATGAAATTCAAACTCAGGCCTAACAAAACGACGTACAATGTGAAACAAACTTCTCCTCTTTTAGCTTCTCATTCTTGTCCCCTAAGTTATGCATAAGATCCTCTTGTCCTAAGTTACGCATAAGATCCAACGGAGTTATATAAATAATTGTTTACTCTTTTTTAATTTTTTGGTACCAGGGATTGAACTCAGGGGCACTCAACCATTGAGTCACATCCCCAACCCTTTTTTGTATTTTATTTAGAGACAGGGTCTCACTGAATTGCTTAGTGCCTTGCTTTTGCTGAGACTGGCTTTGAACTCACAATTCTCCTGCCTCAGCCTCCTGAGCTGCTGGGATTACAGGCGTGCACCACCACACCCGGCTGTTTTATTCTTGTACCTTACTATTTGCCTAATTTTGTTTGGTTTTTCTTTAGTTAGGACTGATGGCAATGCTTACCTTGGCTGCTTGAATGCTGATTCCGCTTTGTAGATTTTTGTGACATCTTTCATGCTAATCTATGTTTACAAGATACAAAGAAAATCTACATTGGTGATGATGAACTATGACAAATATTAATCCTCCCCACCTCTTCAAAAAACCAGTGACTTTTTCAAGACTTTCCATATATCACTTACATTTAGAGTAATTCTTTTTTCATTGTACTGTGGATTGAACCTTGGGGCCTTCTACCACTGAGTTACACTCTCAGCCCCTTTCATTTTAATTTTGAGACAGGGTCTCACTAAATTGCCTGGCCTTGAATTTGTAATCCTTTTGCCTCGGCTTCCCAAGTTGCTAGGATCACAAGTGTGTGCTACCATTCCCAGCTGGAATAACTTTTTTGAAAAAATAATTTGCAACATTCTTCTTATCTCTACATGTCTTGAAACTAATCTTGGAGTCCATTTGTGACTGCTCCCTCTTTAGTAAATCAGTCACTGAGCCCCATCCATTTTTAAAGTCATATTTGTCAAACACAGGATCAGCACCCCTAATCCAAACACCCCAAATCTGTAACGCTCCAAAATATAAAACTTTTTGAATGCTAATATGATGGCCTAAGTGGATTCCGCACCATGAAACTCTGTCCCACATACAAAATTACTTAAAATAACATAAAAAATTACCCATGGGGTGTATATGAAAACAAATTAACTTTGTGTTGATTATGATCCCATCCCCAAGACCTGATGTACACGCAAATACTAAAAAACCTGCAAACAACCGAAATCTGAAACATTTCTGATTGTAAGTATTTTGGATAAGGAATACTTCGACTTGTATGAATTTACCTTTATTCTATAAAACAGCACCCTTTCTCTAAGTCATGGCTAACTTACTGCTTCTAACTATACTTAGAATCACCTTATCTTTTATACCACTGAAAAATTCTTCCTATAACATTGTACTTCAATATGTACAGAATGTAATTCAAACTGCTTTTTTCTTTTTCTTTTTGGTGCTACAGGGCCTTGTGCATACTAAGCACTGAGCTATACTTATAGCTCCTGAAACAATCTTTTTCATCCTTAGTTTTACTCTAGTGCACTAAGTTAAATTGTTCCAAACTTGATTTTAAACTCATTTCTCAAATGATGTCAATAAGCATTGTCTTTGCTCACATTACTTTGTGCATCTTAAAAACACTCTTCATTTTTATTTTTTGGTACCGGGGATTGAACTCAGAGGTACTGGACCACTGAGCCACATCCCCAGTCCTATTTTGTATTTTATATAGAGACAGGGTCTCACTGAGTTGCTTAGTGAGGCTGGTTTTGAACTCGCGATTCTCCAGTCTCAGCCTCCCAAAGTGTTGGGATTACAGGAATGTGCCATCATAACCAGCTTAAAAAACCCTCTTTATTTTAACTTTACCTGGTAACATTTTTTTTTCCTGTAAGGCAAACTTTGGCTTGTGTTTTCCCATAAAATAAATCTTTTCTAACAAGCAAGCTTTTTTCATTCTTTCTTTCCTTCTCTGTAACAACAATACCTTTTTAGTATAATCCTCACTTTATTCTTGATGCTGAGCACACAACTTGTGTTCTGGTTGTTTACTAACCATTTTTCTATAAACATGGTATAACAGATATTAAATTCTTTTTATTTTTTAATATTTTTTTAGCTGTAGATGGACATAATGTCTTTATTTTATTGCTTTGTATGTGGTGCTGAGGATCGAACCCAGGGCCTCACGCATGCGAAGCAAGCGCTCTACCGCTGAGCTACAATCTCAGCCCCAGATATTAAATTCTTTATCTTTACAACTAGGATTTACTGACAACTAGAGTGAGCATAAAAAGAATCCTACTTTTCATTTACTTCTAAACTAGGAAATTCTTGAAAAGCCGTCCCCAAAGCCTCTGAGGGTAGATAGAGCAGGGGCAACTGGTAGAATGGGCTCTGGAGCAGATTGCCTGGGTTTAGAAGTGGTCTATTCTGTTTACTAACTCTGTGACCTTGGTAAAGTTATTTAATCTTTTTATGCTTCAGTTTCCTCATCTTTAGATAAGGTAACAATAGTGCATATGTCCCAAGATTTTTGTGAATAATAAATTAACATTTGTATAATCCTCAGAATAGTGCCATACTCATAAAAGCTACATAAAAAATTTTAAAATGTATTTATATAGGACTTTTTCTAACTTCTTGATAATCATCTATCTGTCCTACTTCTCTTATCTGGATGATAATGGTCAAGAGACAGGCTTCATTAGTCAGTTTTTTAAAAAATATTTTTTAAAGAGACACAATATCTTTATTTTGTTTATTTATTTTTTTATGTGGTGCTGAGGATCGAACCCAGTGCCTCACATATGTGAGGCAAGCGCTCTGGCACTGAGCCACAACCCCAGCCCCATCAGTCAGTTTTTAATATTCACTACATTGGGGATAGGCTTGTTATATAGAAGGTAATGAATAAATACTTGATCATACACTAACACACATTCATAATAATGTACTTTCCCTTATATTAAAATTCATTCTTCCATGAAATGTTTTCTAAAACTTCTGTTTAAAAAATAGACATTTGCAAGGTGATCTCCCATGTACAGAATTATTTCATAGGTAATAAATCCAATACTTTAGTATTGGATTTAGCAAAATTTGTTTTGCAAGGCAGTAACTTCAAACATTTTTAACTTTTACCATGTTGCAAAGTACTTATTTACTTGAACAGATTTGTTCTCAAAAAGAATAAAGAGGTTTCATTTTAAATCATCCATACCTTTTGTTTTTTACAACAGGTAGTAGTATTTTTCTCTTCTTCCTGGGAGTCTTCACACTTGTCTGTACTGACAGGTTGTTTTTTAGAGAAATTTGGAAAAGTTTTGATTATGCACTCTGAAATTGAGGGTACCTTCATAGAAAAACTGGATTTATTTCTATTTTCTCTAGGTTTTGTAACATGAATATTCATCTTTTCTTCTTTCTTCGGTTCAAAAGCATTCCTTTTGTTATATGTCATTTGGCATAGCATAAAGGAAGTAGTTAATTTAGCATTTTTAGCACATATAATCTTCATATGCTCAATTGTTTTCATGACTTTCATAATGTGGGCCATTTTTCCCAAATCTTTCTGAGGGACAGACATTATATTTTTGAGTAGGGTAGAAAACTGATTGTAGTTGTGTTCTAACTCTGTCAGAGTGTTTCCGTAATTTATGGATGCTATATATGGCACAAAGTCGATATATGTGGAAAGGGAATACTCAGACTTCTTTAGAAGCTTTTTAATTTCTGAAAGTTCTTCAAGTTCTCTTGAGAATAAATGCAGAGCATATGAGCAATTAACAGCTTCACTACATTTACTGACAATATCCAGATCTTTCTTAAGTTCAGAAATAGCAGTCTCTATTACATTGCAAAGGCATTCAGCAGGGTTATCTTTAAGAAATGAAAAGGATACCATTTTTTCTTGGCAGCGTATCAGCTCAGGAAGAAGTGAGAAATCAAACCAAAGCATACCTCGAAATCTCTGGCTGCCTAGTTTCTTTGCCATTGAGTTTTTAAGAAAGTGAACTGTTTCTGACAGCATAACAATTTCAATATATGTTTCAATTGCTTCAGGTTTTAAAATTACAGCCCCATGGTTGTGGTTTTGCATCATGTCCAAAGCATTTTCTTCTGTGATAAACACATTATCTATGTTAACTTCTTGTAACATCTGAAAGTATTTCTTCAAAATTTCTATGTGATCTGTACATCTCAAAGTAAGTTCCTGTAATTTTCCTAAGTCTGCAATTTCAGCTTGATCCAGTATTTCACTAATACAACAAATATCTGGGTGTGAAAGCAAAGTACTATTAAACCTACAGTTTTCTATGCTAATTAGATCATGTGACTTTCTGAAAGCAATCTCAGTATCTGCTTCAAGTCCACTTGAAGTTGGTTCACTGTTTAAATCTTTAGACAAGATATCATGTATCTCCTGCAACTTAGAAAAAGCACATTCATTCATTTTGAGTAGCACATCTTTGTTCTTTTCCAAGTATTTTTTGCTGAAAGACTGTCTTCTCTCTTTCCAAACAAGATTTTTCGCAGCATCAAAAAAAATATGTTCTAGACCGTAGAGAGAAATTTTAATAGTTACTGCCTCAGTGCTCTTGATAAATTTAACTTTTGAGGAGATCAAGTCTAAGATAATCCACAGATGGTCTTCTTTTCCAGGACAGGTATAAACTTTTGGAGAGTCCTCATATTTACTGATAAGTTTTAAAGTACTTTTTCTTAAGGTTTCTAGGTCTCCTAAACTATCTCCACAGTTAACTCCACAGGTAAATGGAATAGAAAGAGAAAAGTCAAAGCAATCAGAACAGTGTTTAAGTATGGCTTCACATTCATCAATCTGTCGTTTGTATTTTAAGAAAACATAGTATGAATTATTTTTCTTTGTTTTCGCAAACAATTGATTACAATAACTCTGCAACTCACAAAATGCATTATATTTTAATCTTCCTTGAAAAGCAGGATAGAAACTGGACTGCAGTTGATAACCACGTGGCCTGCAGAGTAGTTCACTGTACAATGTCTCATCATACCAAAGCAAGCTCCGAAACGTTGGTTCACCTTTTAAGAGTCTTTTCTTGTTTTCAATGAATTGAATGGTTTCCATCACCATTTGAAGTTCTACCAGAGCTTCAACAGCACATGGCTTTAGTTTATATTTACAATTATTCCACAGGTTTTGTTCAACTAGCAGTTCTCTTGAAATTAGGATTTGTTCAAGTGAACATTCTTGTTTACTTTCAAAAGCTTCAACAAATAAAGGGAGAATGTTTTGACAAATCTTGGTTTCTTCCTCTAGTATCTGCAAAGATGATGCTTCATTTGCTCTCTGCAAAATTTGAGACAGCTCTAGTATAAGAGCTGTACGATTAGTTGAGCAATGTTTTTCATGTAATTCATTCATATATGATATAGGCTTCTGAAGAACAGTGACTTTACAGGCTTCAGACTGGGCATGTAGAAAAGGAATATGAATGTCTAGTTTGGAAATACAGTCAGACTCAGAGTCATTATTAGTTTTGATTGCCCACTCCTTTCTTTTGTTAGGCTGACCAGAAATTGCGTTACTCAGAGAGACTGCTTCTGGAGTAGTATTTTTAATGCTTACCTGAGAGTCAACTAAGTTACTTTTAATTTTTTTCACATTTAAGTGGGAGAATTCCTCTTTTAGGCTCTTACTTTGATTTTTATACTTAACAGTTAATCCTTCAGTAGTGTTTTTGTAAACTGAATAATTTTTTTCTGCTTGTTCAATTTCCCTATTTTTTCTGTCCTGAATGTCTTTCTTTGCAATACATTTTTTTGAGGAACACTTTATATTATCTTTCAAGAGCAGAGAACTACCATTGGAAGGCAGTTTATTCATTATATTTTCCCCATAACTTTTACTTTCTTCAGTGACTGATGTTAGGTCTAATTCAGAATACTTAATACCAGTTGTTTCATTCTCATCTATAAGGAAACAATGACTTGAAGAGCATGGTTCTGTGTTTAGAAGGTCCATTCCACCATGTATCTGCTGACAGTGTGATACAGTACCAGATGTTGAAGAATCCAAAGCAAAAATTCTCTGTTTATCCAAATAAGACTGTGAAGATTTTCTTTCCTCTATCACTGGAGGGATTGATAACAACTGAGGGGTATTATATTTTGTGTTTGTTATTGAAGTTAAGTTTAATGAGCCCACAAGGAAGTTTCCTGCAATAATGTTTGGTTTACAGCTCTCAATAGGAGCTGCAAACTTGTCTACAGGAACATTTACTTCCAGATTTTTCTTACAACCAGATGAAAGGAGGTTTTCTTGTTTGTAGATGTCAACATTTAAAAAGTGCTTCATGTTTGATTCTGAGACTGAAATGTCAGTTTTCACCTTTGTGTGAGCTATACAAGTCCCTTCATATTTTGTGTCTTTGTTATAACTTGGGTTGTTCTCTTTTATGCAATTTAAAGATACTGAATTGCTTTCATTTATTACTTTATTAGTATCAGAGTTATTTTCTTTTGTCACATCCTTAATAATATTATGTGCTGAATGGTTTTCAAGCTTTTTAGATTTACTGTTAGATACCTTTATATCAATTTGATCTTCCTTTTTAGTTAGTTTCTCATCTGGGTAAAGCAGACATTCCGTTCTTCCAGAAAAGGGCTGAAGTTCTGATGATTCTGACTGTCTCAAACTGTTATCATGCTCTGACTGCCTTGTACTTTGGGATGTAGAGAATAGGGGCAACTGAGATTCAGGATGTTGTTCTAGATCATAAAATTCACTCACATGAATTGTGGTGTGACCTCTAGAGACACTGGTGGCTACTCTTTTCTTGGAATGGCACTTTGCAATTTTCTCTCCGTTTGTTTTGTAAGACTTGTGCTTTGACACATAGGCTAATGATTTATCAACATCTCCAAAAGTTCTTTTTTCTTCCTGCTTATCATACTTACTTTTTGACAAAAAATGCTTAGTAGAATAATACCTTCTTTCAGACACAGAACTATAACCTTGAAGGTCACAACTTTCCCAGAAACTATTGCATATTATTGCATATGCTTTTGGTAACGGGCCCTTTCTTTTTTCTCCCACTTTAGTTATAAGCTGCAAAGATGTATGGACTCTTCTATGAGCTTTTTTTAAGTGAAGTACAGCTTTGTCCAGTGTTCTGGAAAGTCGTTTGCTTTTACATAAAGATGCTTCACTATTTAGAATATCCAGGACACTCCTAATGTGTCTTTCTGACTGTGAAAATATTTTAATTCGTCCTTGGGATAATGAAGAAAAACACTCAAATGAATCTTGACTGGTTAGTTTCCTCTTCTTTCCACAAATTTCATGTGATATGTTCTCATCCATAAAAGATGCATGTAGCTTTCTTTTGCTAATTCTTGATTCGGTGTCCTTTTTACTTCTAGTATTATTAAGGTCATTTTTTGATTTTGTGAAGAAATATCTGCACTCATTATTTATTATTATGATATTAGAAGGCTTAGTAGACAAAGATCCACTGCTTTGTTTTTCTGACATATGATTTGCATGTGTATTATGACTTAAGTCAGAAGAATGGGAGATTTCATATTTATTTGTAATTCCTGAATCTGGCATGGAATTACTAAATTTATCTTCACATGGATAACCTGAATTTTCACCAGGAGGCTGGGAATAAATTTCAAATCCTGAAGTTTCCCCCTCCTCATCTATTTCTGGATTTGTGGCTTCAGTTACATATTTGTAAGAATTGTCTTTTATTACAACAGAATCATCATTGGGGTTCAATCCTGGCTTACACATATTAGTAATTCTAACTTGTAGATCTGGAAGTAAAATTGGGTGGAGCTCCTCATTTTGTGTAGAGGAATAAAAATATATAATTTTCTTAGAGTGATGCTGATCAGTATTTTCTTTTTTTGTGGTACTTTCCAAAATTTCCCTTTCTCCATTATCACTTCCTAACAGACCTTTCCAATCAATACGAGACATCAGAGCCTCATATGAGGCCTCAACTTCTTCATAAAGTACATTTCCATGGCTATGTGCATCACATTGTTCTGATTCTATTTCAATCTCACTTTGCAATTCCAAACTTTGAAGAACTGAGTTCTCATTTATTGACTGATGAAATGAGTCTTTCATTTTATTTTTATCCATATTAATTTCACAATCAGAAATGTCATGTTTTACTATTGAACCAAAATCTGGACTCTCAAAGCATGTGTTTTTAAATTCAGATCTTTGGTGACCTTCATAATTTGTGCTTAATGTAGGCACAGAAGTACTAGCTACCTCTACTGTAGCATTTGAAGCTTCACCTACTGAAGAATCTGCAATTTGAATAATTGCTGTGGAACCCAAATGCTCTACATTTCTTCCAGTACTTTGCATGTCTCTTTGTTTTATGGCTGTAACAGTATTTTCACTCTCTAATAGTGCAGTTTCTGTTGATATATCTTTATCTCCCCAAACCAAGTTAAATGTAGAAAATTCTCTAGAACTCAGAATTTCTTTGTTGTGATTTCTTTTGCCCCTCCTTTCACTTATATTTGTCATGGTGTTGTTTGTATGAAAATTCTGCTTCTTGTCTCCATATACATTCTCTATGTTTTCTGGAGATGAAACACTATCTTCTTCTTCAGCCTCATTTTTGTTTTCATCATCATCATATTCTTGCCCTTTGGAATTAGTATTTAGGTATATATCATTATTCAGCTGTGTATTACAGAACTGAATGTGATCTTGACCTTCATCTTCAGTATGAGGCATTTCTTTGCAGTTTCTTTGAATGTTCTTGAATGATACTGGCTCATTTTCACTTTTCCTCTGGACACATATATATTCCCTAGTTATGTTGCAATTTGAACTGTCAGATGTTTCAATGGCTTGAGATGTAATAACTGTATCAGTGAGTAGTTCTTTGGCCTGGGAATCATCTTTTGCTTCCTGGAAAGCATCAGTCATAATGCTAACACAATTTTTATTTGTTTTTTCCAATTTTAGTTCCATTAGCTTTTGAGCAATAGACGGTTCCTGAGAGATGTAACTATTATACTCTTCTGTACAAGTACTCACTGATTTGTGAGAGTTATATGGCTCACTGCTTTGTTTAATTAAAAGTGAGATGTTGCTTCTCTCTTGAGTTCTCTGGGCTTTTTCCTCATTGTGTTTTTGGTTCTCAACTTCTGAATCTGTATTTGAAATATAAATTGGAAAGGAAAGATTGCCTTGGTCCCTACATTGTTCTGCCATGGTAATATTATTGGGTGCTGTTTGATGATGGTCCTCAGTATTTTGAGTCTGAGGTTGTGAATCATCAAAAGAAAATTTGAAGCAGGATACATCCAAACAATTAGTAAGAATAGCATGGTCTCTAGTACCTTCAGGTGAGGAGACAGAATTAGTTGGCAAAGAGGACAAATTTATTACTGAATTATCATAATCTATACTCTTCTCAAATGGCAAAATCTCACTTAAATTTGTAATGTTCTGTTTTTCCGAGCTTTCTTCTCTCTTCATCAGTCTTGGGTCTTTGATGAGTTTTGAAGTAGTAACTGTGCTTGAGCCAGTATTGTTGTGAGGGGGGAAAGCGGCAGAAATCCCACTTAAAATATTTTTAAGATATGTCAAATTTAACAAAAAGTCACCATTACCACTTTCTCTATTATCACTGAGCAAAGAAAGACTTGAATCCTGCTCAGGTATTTGAGAAGAGTCTCTAATTTCTGCTAAATTATTTTCTATCTTTCCATTGTATGCTTCAAGTATAGAAGTGTTTCCATTTTGCATATTTCCATAGGAATTAGAAATACTTGAATTGGAAGGATTTATTTCTGAATTTAGTGCATTGCATGAACAGTTTTCTTCAACAAATGGATCTACAGGTTTCCTGAAATGTTCGAAGATGACAGTAGCATCTTTGCCTTTTCCAATTCTTTTGGCCACGGTACAGTTATTCAAAGAGCATGTTCTTTCTGTGGAAATAAGAAGAAAGTAAGAAAAAGACAGAAAAATGTTTCTACAGACAACTTTTTAATACAAGAAAACTGTTAAAAATGATTTTAATTGAAAGATCATCTAGTAATCTAATGGTGATTAAAATGTGTTCTGAGTACAAATACCAAAGGGTAAGGAGAATGAGTACCAAACCAATAAAGTATAAATTTTGAAGCATGAAACTCCTACCCTACACTCCAGCACATTTGGCTATAAAAAAATGAATTCTGACAAATAATAAATAGAAAATTGCTTGTGAGATTTGTGAATTTATAATCATATCACTGTGAAGTACCATAAGGTTCTTTTTCACAATATAGGATAGCTATGTTGAAGATTTCTAAATTCTATAAACATTTGAGACTTTATTGATCACAAATAAAGAGATAACATTTCTTAAAACTGGGAGAATAATGACAGAAAAAAAGAACAGATCCCTGTATCTCCTTACACCAAAATAAAATTCATTATAAAAATCATAAAAGCATTAGCAGAATATATGGATGGATATTTTTGTAATGCTGGGGGAGGAAAGTACTTTTTAAGTATGACTTAAAGTCAATATAGATGTCAGGTACTATTTTAAGTGTTTTACATACATTAATCCATTTATCCTTCACAACATTCTCATTTCATTGATGAGAAAGTGAAGCTAAGAGTAATTTGCTCAGGATTATACAGGTTATAAACAGTAGAACCTCAATCACTATACTATTTCTTTAAATTTAATAATGGCATTTTACTTTACAATCATTTTTTCATTCTCATTTAATGACAAATGAAAAATGAAGTATAAATGTAATATCTTCAGTAAAATAAGAAAACTAACAAAATCAAATTATAATCAACAAATTATACTACAAAAGTTATTAGCACCATTTATTGTGATGGTAGAAATGTTAATCTGCACTGTTTATCCAATATGCCACTAGTTACACGTGGCTACTGAGCACATGAAATGTGCCTGGTACAACTGAGGAATTATTTCCTAATTTTATTGAATTTTAATTACTTTCAACAGGCAAATGTAATCAGTGACTAGTATAGGTCTGATGCCAGAGTGACGTGTGTATTTTAACAATAACTCATGTGGCCTTGACTTTCAGCATAATATAGATACTACATCCAAAAGTTCATTTTTCTGGGGCATCATCATTTGAATGTTTTCCAAACATTTTATGAACTTATAATAATAAGCTGTAAGACTGTGGATAGACCAGAGCAGAAGTGGAGAAAGATCCATATTTACTGTCTATAATGTAGGTCGGTCTTCTAGCTGAGAGAAAATGTGGACAGAATAATTAAGCAGATCATGAAAAAAATAGAAGACTTGAACAAATTACAAAACAACTAGACCTAACAGTGACTGATAGAACACTGTACCCCAAAACAGCAGAATGTATATTATTCTCAAATACACGTGGATCATTCTCCAGGAAAGATCATATGCTAGGTTATAAAACAAAACTCAATAAAGGAAAAAAATACAAATTATGTTCTTCAACCACAACAGAATAAAATTAGAAGTGAAGAAAGAAATTTAGGAAATAAAAGAATATACAGAAAATAGCACAATGCCAAACATAAAGGGTCAAAGAAGAAATTAAAAGAAAAATTATAAAACATTGTGAGATGAATGAAAATAAAGACACGACATACCAAACCATATGGGACACAGCCTAAACAGTGCTTAGTGGGAAGTTTATAGCTGTAAATAATACATTAAGAAAAAAAAATCTTCCAGGTGTGGTGGCCCATGCCTGGAATCCCCCCAAAACTTGGGAGACTGAGACAGGAGGATCACAAATTCAAGGTAAGCCTTGGCAACTTGGCAAGATCTTGTCTAAAAATAAAAAGGACTGGAGGTGTAGTTCAGTGGTAGAGTGCTCTTGGATTAAATCCCTAATACTGGGGGGAAAATGATAGTAACTCAACTTTCTACCCTAAAACAGCAGAAAAAGAAGAGCAAACAGAAGGAAGAAATTAAAAATTAGAAAATTAAAGAAACAGAATAGAACAATAGGGAAAAACATAAATGAAACCAAAAGTTGATTCTTTGGGGAAAAAAAGATCAACAAAATTGACAATCCTTTACCTAAACTAGCCAAGAAAAAGAGAGATGATTCAAACTAATAGACTCAGAAATGCGAAAGAGGCTATTACAATGATTTCAAGGCAGAGGGCAGGGGGAAGGGGAAAGACTGCAAAGGAACCTATGAACAACTATATGCCAATTATTAGGCAAGTGGAACGAAATGGACAAAGTCCTATGATGACAAAAACTACCACAATTGATGCAAGAAGAAATAGAAAATATGTATAGACCTATAATAAGTGAAGAAACTCAATTATTAACGAACATACTACCTGAAAAGAAAAACCCAGCTCAGATGGTTTCACTAGTGAAATCTACTAAACATTTAAAAAAGAATTAACATCAATTCTTCACAAACATTTTTTCTTTTTTCTTTTCTTTTTTTTTAAAGCCTGGCCCTTTTTTAAAAAAATTTTTTTAGTTGTTGATGGACCTTATTTATTCATTTATTTACATGTGATACTGAGAATCGAACCCAGTGCCTCATCTATGTGAGGCAAGTGCTCTACCATTGAGCCACAACCCCAGGCCCACACAAACATTTTTTCTTAATGTCCAGTTTTGTTTATTTTCTTAGGTTAAAAAACAAAGTTACACTGGAATTAATAAATCAATAAACAAAAACTGTTCATAAATCTATTGATATATACTACAAAAATTACATTCCAGAACTTTTGCACCAAGCAGTCTGCATACATCTGGATGTTACATATGCCTTTCCAATGCACACACTGGGATATTATTTATCTGTGCCAATCATAGAGGAGAAACTATTCATCAAAGCTTACTTTGATTTCATTGGCACAAACTCTTCTTAAAAAAATCAGGAATACTTTCCAACTCATTCTGTGAGATTATTATTACCCTGACAAAGACATCACAAGAAAACTACAGACCAGTGTCTCTTATGAATACGGACACAAATATCCTCAACAAAATCACAGCAAACCAATTCTAGCAACATATTAAATGAATTATATATATCATGACCAAAGATAATTTATCCTAAGAATGCAAGGTGTACTTAATATCTGATTATTTATATATTTTACATCAATATGTAAAAATCATATGTTCATCCCAAAAGACACACAAAGTACTTGATAAAATTCAACATCCTTTCATTATAAAAAAGGAAAATTTCTCATCATAATAAAGAGGATCTACAAAAACATCACAACTGATACTATATTTATTGGTCAAAAGACAGGATCATTCCTATGGAGTTCAAAAACAAGACCAGGAGGTCTGCTTTCTTAAATTTCTTTTAAAAATTCATTGGAGGTAATAGGGAAATAAGGCAAAAGAAGAAATAGAGGTATGCAGTTTGGAAAGGAAAAAAATAAAACTATATTCACAGATGGCATGATCTCACATACAAAAAAAAAAAATCCAAGGAAATCATTGACATAAACCATGAGAACTAGTGATGAAGTTAGCAAGATTGCAGGTATAAGAACAATATACAAAAATCAGTTCTGGGAAAAGAATGAAATAATTTTACAACAGAACAACAACAACAAAAAATCAGTTCTGTGGATAATGCTCAGAGAGCGTGCTTGCCACTGGGGTTCAAGTCCCAGCACTGGAAAACAACAAAAACCAACTCATACCTGGCATAGCGGTGCATGCCTGTAGTTCCAGGTACTTGGGAGGCTGAGATGGAAAGATAACTTGAGCCCGGAAGTCTGAGAAAGGCCTGGGCAACACAGCAAGATTGATAGGGGACAGACAGAAATGAGTGGTGGGAACATGAGGTTAAGGGAATAATTCTATAAAATGGGTCCACTATGCTGACCCCCACATGCTTTCTTTTCTAAAAATCCATTTACTTGAAGCCCTGTCTGGTTCATTCCTCAGCAAACTACCTGTTATCTGCAGGAGAAATGCAGGTCCCAAATCTGATAAGAGGAACACAAGTTACCCTGAAGCGGGTATTCTATGACACAAAGACTGGATCCCAGAACTCAAGAGAGATAAATATCACTCCCTTGAACCATAAAATCGATAAGAAGAGGTTCCACTTAGAACCGGTTGGCATGGGCCCAATGACCTAGAGTGATCATGACAGTGGGAACTTCAAAGTCTGATGTTATTCTGTTGTCAGTCAAAAGTCAGGGGGAAGCCGGGAGGGCACAGTGGGGCATGTCTGTAATCCCAGCAGTTTGGGAGGCAGAGACAGGAAGATCATTAAGTTCAAAGATAGCTTCAGCCAAAGCAAGGCACTATGCAATTCAGTGAGACCCATCTCCACATAAAATACAAAAAAGGGCTGGGGTTGTGGCTCAGTGGTTGAGTGCCCCTGAGTTCAATTCCTGGTACTGCTCCCTCCACGCCAATTAAAAGAGTGCCCTCTTTTCCCTTTTCTTGTATCTTCTAATAAACTCATGCCTATTACTTTGAGTGACATGTCTGAAACCTTTCAGACTTGATTGCAAGATTTGGGGTTTGAAGGGGGCCTTGCCATAAATGTAAATAGCACAGGCCATTAAGGAAAACAGTCCAGCAGTTCCTCGTTCAATTTACACAGTTACTGTATGATTCAGCAATTCCCACCTTACCATATACTCTACCCAAAAGAAATGAAAATACATGTCTGTGTAGAAATGTTCACAGCAGAATGCAACATGTCAAATGTTCATCAACTGATAAGTGGCTAAATACAATGTGGGTGTATGTATACAACAGAATACTAGTCCATAAAAAGGAATAAAGTAGATACATGCTACAGTATGGATGAGCCCTGAAAACACTAAGAGAAAAACACTAGGTAAAAAAGCCACAAATTATATGACTTCATTTTATATGAAATGCCCAGAATAGGCAAATAGATAGATTAGTAGTTACTCAGGGCTGAGAGGCATGAGAGGAAAGTGATGTGATAGGTTTTTAAAAGGTACAGTTTCTTTAAAACTCTTCCAAGTTCTACAACTGCAGTGATGGGTGCACATACTGTGAATATACAAAAATCATTTGATTTTACACTCCTTTCCTCCAATTCTGGGAACTGAACCCAGGGGTGCTGTATCACTAGCCTCAAACTTGCAATCCTCCTGACTTTGCTTCCTGACAACTTTACACTTTCTTTTTTTCCCAGCATGGGGGATTGAACCCAGGGCCTTGTTCATGCTAGGAAAACACTCTACCACTAACTACATTCCCAGCCCAATTTTATACTTTTACATCAATTAAACTGACACATACCAACAAAAAACAGAGAATAAAACAAAAAATACTTAAAATAGCATAAAATACAAAATATTTAAAAATAAATGACATGTAATACCTCACAGAGAAAATTTCAAAATCAAAATACATTAGAGAGAACTGAAATGGACCATGTATACAAGGTTAGTAGTAAACTCAATATAATGAAAACATTAATTTTCACCAATTAATCTATAGATTCAATCTCAAAATTCTAACAGATATAATTGGCAGACTTTGATAAACTGATTCTAAAGCTTGTGTGTACTAAAACCAATAAAACATTAAAAAAAGACGGAGTACCAGAAATTGTAGTAATTAAGGCAAGGTGCTAATGGCAAAAAGATAAGTAGAGAGAAACAGAACTGAATGGAATCCATTAAGAGATTTTTACAGAAGCAGAAAGGCTCCTGCAGACCAGTGAGGGAAATATTTTCTCTAATAAACTATAGTGAGACAATTTGGTATGTATATGGAAGATAAAATGAGATCTTTTTATCATTATCATATACCAAAGTCATTTCCAGGTAGGTAGGATCAAAATGGCAAAACAAACCTATAAAGTTTTTAAAAGATAGCATAGGGAAATATCTTCATTTTCTTGGGAAAGCATTTTTAACTAAGACAAATTTAACAGTTTTAGTCAGCTTTTTTTTTTTTGCTGCTGTGACCAAGAATTGACAAGAATTTTAGAGAAGGAAAAGTTTATTTGGGTGTTATGGTTTTAGAGGTCTCAGTCTATCGATGGCTGCTTCCATTACTTTGTGCCCAAGGTATGGCAGAACATCATGGTAGAACAGTGTGGTAGAGGAAAGTGGTTCAGAACATGGTCATCAGGAAGGAGAGAGGGAGAAGAGGGAGAAGAGAAAGGGAGGGGAGGGGGAAAGGGAGGGAAGGAGTAGAGGAGAGAGGGAAGGAAGGAGAGAGAGACAGACAGGGAGAATGAATGCTCCTCTCATCATGGACAAAACATAAATCCCAAAAGGTACACCCTCAGTGACCTACCTCCTCTAGTCATACCCTACCTACTTATGGTTACCACCAGGGGATTATTGTACTGATTATGTTAAGGCTCTCATAACTCAATCATTTTGTCTCTAAATTTTCTTGCATTGTCTCACACATGGGCTTTTAGGGGATACTTCATCTCTAAATCATAACAGCAATTTTTCTTAAAAGATTAATTCATCTTGTAATAAAACTATCAAAAGACACTGAATAGAGTACAAAGACAAGATTACAAAGTCAGAGAAGACGCCTCTAACACATAACTGACCCAAAACCCAAAATTAAATACATACAAGAATTTCTATAAATCAATAATAAAATAAAATAGCTTAATTTGAAAAGGTAGGTACAAGATTTGACTAGGAATTTCAGAAAAGTTGAAATCCAAATGGTCAATACACTTCTAAAGAGAGTCTAACCTCTTTAGTCTTTAGGCAAAGCCAAATACAAAAGCAATGAAATGCTACACCTATGGCAGCACAAAACATAAAAGTGTGACAGAAATAAATGCAAGTACAGATTCTCAGCCTCATTAAAAATTAAGATTCAAATTAAAATAATGATCTAATAACAGTTGTTAGACTTGCAGAAATAAAACTTTTTTAAAAAGCATAATCTGTGTTGTCAAGAATGTAGAATGACTTTTGTAAATTGATGCAACCACTTTGGCAAACCATTGATATCATTTTTGGCTTAAGATGTACATTCCTGGTGTAAGCACATACTCTACAGAAAAATTCTTGCACATACACACTAAGGTCCTTATACATATGCTTAAAATAGCAATGTCTGGAATGAGAAGAGATGTAAAAGTGACCAAGTATCCCCAGTAGAATAGTGTATAGTTGCATTATGGAGTACTCTTCATCCATCACCCATGAAAATGAATAAACTGTTGTTATTCATATCAATATTAAAGAATCATATGAACATATACTAAGCAAAAGATGTCACAAAATACCTGCATACTATCCTAGATAAGCAAAATGGAAAACAGGCAAAACTCAATGATTTTTCTTAGAGATTCATAATGTATTAGAAAAATACTCAAAATTTGAGACCAGCACAAATGCTATTAAAGTAAGTAATATATGCATCTTACCAGCCCTTTTAGGAAATCCTGCTGAGAGGAATCTCAAAGATGTCATAAAGTGTCCACTATCTACTTTGTGACCAATAAATTTTACTGTCACTATTGCATATGGAAGGCACTGCCTAGGTTTATCTACCGGCTTTGAAAAGACATTGTATTCATAGAAGTACACCTGAAATACAGAGAAGAAAAATGAGTTTATGCTGATTAATTATGGCAGCTAGATTTGAATAAGCTCATATTTTTTAAAAAACTACATTAAAAAATAATTATATGTTGTTACATATTTACTTCCCTGTGCCTCCACTTATCCCTGCCTTTTCAACCCTAGTTTTTTTGAAGATATTTACAATTATTTCTTTACCTTACCACATACATTTTTTAGTAGGCAGAAGCAGATATAAATAAGAAGTACTTTTTAAAATAATAAGCACTTTTCTGTTAAAAGTTAAATGTTTTACGTATGTTCTGAACCATAACATTTTATTGGGCAGAAATAATTGATTAGGAAAATAACAAAAGTTTAATACTTTTACATGTGGGAATAGGTACATACTTCTATACAGAAGGCTTATCTCTTTTTAAAAATTTTTTAAAATTGTTGATAGACCTTTATTTTTTTTTCATTTATTTATATGCAGTGCTGAGAATTGAACCCAGTGCCTCACGCATGTCAGGCAAGTGCTCTACCACTGAGCCACAACCCCAGACCCAGAAGACTTCTTTCTTATTACACATAATATGTACATAATCTTCTATAGAAAATTAAAGGAGCCGGGCGCGGTGGCGCAAGCCTGTAATCCCAGCACTTAGGGAGGCTGAGACAGGAGAATCGTGAGTTCAAAGCCAGCCTCAGCAATGGCGAGGCACTAAGCAACTCAGTGAGACCCTGTCTCTATATAAAACACAAAATAGGGCTGGGGATGTGGCTCAGTGGTGGAGTGCCCCTGAGTTCAATCTCCAGTACCAAAAAAATAAAAAAAAAAATAAAAAAAAGAAAATTAAAGGTTCAACAAAGTAAGAAAAAGACAATAGAAAATTGCTGTTTCAGCCGGGCGTGGTGGCTCAAGCCTGTAATCCCAGCACTTAGGGAGGCTGAGACAGGAGAATTGCGAGTTCAAAGCCAGCCTCAGCAATGGCGAGGTGCTAAGCAACTCAGTGAGACTCTGTCTCTACATAAAACACAAAATAGGGCTGGGGATGTGGCTCAGTGGTCGAGTGCCCCTGAGTTCAATCCCTGGTACCAAAAAAAAAAAAAAAAAAGAAAATTGCTGTTTCACCTAATTAATACATAAGCCTTTTCTTCTTTCTCCAAGTACAAAAGTAAGACTGTTTCAAAATAGCCTTCTTTATTTTAAAATCAATATTAAGTGATAAATCATTACTGTATACTTTTGTAGAGTACAATGTCATGTTTCAATAATTATAAATAATTCAGAATGACCGAATCAAGCTAATTAACATATTCATCACCTTACCCATCATTTTTTATGGTGAAACATTTGCAAACTGCTCTCAGTAGTTTTGAAATATACATTATTAACAACTATGGTCACCTTGTTGTGAAGTCTTGTTTCAAAGGGAAGTTGATGTTTCCCAAGTTAGGAATTAAACTACAGAACATCTAAATAAGTGTAGCCATTGTATTAAGCATGTGATTTTCAAGTCATCAAATGAACCATAATATTAACATACTGCTGAACTGTAGGCTTGTAGCTCAATGGTGTCTTTCAGAGAAGGTAAATTTCTTGACATATGGCAATCAAAATTGGGAGAAGGATCCAAAGAAACTTTGTTTTTATCCATAGAAGGCTGAATTTTCTTCACTCTCCCAAAGAGAACCTTAAAAAAATACAAATATAGATATAAATACACACACACACACAAAACCACTTTTAAACTCACACTTCAAACAGCAAGGCAGATTATAACACTTTTTAAAAAATGAAATAAAAAGTATGAATGAAAATATAATCCATTTCCCAGATGAATGGGGTGATTTAACCCAGTAATTCTACTTTTCCTCCAAATTAAACTAAGATTAGATTAATTCTAATAAAATTCTCAGATAATCCACTTTCAGAAATGAGTTTTAGTCTAAAAATTTATCTAGAAGACCACATAGACAAAAAATAGCCCAGAAAATTATTTTAAAATTTAAGTTAGAAACAGAATGACAAAGTAGAATAGGTGAGTTGTAAGTTCACATATTAGAATATTCTTTTAATACAAGAAAGGCAGACAAAGAAAACACACAATGAAACAAAACTAGTTCAGCAGTAGGTCCACATATACATTAAAATATAGTATATTATTAAAGATATTGTTTGAAATAGGTTAAGTAAAAATAGACTATTGAATAAATGGCAGGGGATAACTGAAAAAAATTAAATCCCTTCTTTTTAGGTTATGTCTTATTTTTTATTCTTATTTTGTTTTTAAATTCCTTTAAGTTATAAATACCAAACATGTTAAATATTTAAGTATTAAAAACATAATAAAAATATTGTGAAATACAAGGAATTATCTAAAACAAAGATGTCTTTTCTAAGAATATATGCCAAGAAACCATGAACTTCACTAATACTCTAAAACTTCTGTATTTCAAAACCAAGTGAATATAAAAAAAAGTTTAAAAACTCAAATAATAAACATAATTGAGAAATGGATAAAAGTGCAAAGAATATTACAAAAGATACACATTTTGTATAAAACCAGCAATTCTCCTACTCATGTGGAAACAGCTGTTCTAAAATCAAAACAATACTAAATGTAATGTGGTATCCTAGAATAGATCCTGGATCCTGGAAAAGAAAGAAACATGCATAGAAAAACTGGCAAAAGTCTAATAAAGTCCATAGGTTGGAGTTGGGGTGAAGCTCAGCAGTAGAGCACTTATCTCATAGGTATGTGTGCAACCTTAGGCTTGATTCCCAGTACTGGGGGGGGGGAGGTGTTTGTAGTGTAGTTAAGAGGGTTGACTAATGTTTAGATCTGTTTTGACTAATGTATTATAGTTATGTAAATAAAATGTTAACACTGGCGGAAGCTGGGTAAATTGTGCACAGGAAGTCTTTTCTAACCTTTCTGAAAATCTAGAATTATTAAAAAATAAAAAGTATATTAAAAATGAAAATATGCAGAGAAAAGTCTAGCTATGAAGATAACCTTTAGTCAATTGATAATGTTCACAAATCAAACAGCAATAAAAAGGAAAAAAAAAACAAGGAAATGGCACATTTTCAGAAGCAGTTCTTCAAATATAAACAGTCAACAAATATATATAACAGAAAGTTTAAATTCATAATAATCACAATAAAAATAAAAACTGAACCAATACTGATAAACTCATTGTCATATATTAGGCCAACGAGAACTTTTTAAAAAAGTATAATATATAGGTTTAGTTATGGTGTGAGATAGCAGGCATTCTCACATACTATGGATGAAGTATCAATTAGGACAATCTTTCCTTGGACAATTGAGCACAACATTATCAAAAGCTATAAAAAATGTACATATCTTTGACACCTTGGAATAAATTTTTAGCATATAGGGGCTGGGGTACATGCTTAGCATATGTAAGACGTTGGATTCAATCCCCAGCATCAAACAACTTAGCACAAAATCATATGTGTGTGAAAACATATTTACAGGGATAATCAAAATGCAAAACCAAAATAAACCAGAAAACCAACTTAAACATTAAAAAACTTTGGCTGGGCACATGCCTGTAATCCCAGCAGCTCAGAAGGCTGAGGCAGAGAATTGTCAATTTAAAGCCAGCCTTAGCAAAAGTGAGCACTAAGCAATTCAGTGCAATCCTGTGTCTTAATAAAATACAAAATAGGGCTGGGGAAGCCAAGCGCCCCTGAGTTCAATCCCTGGTACCCTACCCTCTCACAATTTGTTAGACAAATTCATGGTACAGGTGTACAGTGAATGATTATGCAATCATCCAAAAGGATATTATTGTATGGGCTTATGTTCCTAGCTACTCTGGAGGCTAAAGCAGGAAGACTGCTTGAGCCCAGGACTCTGGGCAACATAGATCCCATTCCTTGAAAGAACAAAATGAAAGGATATTACAGGAGAATATTTATTTAATGGCAGGGAAAATGTTCATTTTACAACCAGTCCAGAAAGCAAATTATACATTATAAAAAGTAAGAAAATAATTACAATTATATATGCATATTTGTTTATATGAATAGAAGACCAAGTATAGATATTTAAAAACCTGGCTAGATTACTATTGAGGCTTTGGCAATTTTTAGTATGATGCAAATTTTATAAAATTGGTATCTATTATTATTTTTATACCTTTTTATTATTATAATTTTTTATATGATGCCAAGGATTGAACCCATTGCCTGACACATACTAGGCAAGCACTCTACCACTGAGCTACAACCCCAGCTCTCTATTATTATTATTTTAAATATTTATTTTTTAGTTGTGGGTAGACACAACAGCTTTATTTTTATTTTTATGTGGTGCTGAGGATCGAACCCAGTGCCTCCCGCGTGCTAGGCGAGCACGCTACCACTGCGCCACAACCCCAGCCCTCTATTATTTATTTTTTTTTTAAAATATTTTGTTTTGTTGTAGATGAACACAATATCTTTATTTATTTTATGTGGTGCTGAGGATCGAACCCAGTGCCTCACGTATGTGAGGCAAGCGCTCAACCGCTGAGCCATAGCCTCAGCCCCCTCTATTATTTTTTGATATGAAAAAAAATTGTGTCATATGAACCACTGATTTGATATAGATATACACATCCTAAGTTGCCCTTTTAGAAGTGAGGATACTGATTGCATACTGTGATTTTAGTAGTTCTGGCAAAGTAGAAATTAACCCAAAAGTAAATCTAAACTAATTTACCTGTTGATACTTAATATTCTTCTATGAGACTTTTTTTTTTTCTATTTTGAATAGGAGCTCTAGAATTTCAGAAGAGTTGCAAAAATAGTTCAAAGGTTGATTCTGGGAATATGGTAGAATAGTAAGCATCAGAAATTTCTCTTTTCATGTGGGCAATAAACGCACGAATCTGTCTGGTTCTGGAATTCTGGAACTCTGGAATCTATTCAAGGCTATCAACTTCTAGGGGAAGGTGTGAATAGTATATTACAGTTAATTTCAGGTTTTTTTTTTTTTGTACCAGGGATTGAATGCAGGGGTACTCAACTACTGAGCCATATCCCCAGCCCTATTTGTGTTTTATGTAGAAACAGGGTCTCACTGAGTTGCTTAGCAGCCTCACCATTGCTGAGGCTGGCTCTGAACTCATGATTTTCCTGTCTCAGCCTCTGAAAGTGCTGGGATTACAGGCGTGCACCACCGTGCCCGGCTTAATTTCAGTTCTTAACACAATAGCAGCTATGCTTTCCCCACCTCTGGGGCTTCATGGCAGGCAGATGTGCATGATGTTCCTGTGGAAGCTCATACACAGGAGACAGAGTGTGCAATAATAAACATCAGGGATACGTGTTCTGCTTCTAATAACAGAGGTGCAGACGAAGGCAGCAGTATCTCTTCCCCACTGTTTCAAGTGCCTGCCCTTCTGATTAAAGAGACTTCCAGAGGATTTAAAGCACCAGTCCCCATGATTCTGCCCTTTTTGGTAGAAGACACTGAAGAACATGACATTTAAAAGCAACCACAAGGGAATTTTAGTAGTCCTGGCAAAGCTACAATTAACCAAAGAGTAAATCTTAACCAAGTTATCTACTGATGTTTAAGATTCTTCTATGAAACTTTCCCCCTGCAATTCTGAAGAGCTCAAGAATTTCAGAAAAGTTTCAATAGTTTTTCAACGGATTTGATTGCCAGCACTGCAAAAAATGAAAGCAAAAACAAAAAACCCCACAAATATACAGGAAATTAGAGAGTCACCAAACCAAAAGGAAAGTGCAGGGTTAGAAAAAGACTTCAGAAGAACTTAAGTTTATACTTGAGTTTCATCTATGGTACAAAGACAACAACAACAACAAAATAATGAAAATACAGAACAAATTCAGAAAACACTGGAAAGAGGGAGATCTGATTTCTAGAGTTACCATATTCTTAGATTAAAACGTCCAGTGTTCAACAACAAATATCACAAGGCACACAAAGAAAGAGGACATTGAAAGGAAAAAATAAAATAAATCAACAAACTGTCCTTGAAAAAGACCTAAAGGCAAATCTACCAATGACACAACTGTCTTAGAGTGGAGATGTGGAGAACATAATGATGCATGAATAAAATGGAAATATCAATAAAGTGACAGAAAACCCAAAAGAAACTAGAATAAAATTTTATAGGTGAATAGTATAACAACTGAAATAAAAAATTTACTGAACAGATTCAAAGGCAGTTTTCCAACAGGCAGAACTGAGTAAACTTGAAGGCTGAAAGTTGGAAATTACCAAGTCTGATGGAGAGAAAAAACAAAGCAGAGAAAAGCAAGCAGAGCCTTAGAAACCTGCGGATCACCATCAAGCGGCCTCACATACATCTTGCAATACTCCAAAAAGGAGAGTGAGAGAGATAAGGGAAGAGAATATTTAAAGAAATAATGACTGAAAACTTTACAAATTTGATGGAAAGACATGAACATAAACATCCAAGAAGCTCAACGGACTCTCCATGCAGAATGACTTCAAAAGAGACCTACAGTGAGATATAAGCTGTTGAAAGTCTAAAGAGAAAATTATGAAAGTATAAAAGAAATAATTCATTATATACAAAGGATCCAGAAATTTGGGAAGCCAGAAGGCACTAGACTGATATATTCAAAATACTGAAAGGAAAAAAACAAAAACAAAAACACCTACCAACCAAGAATCCTGTATCTGGGGCTGGGGTTGTAGCTCAGTGGTAGAGCACTTGCCTAGCACATGAGAAGCACTGTGTTCAATCCTCAGCACCACATAAAAATAAATAAATAAAATAAAGGTATTATGACCATCTAAAATAAAAATATTACAAAAACCAAACAAACAAGAATCCTATATCTCACAAAACTGTGCTTCCAAAGTGAGAATTAAGACACTCCTAGATAGACAAAAGCTGAGAGAGTTTGTTACCATTACACTGTCCTGTGAAAGGAAGTCTAGCAGGTCAAAATGGAAGGATTTTAGACAGTAATTTGTAGACCTATGAAGAAATAAAAATCTCAGGAAAGGGGCAACTTATGGAAACTAGTATCACTGTAACAATGGTACATGACTCCACTTTTTGTTTTCTACATGATTTAAAATATTAATATCCTTAAACAGCTATTAGTCTAAAAACTAGTATAATTGTACTTCTGGTTTATAATTTCACATTTTTGTTTTGTGCATAATTTAAGGGACTAATGTATTAAAATTATTAGTTTATGTTTCTGAACATATAATATATAAAGATATAACTTTGTGACACCAACAACTGAAAGTGAGAAAAGACCTATTAAAGGGGCAGAGTTTTTTTTTATGTTAAGTTTAACTAGTATAAATTCAAATTAGAATGTTTAATTTTAGGATTTTAAATGTAATTTCTAAGGTAACCACAAAGAACTGAAAAGTTGGTAATACTTTTGACCACAAGCATTTCAGATAAAGGATACTCAATCTATATTAGAAATGAGGGCCAGGTGCAGTGGTGCATGCCTGTAATCCTGGCAGCTCTTTATCTAGATGGGCTAAAATGGGTGAAGACTCAAATTACTAAAATCAGAAAGGAAAAGTGGGTATTCTACTACTGCATCTATATAACTATAAAATTTTTGAGTATGAGAAACAATTGTATGCCAACAAACTGGATACTCTAGATTAAATGGAGAAATTCCTAGAAACACAAAACTTATCAAGGCTTAATCACAAAGAGACAGAAAACCTGAATTTAAGATCTCTACCTAGTAAGGAGACTGAATTAGTAAGCAAAAATCTTCAGAGAAAGAAAAGCCTTGAACTGATGTCTTTCTTCACTTTCAAATTTTATCAAATATTTATGGAAAGACTAACATCCTCCCTCCCTCCTTTCTTTTACAATGGTGGGGATCTGGCGCACATGCCAGACAAGCAACTCTATTAATGAGCTATATGCCCTTAGCTGTAGCATTAGTTCTCAAAATTTCCCAACAATTTAAGAGCAGGAAGCATTCTTAGTCATTCTGGTAGGTAAGCATTGAAAAAATAAAATAAGAATTGGTAAGGATGTGGAAAAACTAGAACCCTTATGTACTGCTGACAGAAATGTGAAATAGTACAGTGCTGTTTGAAAAAAGTATGGCAGTTTTTAAATTTTCAAAAAATTTTTTTAGCTGTAGACAGACAAAAATGCCTTTATTTTGTTTGTTTATTTTTATGTGGTGCTGAGGATCAAACCCAGTGCCTCACACATGCTAGGCAAGTGCTCTACCACTGAGTTACAACCCCAACCCAGCAGTTCTTAATTTTTAAAAATTATTTTATAATTACCATATGATCCAGCTATTCTACTTTTGGGTATACTGGAAAGAATTAAGGCAATTGGGTTTGGTGGTATATGCCTACTATTCTGGCTATTTGTGAGGCTGAGGCAGAGGTTTGCCAAGTTTGAGGCCAGCCTGGGTGAATTAGTGAGACTCTGTCTCAAAATAAAAAAATAAAAAGGGCTATGGATGAAGCTCAGTGGTAAAGCATCCCTGGTTCAATCCCTAGTACCACACATATATACACATACATGTGGACGTAAGTCAGATGTCCATTGACTATATGAATGAATAAACAAAATGTGGAGGCAATTCAGAAAAAAGAGACAGGACATTATGCAAAGCAAAATAAGTCAGTTATAAAAAGACAAAAACTGCATGAGTCTCACTCATATGAAGTACTGGAAGTAAAATGGTAATTGGCAGGGCCTGGGGGAGGAAGAAGGGTAGTTATTGTTTCACAGGTATAGAGTTTTGGATTGTAAGCAAAGTTTTTTTTTTTTTTAATTTTTTTAGTTGTAGATGGACACAATATCTTTATTTTATTTATTTATTTTTACGTGGTGCTGAGGATCGAACCCAGTGCCTCACTCATGCGAGGCAAGTGCTCTACCACTGAGCCACAATCCCAGCACCTGTAAGCAAAGTTTTGAAGATGGGTTGTAGTTAAGACTGCACAACTATGAATATACTTAAAACCACTGAACTGGACACTTAAAAACCATTTAGATAGTAAATTTTGTTATGTAGATTTTATCATAATAAAAAAGCTGGAAAGAAATACTTACACATGCATTATAGCATGTTTGGGAAAATGCTTATTCGGAGAACCAGAACAGAGCATTCTCCATGTTGTCATTATCTAAAGTTTATCAACAATAACAGTTGAATGCATTTCTTTTTGGACTTTTAAAATCCCATTTTATATCATCTTGATCATCCAATAAATTATTTTTAATCTTTATTATTATTGTTATTATTTTTAGTACCAGAGATTGAACTTAGGGGTACTCGACCACTGAGCCACATCCCCAGCCCCATTTTATGTGTGTGTGTGTGTTTTTTTTTTTTTTTGGTACTGGGGATTGAACTCAGGGGCACTTGACCACTGAGCCACATCCCCAGCCCTATTTTGTGTTTTATGTAGAGACAGGGTCTCAATGAGTTGCTTAGCACCTCGTCATTGCTGAGGCTGGCTTTGAACTCACAATTCTCCTGTCTTAGCCTCCCTAAGTGCTGGGATTACAGGCTTGAGCCACCGCGCCCGGCTCCATTTTGTGTTTTATTTAAAGACAGGGTCTCACTGAGTTGCTTAGTGCTTTGCTGTTGCTGAGGCTGGCTTTGAACTTGTGATTCTCCTATCTCGGCCTCCCAAAGTGCTGAGATTATACAAGCATGTGCCACTGTGCCCAGCTTTTAATCTTAATATTTTAAATGTTTAAAATAATTAACTGGATAGGGGCTGTGGTTGTGGCTTGGTGGTAGAGCGCTTGCCTAGCATGTGTGAGGCACTGGGTTCAATCCTCAGCACCATATACATATAAATAATAAATGAATAAAATAAAGATCCATCAACAACTAAAAAATATTTTAAAAAAAATAAAATAAAATAACTGGATAGGCATCTTTTAAAACTCTCTGTAAACCTAATGACAACGGACGCCTCATATTACAGAGAAAGGATATATGATAATTTCACCATGCACTAAGGTAGATATTTATAAGGTAGTTATTTTCTTCTACTATTAACAATGCTTTCACACACAAAGAAAAACACACAGATAATTTAGATAGTCCTATATACCCCATGCCTGGTTTTCCCTAAAGTTAACATCATAAATAACTATGGCATAATTATTGAATAAATTTACATTGGTATATTACTAACCAAAATAACTATAGCTTAATAATTTTAGTTTACACTAAAATTATTATACTACAGTGTTTCAAAAGAAGACACTTAAACTACTGTGGTATTAATTATGGTATAAAAAAAGAGATAAATGAGAGATAATCAGTCTAGAAAAAGAAATACATTGAGATAACAAAGATGATAGTTTCCTCTGCCTCCCTGGAGTTTTGCTTTGTGCTCTACAATCAAGTAGAGTCAGAAAGAGAGGTAAATTCCAAATGATGAAGATGACAAAAATTATTACTTTATACAATTCAATGAAAGTACTAAGAATTTACACTAAAAAGAAAATGTGTTCAGGGCAATTTAAAGCAAATTGTTCATATTTAATATTTTTATGCTACTTACCTTAAAAATTATAATGTTCTCTACCATAATGTTTCGACTATGAGCATAATTTAAGGCAACATCAACATGTCTAAATATATAAATTCCAAGATGAGGATTTCCTAATATCTTCAATGTAGATGCTTTGGTACTTATCCCATTCTGATATATCTCTAATACATCACTCTGAGGAAGTGCTAAAAAGCAGAAATGTTCTTCAAGCTCTCTGCCATGTTTTCTTCTCTCTCGCATCTCTGACCTAAATCAAAATAAATAATGGTTATAGTTCAATCCCTGGTACCTGCCCTTACTCCCCCCCGCCAAAAGATCAAATTCAAGATTACATGTTTAGGGTTTATGGTGACCACATTTCGTATAGGCTGTTAATAAAAATGGACATTTCTTAAAAACTGTCGATATACACATTACAAAGTCTTAAGCTTTACATAAATTTATCAATCTGCTCTCAACTCAAGAAGTTATTATTACTGTTATTTTTATATATGGTTTTTAAAAATGAGAACAATGTTCAAAAAGTTAGAAGTTGCCAAAGTAATAATGTGACAGGGTTGGAATTACACAGGCATGTTTCATTTTATTATGCCATGGCAGACACATGTATGTGTATATATATTTTTTTTAACAAATTAAATGTCTGTGGCAATTCTGTGTCAAGCAAGTACATCAATGTCATTTTTTTTCCCAAAGGCATGTGCTTACTTTGCATCTGTGTTACATTTTGGTAGTTCTCTCAATATTGCAAACCTGTTCATTTTATTGTATCTGTTACAGTGATTGTGATTAGTGATCTAGAATGTTACTATTGAAAATGTTTTGGGGGGCTGGGGCTGTGGCTCAGCGGTAGAGCGCTTGCCTCGCATGCGTGAGGCCCTGGGTTCGATCCTCAGCACCACATACAAAGCAATAAAATAAAGACATTGTGTCCATCTACAGTTAAAAAAAAAAAAAAAAAGAAAATGTTTGGGGTGCCATAAATTACACCCATATGAGATGGTAAACTTAACTGATAAATATGTTCTGCCAACTGTTCCTTAGTCTATCCCTCTCCTTGGGCCTATTTCAACAACACTGAAATTAAATCACTGAATACCCTACAGTGGACTCCAAGTGTTCAAATGAAAAGAAGAGTTGGAACACCTTTTATGTTAAATAAAAAACTTGAAATGATTAAGCATAGTGAGGAAGGCACAGAGACAGGCTGAAAGCTGGGCCTTTTATTCCAAACAGCCAAGTTCTAATCACAGAGGAAAAGGTCTTAAAGAAGAAAATCAAGAGTATTAATCCTGTGAACACATGACTAAGAAAATAATCTTATTGCTGATGTGCAGTTTCAGCAGTTTGGACAGATCAATAGCTACCACATTCCTGTAAGCCAAAACCTAATTCAGAACAAGGCCCTAAGTCTTCAGATTTTCAAGGTAGATCACATAGCCTTATATTGGAAGAAGATACCATCTAGGTCTTTCAGAGATACCGAGATCAAACAACAGGGTGATTCCTGTTATAGGTGAATGCAGCTGTTCAAGTTGAAGCCAATGCTCACTTACCATTCTGAAACTCCTAGGACTTTTAAGAATTACAGTAAACTTACTCTGCCTGGGTTAACAAAGCCTGATCACAGCCTGTCTGTTTACAACATCATTTACTGGGTATTTTAAGGCCATGTTGAGACCTAGGGCTCATGAAAAAAGAGTCTTTTCAAGTATTACTGCTCACTGACAATGCATCTGGTCACCAAAGAGCTCTGATGGAGATGTACAATAAAATTAAATTTTGTCTTCATGCCTGTGTTCAACAGCTCGCGTGGATCAAGGAGTAATTCTGACTTTCAAGCATTACTATTTAATAAATAATTTTATAATGCTACAGATGCCACTGATAGTGATTCTGCCTGATAGATCTGGGCAAAATAAACTGAAAATATGGAAAAGACTTACCATTCTAGAAACCATTAAAAACATTTGTGATTCATGGGAGGAGGTCAAAATACCATTATTAACAGGAGCTTAGAAGAAACTGCTTTCAACCCTCATAGATGACTCTGAGGGGTTCAAGACTTTAATGGAGGAGATAACTGCAGATGTGGTGGGAGCAGCAAGAGAAGTGAAGCAGAGTAGCAGTAGAGCCTAAAGATGTGACTGAACTGCTGCAATCCCGTGATAAAACTAATGGATGAGGAATTGCATATTATAAGAGAAGAAAGCGGCTTGAGATGCAATCTACTCAGTATAGTTTCTGTGAACACTGCTGAAATAACAAAAAGGATTTAGATTATTACATAAACTCAGTTGATAAAGCAGCAGAAGGGGTTGAGAGGACTAATAGTGAAAGAAGTTCTACTATGGGTAAAATGCTATCAAATAGCACCCCATGCTACAGAGAATTCTTTTCAGGAGATGAACCATCCACATGGCAAACTTATTTTAAGAAATTGCCAGAGTCATCCCAACCTTCACAAACCAGCACGCTGATCAGTCAGCAGCCATCGACAATGAGGTAAGACCCCTCTATCAGCGAAAAAAGAATATGACTCACGGAAGGCTTAGATGATTCTTAGAAAAATTCCCCCCAGCCGGGCGCGGTGGCGCCTGCTTGTAATCCCAGCACTAAGGGAGGCTGAGACAGGAGAATCAAGAGTTCAAAGCCAGCCTCAGCAATGGCGAGGCGCTAAGCAACTCAGTGAGACCCTGTCTCTACATAAAACACAAAATAGGGCTGGGGATGTGGCTCAGTGGTCGAGTGCCCCTGAGTTCAATCTCCAGTACCAAAAAAAAAAAAAAAAAAAAAATTCCCCCCAGTGCTGCAGATTGAATCCAGGGCTATGTTAGGTCAAATGCTCTTCTGCTGAACTATACTCCTGCCCCTGACTGGGAACATTTTTCAGTCACGAAGTATTTTTAAATTAATTTATGTACATTTTAAAAGACATGATAGTATCACACACTTAATAGACTATAGTACTATATAGACATAACATTTTTATGTACTGGGAAACCAAAATATTTTTTCTTGCTTAACTTCTGGAAATGAACTTGCAACATCCCTGAGATATGCATGTACATGATAACTCTAGTCTGTCAGGTTCTAGAACTCAAGTTCTTGCTAACTGTGTTATGGAGGAAAGAATGTACATTTCATAAAGGAAATATCTTTGTCTACTATTCCACTATATGTATCTTTATACCTATACAGACAGACATACATAGTTGATCATTAGGGGCATTCTCCATTCTTCAGGGATCTAAATTACAACTGGGAGAAACAAGCTAATATTTTATTATATTTTATTATTGACTGCTTGCTTAGTAATAAAATTATGAATCATTTTCAGAAAAGATTATAATCTAAAGTCCAGACACTTCTGATTTTACTACTACAACAATACTCACTTTAAGCATGTAAAATATAAAACCCTCCCCCTCAAACTGGCAGATTAGAGTGTTCTATAAGGCCTCTTCAGAAACAGCAGGAACAACTGCCACACCAGGTAACACTTGACAAAAATGTGACTCCAAGGGATTATCTGCAATGGAGACACTGCAGAACTCAGCAAAGGTATGTACCACAGAAGAACAGTTGTTCTTGAAAATATATGCTTTTAAAATGTATTTAGTCTCTCAAAGAATTTGTATTAAGTGTAATATGCACATAAGCATATTAAAATTTGCAAGAACCATCAACTGTTAATGTTAGACATGACAAAATGGAGTCATATGACATGGCAACATGGCTGGTGAGATCATAACCACTTACTCTTGAAAAAACTTTTT
>CM053403.1:99605774-99676306 GCA_028644305.1 Xerus rutilus
GCTCACGCTTGTAATCCCAGCACTTAGGGAGGCTGAGACAGGAGAATCGCGAGTTCAAAGCCAGCCTCAGCAATGGTGAGGCACTAAGCAACTCAGTGAGACCCTGTCTCTACATAAAACACAAAATAGGGCTGGGGATGTGGCTCAGTGGTCGAGTGCCCCTGAGTTCAATCCCCAGTACCAAAAAAAAAAAGAAAAAAAGAAAAAACTTTTTTATTTGTTCTTTTTAGTTATATGACATCAGAATGTTATTTTGACATATCACACATACACAAAGTGTAACTTCTCATTTTTGTGGTTGTACATGATATAAGTTACACTGTTCATGTATTCATATGTAAACATGGAAAAATTATATCTGATTCATTCTACTGTCTTTCCCATTCCCATCCCCGCTCCCTTCCCCACTCCATCCCCACCCCAGTCCAATCTGGTGAACCTCTACTCTTGCCTCCCCCCATCATGAGTCAGTGTCCACGTATCAGAATATTTCAGCCCTTAGTTTTTTGGGATTGGCTTATTTTATTTAGCATGATAGTCTCCAGTTACATCCATCTACCAGAAAATGCCATGATTTCATTCTATATACTACATTTTCTTTGTCCATTCATCTAGGTTGCAGAACAACTCAATTCTTAGTTCCCAGAGATGTTACTCTTCACTTATGACTCCACAAGTCAGCATTTCCTGCTCTTGTTTTCAATTATCACTAGATAATGTTAACCACTAAGATCTCTATGCTGACCCTTCAGGGTGAATTCTAATGGAGGAATTACAAAACCTTCCATTTTATTTTATTTTATTTTATTTTTTTATTTTTTATTTTTTATTTATTTATTTATTTTTTTGGGTACTGGGGATTGAACTCAGGGGTACTCGACCACTGAGCCACATCCCCAGCCCTATTTTGTATTTTATGTAGAGACAGGGTCTCACTGAGTAGCTTAGTGCCTCGCCATTGCTGAGGCTGATTTTGAACTCGCAATTCTCCTGTCTCAGCCTCCCTAAGTGCCGGGATTACAGGCTTGAGCCACCGCGCCCGGCTTAAACCTTCCATTTTAAAAAAATGATTTTTAAGTTTGTTTTTCTTGAGATTTGGAAAATATAAACTTTCTGAGCAACACCTAGAGGCAATTCTCACGTGGCAACACTAATACTACCACAAAAGATGGGAGAAGGGAAGGAAGAGAGAATATACACATGACTATAACAGTTTTTGAAAATACGCTGTGATAACAGACATAATGTAAACCATAGAGCAGGGTTTTTCAACAGTGGCACCACTGATTATTTCAAAAAGTGAACAGAGGGAAAGAAGAGTGGTAGCAAGTGACAGGTATAAAGGAGAAAATAATTAAAACAGACAACAAGAGAATTTGTTAGAGAAAAGAACTTTCTTGCATGGCACTTTACAAATCCTGTGTTTTTTGTGTAATTTCTCCAAAAGACTACAGTTTCATGAAACACAGTCTGTGGCCCACCTAAGAGATGTCAACCTCCCATCTGGAACAGTAGGGGTCCTTATTGCTCTTTTTCCCTGAATTAAATCCATACTTTATAATCTATTATGAGCAAGTACCTTTCCCCCAGTACTAAATTCAGTTCTAGTTGGGATGCCATTGACTTCAAGTACAGAAACCCATTCAAACTGGCTTAAAAATAAGTTAACTTTCTTATAACACAAAGTTCAGAAATCAGGCTGCCCTTATCAGGATTTAAGTGATTCTGTGACTTCAGAGTGTTATCAGAGATCCAGGTCTTTCCCATCTCTTTGCTCTGCTGTCTGTAGCTTTGGGATCATCCTAACACTAGTCTCTATTATCCCAAGAATGCTATCAGTAGCTGAAAAAATATTCCTTATTGTTCATATCAGATTGGTTTCTCTTTCCTACAGACTCCAAGACAATCTTTTCTCAGTATGTCATTGGTTC
This sequence comes from Xerus rutilus, assembly GCA_028644305.1. Lineage (NCBI taxonomy): Eukaryota > Metazoa > Chordata > Mammalia > Rodentia > Sciuridae > Xerus > Xerus rutilus. Next base: position 99,607,706 of record CM053403.1, read on the forward strand.
ATACTGGTTTAGTTCTGCATACTCTTGGAATCCATAATTGATAAAGTTGATGATATTAAATATGCATGGCTCAAAACTACACATATGGGATAGAATGTCAACTCAAGACATTTAAATAAAAATTCAATCAAGCTGGGTACTAAAATGTTTAAAACTATTTTTTCACATCAACGTGAAATATTCAAAAATTATCTTAAAACAAACAAAAAAAAATCTGGGCTGGGGATATAGCTCATTTGTGGAGTGTTTACCTCACATGCACAAGGTCCTGGGTTCAATCTCCAGCACCATAAAACAAACAAACAAAAAAAAACCTGATTCAAGCAGGTTAATGGACTTGAGGAGAACTCAATTCATTTCTCTCTCATCCAGTAAGGCCAACTCAAGTTTCTTAACTCTTTAAAACAAAACTTCTCAAGGAGATATATATTTATCTGCTAGAGAAGTGTGTGTGTGTGTGTGTGTGTTTAATTTTATTTAGAGACAGGGTCTGAGTTGCTTACGGCCTAGCTAAGTTGCTGAGGCTGGCTTTGTACTCATGATCCTCCTGCCTCAGTCTCCTGAGTCCTCCTGCCTTGGTTTCCCAAGTTACTGAGATTACAGGTATGTGCCACTATGCCTGACTCTCTCAAGGATCGTAGGAGAACAATTAATTCCTCATCTGTAAATATTTCCTTAAATATAATATTATACTATTATTTTTTAACTTTGGTTTTTTGGTACCTGGGATTGAACCCAGGGGGCCTTAACCACTGAGTCATATCTCCAGCCTTTTTTTTTATTCTGAGACAGGGAATGGGCTACATTGCTTGGGGCCTTGCTAAGTTGCTGAAGCTAGCTTTGAACTTGTGACCTCCTGCCTCAGCCTCTGGAAGCTGCTGGGATTATAGGCGTGTACCACTATGCAGAGCAACATTATATTATTTTAAATTTATCTGTATGTCTTCTTTAGTAGAATAGGAACATTTTAGAGCTGAAGAAAAAACTTCATTTTTCTTGGAGCATTTATCAAATATAATGTCTGATTCAGTAAGTACTCACAAGTTAAATAAATGATCAAATACACAAGTTTAGATGAATGTGTTTTGCTGATTTCAAAATTTAAGAATTGGCAGGCAAAATGTTGATAAGTATAGATTATTATGTGCTTTTTTTTGGATTCTTTTTTTATCCTTTTTAGATATACATGACAGAAGAGTGTATTTTAACATATTGTGCATACATGGAGTACAACTTATTCTGATTAGGATCCCATTCTTATGGTTATACATGATGTGGAGTTTCACTGGCCATGTATTCATATATGAACATAGGAAAGTTATGTCCGATTCATTCTACTGTCTTTCTTATTCCCATCCCCGCCTTCCCTTCATTACCCTTTGTCTAATCCAATGAAGAGACTATTTTAAGTGTTCTGACCAGACCAGGCACAGTACAACTCATGCGACCAGGAGATCTTTATTCACCGATATCAGTGCAGGTGGACACCCAGGGAGAAAAGGTGAGTGGGTGTGGGGCATGGGATTTTATAGGATCTGCGTTAAACGCGTCACGGACCATGGATGGTTGTTTCAGGCTGGTGTGTCGGGTAAGACATCTCAGGTCTTGGTTGTGAGTGCCCTGAGATGGTTGAAAGTTAACTCCAGCGGTTAGGGTTTGTTAGCTTGGGCAGGAAACTGCCGGGGCAGGGACTGCTGTAGGCTTTAGGAAAGAGAGGGCTAAAACTGGGTACGGGGAGGGCTGTTTCTACCTTACAAATACTATGTTCTTGAAGTTATTTGCTTTTCTTGAGACCTCAGACTTATGTACTTATTTTCTCCTATAAGAGGAGAGATAAAAAGAAAAGCCAGAGGTAGTCAATTTTTTAAAAATATTTATTTTTTAGTTGTAGGTGGACAGAGTATCTTTATTTTTATGTGGTGCTGAGGATTGAACCCAGTGCCTCACGTGTGCCAGGGGAGCACGCTACCACTGCGCCATAACCTTGGCCCAGAGGTAGTAAATATTATTAATAGTTTTTCTTTTCACCTCTCCATTCTGTTATTCTATTCTGCTAATTATTTTGGCTATTTTCCCTTTTATTTTTTGTATGCCTTAAAGTTGTTCAAGGGTACCACCATAAAAATGTAACATAACATTTAAGCACTCATTGTTTTATACTACAGACACAAAAACAAGACAATATTCCCACAATATAGTAGAGGATGAGACACAAACCAATATATTGTGGTAAATCCTATAAAGTACTATGGGAAGCAAATGAGTTTCAGTCATTTAAAATGTTTTAACATGTCCCACATCATTAGGTAGTTGTTCTAAACTTTCTGTAACACTAGGAAAAAGTCACTGAAAGGGCAACACTGTAAATACCTAACCAAAGAAGAGTGCTAATAACTCATTTTGATCAAACTGTTCCTTCAATATTAAAGTGGTAGGATATATATTGTCCTTTCCACCATAACGCAAAGCTGTAGTTTTAGAGGAAAGGGTAGACAGCACAACTAACTGTCACACCACAAATTCCAAATCTCCAAATTCATACCAAGTGGGACATAACTAACTATAAAACAAAAAGAGAAAACAAAACATAAAAGAAAACAACTCAGGGTCTATCAAGCTATAGTTTAAGTTTAAAAGTGCTAAATAGTAAACTAGACAAGTTCAGAAAATTAAAATGCTATTCTGAATTGTCCTCACACAACATTCATACCTATAATGTAAAATGTTTAACCTGAGAATTTCACATAGGCTCTTATTATTTCTTATCAAAATAATAATGTAATGTAACATGTCTTCCCCCAAAAGCTGAAGAGGCACTTTAAAAATTGTCAGAAGTAACAGCAACAATCCAGAAAGAACAGTTCTAGTAGAATAGATGGTAATGGTCAATAGTCAAATAATCCTCCTTCCTAATTAAAGCATCAACTCAGTCCCTTAAGAGTTGAGTCAAAGAAAAAAAGTTACTTTATGATTATTCACTCTTTTACATTATCCAGGAGGTATGGGGGATCTACAAAACAGCTGCTTAGTAAATAGCTGGTGCACGCTTCAGAAAAAATTTATGCAGGTTAAAAAACTAGAAGAGGGAGGCTGGGGTTATGGCTCAGCAGTTGAGCGCTTGCCTCACATACGTGAGGCACTGGGTTCGATCCTCAGCACCACATAAAATAAATAAAGGTATTGTGTTCATCTACAACTAAACAAAATATTTAAAAAAAAACTAGAAGACGGTGTCTGAAACCTGATTCCATTAGTGCATAAAACTTGCTAGCCAAATCTCATATTTAACTTTTTAATATTACAAAATCTAGGAAAAGGTATCAAAATAATAATCTTACTTAATTCCTTAGTAATGCTTATTAAATAATTTCTGTACTTATTTTCTAGTAATACTTATTACATCTCAAGTGGTAGAAATAAATTAGCATAAGACTTTATAGTGAAAACAAAACAAAACAAAAATCTTGAACTTGTTTAGGTCATAGTAACCTACCTCTTTGCAGTAAAATTTTTTTCCAGATCCTCATTGTGAATCAGTTTTGTATCACCGAACTGCCATGAGGACTGCAGATCACAGCTTACATCAAGTCTGCACTGGTTAAGAATGTCATGTATGAAACTATACTCCCTAGTATTGGTACAACAAGGTGACAAGTAAACTACAGATAAAGAAAAAGAAAGGGAAGAGTTGTTAATTTGTGTTTAAAATGACAATGACAACCATATAGCTGACGTAAGACAAATAATCAAGTACTTGGAAATTCATTAACAACTAAAAGGCAACAATTTACATTTTAAAGTTCTACCACAGTAAAGTGAATCTCCTCCTGCAAGACGTAAACCAAAACACAAACCTTGCTTTTCTTTACAAGCCTATTGTAGTTCTTCAAAGTTGACTACACACTAGAAGACTGTCCTGAAATTTGGATTACTAATTTTCAACTTAAACCTGGCAGTTATTGTTAGCACATGCATATTTCTTCTTATTCCCAAGCAAAGACAAGGCAACCTACATAGTAGAAAACTAATTACTTATTTTGATTTGCACATGTATCAGAACATCTTTGTAAGATGCTGGCTGATACTGTGGCATGAGTAAGAAGAAACAGACTTTCTCAGGACAATGAGCAAGGCACAAGAATGAAAGGATAAAAACCTTAAGACAGTGTACTCAAAAGGAAAGCAGGAAGAAAATATGGTTTTTCCATGTTATTTATGACAGTTAAGTTTCACAACAGTCACCACAAACACTGAATTATTGAATACTGCACTACTGCTCTTGAGGAAAAGGCTTAGGTTTCTGTGAGCATAGTCAAATTTTTTCTTTTTTTTATTTTTCAGTGTTGTGAAGCAAACCTGGTGCCTTGTGCATGCTAGGCAACTGCTCTTTCATGAGCTTCATCCCCAGTGCTCAAATTTTTGACAATTCAAATGCCATTAGCATTACACAGAGATATATTTGTCAACATCCCTGTAAAACAAATTAAGTCTCATCACTGCTGAAAACTTGCTCTTCCATATACCTACCCCTTTTCCTATATACCATCCAGCGGAAGTTTTAAAAATTTCTCTTCAAACCTCCTGACTGAAGAACAGACTTGCCTAATTAAAGTTCAACATCTTTCATGTCACATCACCTTTGGGAATAAATTAGCTAGCCAGCACTAGCCCAGAAGTGTAAAATACTTTCCTGACACTGGGTAATGTAACTTTACGTTCCATCAGCTTTTAGCCTCACAACAATCCTACCCTCTGTGCTTATCAGTTGTCATGAGTCTATAAGTTAGCTACTTTTCCATAGTTTCATCAGGCACTACAGATGTTATTAGTTTAGCACTTTTTAGTGAAGGCTGATGTTTAGACTGGAAAATTTCTTCCTCTGTTTTCTTTATGTGCCACATTGTTGATTCACTGACAATGAATTTGAGCTTGAATGAAGATTACCTTAAAAAAATGTATTTTCTATGCAAGACACATTATAACCTTCCTACACTTAAGAACACAAACCTCACTTCAGCATTACATTTGGGGACCATTTTAAACAACAAAAATCACCAATAAAAAGAAAAAAGTAGAACTAAAACTGCAAAAAGGACACTTAATGCAATCTGAGAACTGAAACAAAATGGCAGAGCATTATCTTATCTGACCTTACCAGGGAACATGTGCACTGGGCAACTCAAATTTTTGGCTGCTATCCACATTTCTGTGAAAGCATTGTTCATCAGTTTTGGCTTACAAATAAAAAACCACAGCTGGGCGCGGTAGCGCAAGCCTGTAATCCCAGCACTTAGGGAGGCTGAGACAGGAGAATCGTGAGTTCAAAACCAGCTTCAGCAAAGGCAAGGCGCTAAGCAACTCAGTGAGACCGTGTCTCTACATAAAACACAAAATAGGGCTGCGAATGTGGTTCGGTGGTCGAGTGCCCCTGAGTTCAATCTTCAGTACCAAAAAAAAAAAAGAAAAGAAAAAAAAAACAAATAAAAAACCACTACTGGGGCTGGAGTTGTGGCTCAGTGGCAGGGCACTTGCCTAGCACATGTGAAGCACTGGGCTCGATTCTCAGCACCACATAAAAATAAATAAAATAAAGTGAAAAAGAGAGTCATCTTAAAAAAAAAAGGCAGGCGGGCTTGGTGGCACAAGCCTGTAATCCCAACACTTAGGGAGGCTGAGACAGGCTTAGCAATGGTGAGGCGGTGAGTTGCTACACAGCTCGATGAGACTCTGCCTCTACGTAAAACACAAAATAGGGCTGGGGATGTGGCTCAGTCGAGTGCCCCTGAGTTCAATCTCCAGTACCCCAAACAAAACAAAACAAAAAAAAGCACTGCTGATTACCAACTGTGAATTTTACCAAGTAGGAAAATTCAAAAACACTGAATACTCAAATAGTAAGGACTGACTATATAGAAGAAAGGCAATTTCTACATATATAAATTTAACAATTCTATACCTAACTTATTAATCTAATCAACGGAATAAGCTAAAACTAGTATCAATATTACAAGCAGCTGATTTTCAAAAATCAACGCATCCCATTATTGACTCAAATAAAACTAATTTTCATTTTAATATTTGTAACATTACACATTTTTTTATAAATATTTATTTTTTAGTTGTAAGTGGACACAATAGCTTTATCTTACTTTTATGTGGTGCTGAGGATCGAACCCAGTGCCTCCCACATGCTAGGCAAGCACGCTACCACTGCGCCATAACCCCAGCCCCCACATTTTTTAATACTTTTTTGGTTGTAGATGGACATAATACCTTTATTTTATTTATTTTTATGCGATGCTAAGGATTGAACCCAGTGCCTCACACACGCTAGGTGAATGCTCTACCACTAGGCACAACCATGGACCATTTTAACACTACAAATTTTGATAATTTTATAACATGTTTTTGTAGATGAATAAGTTTTTAACTTTTTATTTTAAAACGAGTATAGATTCATAGGAAGTTGCAAAAACAGTAGGGATAAGCCCTGTGTCCCCTAATCCAGTTTCCTCACATTTTACTTGACTATAAATATAGTATCAAAACTTGGAAAATAACCTTGGTACAAATCCACATACTTTAAGATTTTACCAGTTTCATATGCACATATGCACTTATGTGTAGTTCTATGCAACTACTGCAAAATGCAGAATTGTTCCATTACCACAAAGATATCCTTTGTGTAATTCCTTTGTATATTTAACAATAACGTATAGTATAAATTATGCAATTATGCAGTATATACATATTCACTATATATACATTATATGTAAAGTATATATAACATATATAATGTGTATATATAGTCAAACTAATAACACCCTTCCCCATGTCCCTTCCCTGTCCCTATGTCTTGGAAATTAATAATCTGTTCATTTCCATACTTTTGTCATTTCAGGAATGTTTTTTAAATGAAATTTTGTAGTATGCAAAGTGTAGAAAATTCATTTTTCCCCACTCACTGCCCTCAAGATCCAACCAAGTTGTTTTATCAGATCATTTCTTTTTATTGTTGAATAGTATTCTATGGTACCAATGTGCCAGATTTTAACCATTCACTCATTGGAAATTTGGGTGGTTGCCAATTTTTAGCTATTACAAATAAAGTTGCTAGTACCATTCCTGTACAGGTTTTTGTGTGTACCTAAGTTTTCATTTCCCAAAGATAAATGCTCATATTGCTGTTTCATATTGTAGGTGAAATGTTTAGCTTCTAGAGAAACAGTCAAAATTTCCAGAGTGCCTGTGCTATCTTAATAATTTCACTGGCAATAAACCAGTGATTTAGTTTCTTTATATCCTCACCAGCACTTGGCATCATTATCCTTTTGTTTTAGTTGTGTAGTTATAATTCATAGTGGTTTCCATAGGCATTTTCTTAATGGCTATGAGGGCAAACATCTTTGTATGTGCCTATTTGCCATCAGTATATTCCTTCTGTTGAAAGTCTGTTCATGTCTTTTCTTGTTTTCTAATTGATTTCCTTTTTTCTTTCATTTCTTTTGGATGGTGAAGGGTGGAGACACTACTAAATCAAAGAAGCAACAAAGGACTCTCTGGTCAAAATCCTGCAGGGCTTAAATCTTAACCCTACCAGTAGCTGCATTTTTTGTTTATGGTTAGTGACCTCATTTTTCTGAGCTCAGGTTCTTCAGCTGTAAGTTATTGGAAGTTTTATTGACTTTCAAAGTGATTTATATGTTCTACCTATGAGTCATTCATCAGAATCATGATTTACAAATGTTTCCCACCATTCTTAGCTTGTGATAAGGTCTTTAACAGAGCAAAATTTTCCAATTTTGATGAAGTCAATTTGCTCATTTTTTAAAAAGGATCACACTTTTAGCATCTAAGAACTTTTCATCTAGGCCAAGATTCTGAAAATGTTTTCCCATGTTTTAAGTTTCATAGTTTCAAATTTTACACTTAAACTCAGGAATAATTTTGAATTATTTTTTTTATGTAAAGTTAGGGTGAAGTTCATTTTTTTTTGGCCTATGGAAGTGTACTTACTTGCTCTCTAGCAACATCTGATCTACCTTTCCTCAACTGAATGCATCTCTATTGAGAATCAGCTGAAAGAAAATCAATTTGGCATATTTCTGTGGGTTTATGTCTGGAATCTGTTCCATTGCTCTATGTCAGTCTGCCAGTATCACATTCTAATTACTGTAGTTATAGTGAGACTTCATATAATAAGATAATCTCACATTTCTATTATAAAATTGTTTCAGCTATTCTAGTTTGCTTTCCTTTGTAAATGTCAGAATAAGTTGTATATTTATAAAACATCTTTTGTTTTTGGTACTGGGGATTGAACTCAGAGGTATTGACCACTGAGCCACATCCCCAGCCCTATTTTGTTTTATGTAGAGACAAGGTCTCAGTGAGTTGCTTAGCGCTTCACCATTGCTGAGGCTGGCTTTGAACTCGTGATTCTCCTGTCTCAGCCTCCCTAAGTGCTGGGATTACAGGCGTGCGCCACTGCACCCCGCTTATAAAACATCTTGTAGGGTTTTTGCTAGGAACAGCAATAAAGCTACACTTAAATTTGTGGTGAACTGACATCTTCATTATGCTAAGCCTTTTAATTCATGAACATAGTACCTCTCTCAATTTATTCATATTTTGTTTTTTAAATCAGTTTTGTAGTTTAAAGCATAAAATTCTTATGCCTTGTTAACTTTATGCAGTTTCATTTTTTTGAGCTATTATAGATGGCATTATTTTAAATTTTGATTTCTGTGTTCTTTGCTAGTACACAGAAATACAATGAAATATATCTATTTGGTCTTGTATCCAGTGACCTTGCTGAACTTAATAGTTCTCTCTCTTATCACTTCCTTGTCTCTCTGCCCCACCCCTCTTTCCTTGTTTTGTGGATTCCTTGGGATTGTCTAGGCAGACGGTAAGACTTAAATAGTGTCAGTTTTATTTCTTCTTTTCTAATCTGTGTGCCTTTTAATTTCTTTCCTTGACTTTCTGTGCTGGGTGAAACTTCCAGTATTATGTTGAACAAAAGTGTTCATAAAACAAAGTCTAGGCACAGCGGTGTGTGCCTGCAGTCCCAGCTATGTGGGAAGATGAGGCAGAAGGACTGTTTAAGTCTAAGGAATTTAAGACTAGTCTGAGGAGCACAGTAGAACACTGTCTCAAAAAAAAAAAAAAAAAAGATTGGAGAACATTCATTATTTAGTTTTAGTGTGTAATTCATCTTTTTTTTTTTTTTTTTTTTGCTGGGGGTGTGTTTTTTGGTAGGAAGTCTGGACCAGCTGTCATTTCTTGGCGGCAGGCATCCAGTCTGAGATACTGAAGAAACAGACAATCCAGGGAACTATTATATCATACCCCAAATCTCAGTTCCTTAGATGGTCCATAGACTTCTTTTTACCTTTGCAAATCTTACATTTGTTTTACACATAACATCCTCCCAGTAAATACACTAAAAATCCTGGAAGAGTACATGTGTCTATTCTATTTTGGGCAGAAACAGAGGTATATGTGCATTTAATAAATTAAAGATTTGACTTAACCTAATTTCATACAGAGTGAAAACAGGAGATGCATATAAGTAAGAATCAGGAATTCAGTAATAGTTATTTAAAAAAATACACATTCCATAGAAATTTTACCTTTCCCTGCTCTCCTCTTAATCTTTGGAATAGTGAACTTCTTCAAAGGACTGACTTCTATACCAGTAATAAATAAAGGTTCACTGGCTGAACTCATTTTCCATAATGTCTTGTGCTTGGCAATCCCATTCATTTCCATTTTGTTGGCCTAAAATCAACCCAAAGTTATTAAACAAAAGGTGAATAAATACATAAAAGCAATGGCAAAAAAATCATTTAAGAGTTCTTAAATGGAATTGAATTATGATATGTTCTTTGTCATACTGCAAACACATTTCAACCTCAATTTGCCAGGTTACACAAAATAGAAAATGAAATAATTTTGATTTCATATAATTTAAACACATTTATTCTTTTTGTTTCTAACATATCTTTTCCTTGTAACTCTAAAAACTGTAATTTCTTCCTGAAAAACCTGAACTTACAGATACAACAACTTTTACAAACATATGGTAAAATCTTGCTAACTATTCTTTTAAATTATCTTTCCCATAAACTTCTGTTACTAAAATGATATCCTCTTTAAATCAGAATCTCTGGCTTTAGGAGAAACTTATGGAAGTTATAAACCAATTACTGCATGACTATCCCTACAATTAGTTAATGGCTAACAATAGTCAATTGCTTACTGACTACTGACCCATAATATCATTCTACAAATGCTTAAGATAATATCATACATTGGCATATTAGTGGTAAAAATATTTCTCCCATTTTTCTCCTTCCTTTTTCTTTTCATTCCTCACACCCCCAGACACGTATACAAATGCTGATTCCTGAACTCTCAAGCAAAATTCAAACCATATATAAGAGGGAAGCTATCACGCTCACAAAGAAATTAAAAACAGTCATTTTTCATACCATTTCATAGTATGGTTCATGGGCTTTCTGATACCTGTCCGTTGCTTAGTTCAAACATTAGATCACAATGCAAATTAAATGCCATAATTCTACAGAAGGATCATGAAGGATAACATTCTATATGAGGTTCACAAAGGATCCCCCCAGTCCCCACCTTTCATAGGCCCTTTATAAAAGGTAATCTTCAACTCTTCCAACTACAGATCAGAATAGGGAACAGGGAGAGATTACTGGAAGGTAGAGAAGAAAATTATCCCTTTCATCTAGCCATGGTGACAAACTCTAGTAGGGGTGTTGCCTACACTTAAGATATACCAGCTCTAGGGAGAGCTGTCAAGACTGCCATGTTCATCTGGCAGTTTACTAAAGGCAAGAAGGAAAAACAATTTATGTAGACTTATATTACAAAAAAACCTCTTCAATTAGTTATGGTCTATATTAACAGGATATAAAGGCATAAGAAAATCAGTGAAATATACTTTATGGGAAGAGCCAAGTACTGGACAATCCTCAATATTTAATTTAGAGTGAAATTATATATTCCAGGAAGCTGTATGATTGACTTCAGGCACACACTTTCTTACAAAATATTCCTCTAATAGAATTTACTAATAAAAGAGACTTCGGAGATTAACTGTTTTTGTTCTTCAGTGCTAAGGCCAAAAACTGAGTTTCATACTGATGAAAGATAAGTATTCACAGCACAAAAGTATTCAATATTCTCAATTAAGTCCCATTCTGCAATTTTTCAATTATTACTTTTTCAGTTAGGAATAATATCCTTTTTATTTCAGCCTAAACAAATCAGCCATAATAAAGTGGTAATAAATTCACACATTTCTTTACACTCTCTTCTCACAGGCCCATAACCATTTCATTTACATTATTTTTTACATACACATAAAAACATTAAATATAATAAAATATATAACACAATAGTCCTAGAAATACTACATGTATTTATAATATTTACTTATATATAGGTAAAAATAAAATCAGGAAATTTGAATCCTAAGGGTTTGTGCTGAGCAGGCTGTCCTCTGGGATATTCTAGGTGAGCATGAGACAGCAGGAAAAATCCATTCTAAAAACTTCAGCAACAGTTAATGCACAGGGCAATGGATGCAGGAAGTCCTTAATAGATCTTCAAACAAATGAATGAACTAAAGAATAAACAAAGGAACCAAAAATAGGTTCCCCAACAAATAAAACATGTACTCATATAGGTTTTAAGAGAGTGTTTGTTGCCAGGCATGGAGGAACACACTTGTAATCCCAGAGACTCAGGAGGCTGAGGCAGGAGGATCACAAATTCAAAGCCAGTCTCAGCAAAAGCGAGGCAATAAGAAACTCAGTGAGGCTGTCTCCAAATAAAATACAAAATAGGGCTGGAGATGTAGCTCAGTGGTGGAGTGCTCGAGTTCAATCCCCTGTAAACCGTACCCCCCACAAAGTGTGTTTATTATGAACAAACTTAAGCCAATATACTTAAAGATTAGATGAACAAAGTCTCAGAAAATGTAACTTACTAAAACTGATTGGAGAAGAAATTAAAAAGAATGGATAATCCCTACTATTAATAAAAAGCAGTAGTTACAAATTGATTCTAAAAATAAAACATTAATACATCATAAATAGCTGAGTTTATCTCAGCTGTGGGTGATCTGACAATGGGAAATACATACATTTTATTTATTTATGTAAGCCAATTAGAGAAAATCAAATGATTTTCTCAATAGATTCAGAAAAAAACACACCTAGTCAAACTCAAAATTCATTTGTGATTCTTAAAAATAGTCTTAGTAAATTGGAATAGAAATAGTCATACCTAGATTTTAGATGATAACTGAATATTTATAGCAAATGGGTTAAGTATCAGAAGCACTCTAACACTTAGAATATAATGATACTTGTTATCACTTTCCTTTTAACAGCGTACGAAAGGTGCTCACATGAGTCAAAAACAAGAAATAAAAGTTATTAAAAAACTTTTAAAAAACTAAAGGGGAAAAGTGAAACTTGGTTCTGTGGACAGGGGAATTTCTGTAAATGAAAAAGAGTGAGTCTCAGAAGCTAAAAGGAACTCCAGACCCAAATACTAGACAGAGTAAGATAAAATATGACTCAGAAAGGTGAAATGTTATAATGGTTCAAATTTTAGTTCTGTCATGAATTAAAAATGTTGGGCAAATTGCCTGATTTCTCTAAGGCCAATAATAATAATATGTCATATGGTTGCAGAAACCGGTACACAATAACTACACACAACTAACTTAAATGTCATCCTGATCCTGTGCTATGGAACCAAATTATGGAGTTTGTTAAGAAGTATAGTACAAGGGGAAATACTGGGGAATAATATTGGCCAAATCATATTGTTATATTGTATACATGTACAAATATGTAACAAGTCCCAGCATTTTGTACAACTATAATGCATCAATAAAAAATATGCAGAACTGGGCCCAGTGGAACGTGCCTGTAATCCCAGAGGCTCAGAAGCCTGAGATAGGAGGATCAGAAGTTCAAAGCCAGCCTCAGCAACTTAGGGAGGCCCTAAGCAACTCAGTGAGATCCTGTCTCTAAATAAAATATAAAAAAGGGCTAGGGATGTGGCTCTGTGGTTAAGTGCCTCTGGGTTCAATTCCTGGTATTAAAAAATATTTTTAAAAAGCAGGAAAAAAAATTATTCATTCAGGGAGCTGGGGTGGTGGCTCAGTGGTAGAGCACTTGCCTAGCATGCATGAGGCACTGGGTTCGATCCTCAGCACCACATATAAATAAATAAAAAATAAAGGTCCATCAACAACTAAAAAAATATTTAAAAAAAAATTTAAAAAAATTATTCATTCACTCTCTGCAAAGAAGTATAGTACTGCTAGGCATGGTGGTGCACAACTATAATCCCAGCAATTTGAGGCCGAGGCAGGAGGATCACAAGTTCAAGGCCAACTTCCGCAACTTGGTGAAACCCTGTCTCAAAAACAAAAACAAAAAAACTAAAAATTAAAAACTAAAAACTGGGAATGTAGCTGAGAGGTAAAACAACCACCACCCCTCAAGAATAAATGTTTACAAAAATATTGTAAAAATATACAAGTTAGAAGTCAGGGATGTTGATTCTAGTTAATTCTACCTCTGCAATTAACTAATGATGAGACTTTGGGAAAGTCCTAACTTTTTTCTGTGTGCATTATGCATAGTAACATATTTTTTCAGAGACAAATTAGTGGCAAAGAAAATAAATTAATGGGCTGGGACTGTAGCTCAGTGGTAAAGCGCTTGCCTCGCATGCGTGAGGCCCTGGGTTCGATCCTCAGCACCACATACAAAGCAATAAAATAAAGACATTGTGTCCATCTACAACTAAAAAAATATTTAAAAAAAAAAAAAAAAAAAAAAAAAGAAAATAAATTAATGTCAAATAGCCAGTCTAAAGACTTAATCTTTTCATGGTCTATTTTAAGAAGACATCTGTACAATTTCTTAAGACAATCCTTAAAATTTATGAACTTGAGTTCTTCAGACTAGAAATTACAGACCAGAGATTTAAGACAAAAACTTGCAAAAATCTTTTACCTAATCAGTATCAGAAAGTCTTAACAGAACAATGTTTCAACTGAACAACTGAGCAAGCCAGAGTTCTCTTAAGAATCAACAGCTGGGCTGGGTTGTGGTTCAGTGGTAGAGTGCTTACCTAGCATGTGTGAGGCACTGGGTTCGATTTATTCTCAGCACCACATAAAAATAAATAAAATAAAGGTATTGTATCTATCTACAACTAAAAAAAATAAAAATAAAAAAAGCATCAGTAGCTATCAGTTGTGAAAAAATTTTCAAATGGGACAACTCATGAAAAATTCAGATATACAAAACATAAATGAGAAAATTTTCAGTTCATTCAAACTTGCCCATAAATTCTTGTTAAATTACCATAACACCTCTAAAAGTTTACTAATGTCCCTTTTTAATAAAAAGAATGCATCAGCATCAAGGTCTTTGGGCAAACAATGTTCTGCTTTTAAAATTTTCTTTTACTTGTGCCAAGTACTGATTTCTTATTCACTGTCCGCCCCTAATACACTTTAATAAAAAAGTCTACTTTAAAATATTAAAGAAATTATTGTAATAATGGCAAAAACCACCCCTCTTTAAGTAATCTTGGGAAAGAGTTCATGTCTAATAAATAATATTTTTGGAACTTTAGACACAAATACAAATTCTTTTGCTAGGTTCTAAATGGTGGGGATACATAATTACTTCTGGTAAACACAAGGTTAAATCAGGTCATACAGATGGTAAATTATATAAATACTTAGATTAAGTCAAGAATTCCTCAATTAAGTCTACACAATGTAGAGATTAAATACACTGTAGTCCAGTGTTTCCGTTCATAGATCAGGAGTTGGCAAACTATAACCCGGGGGCCAAATCCAGACTACTAACTGCTTTTGAAGGAACTATAAGATAATGCTTTTCCTATTTTTAAATGAAAAAAATCAAGAATGTTTCATGTCACAAGAATAATTCTATGAAATTCGAATTCCATAATAAGTTTTACTAAAACACAGCCTTGACTCTGTAGCTGCTTTCCTGTTAGATGAGCATAGTTGTGTGGCACAGATAGAGCAAAATAGTGAAATATTCAGCACCTACACTTTATGGAAAAAGTTTGCCAACTCTGTTGTGGATTAACCAACTTAAATATCAAGGAGTTGGAACTAAATAAAAATTAAGACTCATGATTTCCATTTTAGAGCTCTTTCTCTTACACTCCATTGTCTCATTCACCTCTCTACTGTATTCTCATTATCTTCCCTATAGACTTTGTTTCTCGGTATTCTTCTCAACAGAATTTCAACAGACTCAAACATGACCATTTAAAAACAAAATGAAATTTACCAGGGTCATGTTTGCCCTTGTCTAGCTTACTTCCCACTCCCTTCTCAATATACTTTGATTTCCACCTCCGTTACTCTACCTAAGTCGCCAATAACTTCCATATCAGTTTCTTACTCCCAGAATATGCTTCTGTCTCCTAACTTACCTGGCCTGTCTGTGCTTGGTCACACTCTTTGGTCAATTTGTTCTTGAAATAATACAGTCATCACCAGACTTCTATGACTTCATAATCCTGATTTTACAGCTACCTTTCAAGAGCTACCGTCTTACTCTCTGAATAACTCATCTGTCTCTATCTGGCCTTTATAACTGCTTTAATTACTTTTCTTATGAGAAAAAAAGAAAATGTTATATTTAAATTTTTTTTTTAAAATTCATGAATCAAATTTGACACTTTACATACTTGATAAAATAAAAATAGAACCTTGTGTGGGGCTGGGGTGGAGCTCAGTAGCAGAGTGTGTGTCTAGCATGTGTGAGAGCCTGGGCTCTATCCCTAGGACCATGTAAAATTAAAACAAAACGGAACAAAAACCATGCTTTTAATTTCACATACTTTTGTTATCAGTGAAGTTTTTAAAACTATTACTGTTTTTTGCTTTCTATAAAATCATCTATTCCCACCTCTTCTTCCATTTTTTAAAAATAGAAGATGGTCATTTTCAATTAATAATCTGTAAGGACTATATATAGTTTTGTCTGTCATATATATTACAATATTTTTCTTTTTAATTTTGTTAATAGTGTCTTCCCATAGAAAAATTTTAATTTTTGTGTAGTCTAATTTCTTACTCTTTTGTTTTATATACAATCACTATGAGTGTACGAGAGTTCTACTTGTTCCCTATTCCTACTAACAATAATGGCAGCACACTTTATTTTTTGCCAACTTGATAGATACTAATTTCTCATTGTAGTTAGTTTGCATTTACCAATTTTTTGGTGTGGCTGATTATTTATTGAGTATACTACTGCTCATTTGTGTTTTCAAATCTGTGAAATGCATTTTCAAGTGTTTTGCTGTTGTTTTGGTACTGGTAATTGAATCCAGGGGTGCTTGACCACTGAGCCACATCCCCAGCCCTTTTAATTTTTAATTTTGAGATAGGATCTAAGTTGCTTAGGGCCTCGCTAAACACAGTCAAGTTTTTTGTTTTTTTTTTTTAATTTTTTTTTTAGATGTTGATGGATCTTTACTTTATTCATTTATTTATATATGGTGCTGAGAATCGAACCCAGTGCCTCATACATGTGAGGCAAGCGCTCTACCACTGAGCCCCAGCCCCAGCCCCAGCCCCCACAGTCAAGTTTTAAAACTATTTTTCTATCATGTTGTTTATCTGCAAGATAGCTTTATAAGAGATACTATCCCTTTGCCAATTACACTTGTTGCAAATAATTCCCCCTCTTGTGTCTTCATTTTTTGGGGACAGAAATGTTTGATTTTAATGTAGTGAAAACTACGAATATTCTTCTATATGTTTTCTTTCCTTTTTTTTGTTTACTTCTGGTCAATTTTTTTTAAATTTTTTTTTTTTTAGTTGTTGATGGATCTTTATTTTATTCATTTATTATTTATATGTGGTGCTGAGGATCGAACCCAGTGCCTTACGGATGCTAGTCAAGCGCTCTACCACTGAGCTACAGCCCCAGCCCTACTTCTGGTCAATTTTAAGAAATAATTCTGCCCAAGGTTATAAACCCAATCTTCTCTTTTAAAATGTGTAATTTTTAGCCTATTACCTTTAAATCTTTACTTTCTACAATTCATTTTTGTTTAAGGTAAGAAATTCAGGTTCAGTGTTTCCATATGAATATTAAACTGTGCTAGCATTTATTTCAACAACCTCTTCTGTTCATATTTATAATGCTACCTCTGACATAAATCAACTATTGATATATGCATGAATTTGGGGCTTTCCTCTCTGTTTCACTGGTGTCTTTCTACATTCCTTCTTCAACACCAGGTTCTAATAAATCTTAATATATGTTGGGGCAAAGTCAAAAGAAAGGAAGAAAACAAATCTTGTTTTTAAACAGCATCTTTGCACTTATATACACATTTTAAATTAGGCATGACTAGTAAGAAATCATGCTTAGGTTTTAATCGGAATTTCACCAAACCTAGTGATGGATTTGGGAGAAAAGACACAGTTATGTTAGTTTTTCCATCAGGGAACATAGTATATTTTTCCACTTGTTCATGTCAGTAATGTTTTCCACCAATAAGTTCTATCATTTTTTCCACGATCATTTAAAGTATCTTTTAAAGTATTTATTTTAAGGTACTTAATAACTTTCATATTAACCTGTGTTTCTTTAAAACTGTGTGCAGCTTTAAAAGCTACATTTTATTCATATTTATTAAATTATGTTGACAATAAAAAAGGCTAACATGTATATAATACCAGGTATCAGACACTTTCTAAGAGCTTTAAACATATATTGATCCATTTAATCCTCACAATGTCTCTATGAGATACCTTTAAACATTAAATTAGAAAACAGATGTGCAGGGAAGTTAAAAAATGTGCCTCAGGATACACAGCTAGGAATGTTACATGTGGAATTCAAAGTCAGCCTGTGCAATGCCAGAATGAATGCCCTAAACAAGAGGGCAAACTGACTTTTTGATAAACCAGTTTCTATATATTGACTATCCAGCAACCTTGTTAAGCTCCTTTTATTAACTCAATAATTTGTTTTCATAAACAACCACATCCTCTATGAATGATGAAGGACAGTATATATGTTAGCCCTTTATGTTGGTGGGTTCCAGATTTGTGGATTCAACCAACCACAGATAAAAATGTAGTTAAGCCCACCATGATTGTGTATGTAGTATAATGAACACTTTGTCATTATTCCCTAAATAATACAGTAAAACAACTCCTTGTATAGCAGTTACGTTACATTAGGCATTAAGTAATCTAGAGATGATTTAAACTTTATAGGAAACTGTGTGCAGGTTATATGCAAATATTATGCCATTTTACATAAGGAACTTGAGCATCCATATATTTTTGGTATCTCTGGGGATTTCATAGTGAGTAGCAAATGCATACATAATATTGATGTAAGACTTTTCTTTCTTTCTTTTTGAGCTGGGAGTGTCACAAAGTTGCCCAGGATGGTCTTGAATTCCTGGGCTCCAGTGAGTCTCCTGCCTCAACCTCCAAGCAGTTGTGACTACATGTGTGTGCTAACTTTCCTGGCCCTTTCTGACTCTTGGGACAATTTCTTTCTCCTGCTTATTGAGCTGAATATAAATGACAATGCCAAGTATCTTAGTCCTGCCATTGATTTTAAAAAGAATATCTTAAATCTTTTATAAATACTATTTATTTTAGTAGATATGATTCATCAGGTTAAATTTTCCTGGGTATAAAATTCTATATTGACTGTTGTTTTCTCTTGGCACCCTGAGGATACTATTTCATTCACTGCCATTCACTATTCCTTTAAAAAAAATCACTTCCAATTTAATTTTCATTTATTTGTGGATAATGTTTTTTTCTCTAGTGGCTTTTAAAATCTCATTATTTTGGGTGTTCTATATTTTCATCATGATGTTCTTGGTTAAGTATTTGATGGACTTCTTATATCTAAAGATTTGGTATTTTCCCAAAGTTATATGAAATTCTCAGCAATTTTATCTTTATTATTGTGGCACTGTTTTATTTTCTTAACAGAAAATTTCAAATTACTTATGTTTAAACATCTACCTTTATTCTTCATGGTTTTCAGCCCATTGTTTTATATTTTTATACCTAAAAATACTATCTAATGTCTGGTTCGCTGTTCTTTTTTCAGCTGAATATAAACCGCTGCTAGTCCACTGAGTTTTTAATTTCAATTATTATTATTTTAATTTATAAGAGCTACATTTCACTCTTTAAAAATATTTTAGTGGTCTGGCGTTGTGGCTTAGTGGCAGAGCGCTTTCCTGATACATGTGAGGCACTGGGTTTGATCCTCAGCATTACATAAAAATAAATAAACAAAATTATTGAGTCCATCTATAACTAAAAAATATTTTAAAAATGTTTTAGGACTCGTCATATTTTAAATCTCCTCTCATTTCTTCAGAATATTTTCTATCTGGTAATTTCAACATCTTAAATCTCATTAAGCCTGATTTCTCATCTCTATTCTTTGTTATCTTTTGCTTATAATACTTTGTTTCCTGTATGACACAGACATATAATTTATTTACTCATTCATTTTTTTAAGGTCATATTCCATGGGTATTAAGACAGACATCTAGACCAATGGACTAGAATAAACAATGTTCCACAAGAGTGCCAAGACCATTCAATGGGAAGACAGTCTTTGCAGCCAGTAGTGCCAGGAAAACTAGATATCCACATGTAAAAGAATTTAGCTACACTTTTATTTTATTTTATTTTATTTTTATTTTTTATTTTTTAAAAATATTTATTTATTTTTTTAGTTGCAGGTGGACAGAATATCTTTATTTTATTTTTATGTGGTGCTGAGGATCGAACCCAGTGCCTCACGCATGCTAGGCGAGCACGCTACCACTGCGCCACAATCCCAGCCCCTACACTTTTATTTTAAACGATGTATAAAAATTAAAATGAGCCAGGCACAGTGATGTATACCTATAATCCCAGATACTTGGGAGGCTGAGGCAACATGATTGTGAATTTAAGCCCACCCTGGGCAACAAAGTGAGAACATGCTTCAAAAACAAAACAAAAATAAAATTAACTCAAAATGGATCAAAGACCTAAACGTAAGTGTTTAAATATAAAACTGTTGGAAGAAAACATCAGGATTTTTGGAGGTCTGGCACTTCAGAGGTGATCAGGTCTTGATAGGTCCTTTTGTAATCAAGACCCCTCCCTCGCTCCTTTTACCAAATGACACAGTGAAAAGATAGCTATCTATGAACCAGGAAGCAGTCAGTCCCTCACTAGATACTGAAACTGCCAACAGCTTTATCTTAGACTTCCCAAATTCCAGAACTGTAAGAAATAAATTTTTTGTTGTTTAAGAGTTACCCTGTTTATGGTATTTTATTATAGCAGCCCAAATACAACCAAGAGGATTTTGAAAAGATTTCCTGTAGGCCTAGTTACACTGATCTTTAGTCAGGAAGGTTACAATCAAAAGGATTATGATCTTCATGATAAGAAAGTATAAGTTGTTAAGTAAAAGAATGTTTTTAGGTCATTTTCATCTTCTTCACAATAAATTAATAGAACTGGAAATAACAGCAAAGGATATATAGTAGTAGTTTTATTATACTTTTAATTTTACTTAAAATGGTCATTAGGACTTATCAGACCATTTTTAATTTCATTCTCGTTTATCTTGCTTACTCTGCCACTGCCAAATTTCAGAAATTTTTAATAAATAATACCCTGTGGAGGCTACTAAACGTTTCTGAAGAAGATGATACATCTAATGAATTTTAATTCCCTGGAGGGCATTATATGATTCAGAGACAAAGGCTTAAAACAACTACACAGTAATTTCAGTAGTTAACCTGAACTCACCACCAAGAAATAAGGAATATTTTAAAAAGTCAACATAAATTCTGAGAGAACAGCCCTGCACTTACAGTAGTTTACTTATGCTTAAATAGGATTTAGACAAGCAGAACCTGTATGTTTCTAAAAATCAGAATCCATGTCAACTACTTCCTAAAAAATTAGATTGTATCAAAAGAAAACTGCACACACACTGGAATGCACTATATGACTAAATAGTAGTAAAACTGTATTAATTTAAACTACTTGGGAAGAAAGAAATCTTAGTACATTGGTGTGAATGTAACAAATGGAGTGGTACCAAATAAAGCTTCTCCCAGATTTGTTTCAAAGACTATGCTAAAGATAGACTGAAAAAGCAATTTTCCCCCAATGCAAGAAAATCTAGAATTGGCTATAGTGACCAGTTAAAATATAGGGGGGAAACCTAAATCCTCAGGCCTGCCTAGTGAGAAGTAATGAAGGGTAATCTGGCTAGAGAGTTCACTCTCGTTAATTAATCCAACTTTTCCCTTCCTTCCAAACTGTCCTTATAAGATTAGATTAAAAAAGTTTTGAAAGGATTTCTGGTATACTAGAAAGGATTCTGAAAAAGAAGTCAACAGAAACAGGTTTATTGTCCTGACTCTGCCATAAATGTTTATCTACTCCTGAGCTTCACTCTCTTCATATGTGTTTTAGAAAGGCTTAATGTTATACTGTAAACTGTTTACTACTTCTATACCTCTTTCTAGTACTTAGACTCTATTAATTCACAATTTTCTCTGTAGTTCTACACAGAGGCATATGCAAGAAATTGCACATTTTGTGCAAGTTGTAGCCTCAATAGTTTGATAACTTCCTCAGTTAAGTGGCCCAGATTCTCCCTTAACTTTCAAATGTGAGAAAACTTATTTGCCTGGAGTTTTCCTCCATGACTATGGCACTTTGTTTTTTATATGTTAATAATGAGTCTAATTTTTGTCCTCTGATAGCAAATTTCATTTTTAGAATTAACCAAACATTTAAAACTCATCTGATTAATATTCTTAAATATGGTCATACCACTTTGATTAAAAATGGACAAATGAAAAAAAAATTGGGCTACAAAAACAACTACTTTCTTGTCTTGTTTATGTATTGTGTCAAAGGACAACTTCAAATCTTGAATGCCATAAATGTTCTAAGCAGTATCTGCATACTGGCCTGACTTTCCAAATAGTTACTGAAAAGTTCAATACTTACACTAAATTAAGGTCAATTATATATAGGACAATCTTATCCACTGACTTTTCTTTACCCACGTTTCTATCTCAGAAAGTACAGTTCCTTACAAATTTAAGTAGCTACAAAATGGTCTGAATGCTTATATCTCCCAATCCATATGTTAAATCACAACCATTAATATGATAGTATTGAGAGGTAGGGACTTCAGGAAGTGATTAGGTCTTGAGGGCAGAGACCTCATATATGGAATTAGTGCACTTATTAAAGAGGTCCAGGGAAGCCTCTGCTACCATGTGAGGACAGAGTAAGAAAAGGCCATCTATGAGAAGGCAGGACCTCATCAGACACAAAATCTGCTGGGGCCTGGATCGTGGACTTGCCAGCCTCTAGAATTGTGAAAACCAAACTTTTGTTGTCTGTGAGTTACCCAGTTTATGATATTGATTGTTATAGTGGCCCAAATGGACTAAGATAGTACTCAATAAATACTATGAAGGACAATTTTTATTTATTTTAATAAAAGCATTTCAATGTTTGATAAAAACCATTCTTCACATATCTTGGCATTATTTGAAATACTTACCACTCTTCAATGGTATCTATCATCATATGTTATCATCAGAACTCTGTCCATACATGAAAAATGATAAAGAAGTATCTATTAAAAAAGAAACATGTAGAAAATTATGGTAAGAGATTCCTTTATAATTATCTCTTTATTGTCCTCTCTACTGATTTATTTTTCCTCCTGATTTCTGCCTCCCATTTACTCTTTCTTTCCTTTTTGTGGTGTTGGGGATCAAATCTAGGGCTTTATGTATGCTAGGCAAGCACTCTACCAACAAGCTATATCCCTATCTCTACTCTTTGTTTCTTTTAGTGGAAAGGAAGAATTCTGCACATCTCAGTTCCTTTTCTCTCATACTCTTCCTTTTTCTTCTTTCAATTTTCTTTTCTCATTCTCTTCCCTTCAGTATATTCTCATGTGCTATTCAGAATCCCACTGTCAGCTCACCAATCTTATGTAGACTCTGGTAGGAAAAACATAGATGAACTTGCTCTAGTGTTTTTATGTACAGCAAAAAAATACTAAACACTAACACTGATACTTTTATACCAAAATTTTAATTAACAATCACTGTAAATAATTATGATACATGCTATGTGAATATGTAATATCTCACTTTATCTTCACAGATTGGTAATATCAGTCTTATTTTTAGGTGAGAAAACACAGAAAGTTTGAGAAACTTGCCTATCGTTACCCAGCTATTAAAGATGGTATTCCAGTCTGGGCTTGAAGCCCATGTCTGGATTCTAAACCACTGCACAATTCCAACCCTTGTCTTAAATTTCTTTCCAGAAGCATTTAAACCTTAATCTGATTCTGTGTACCCTAAAAACAATAAAGAACTATAATTAGTCCAAATCTTAATAACCTTCATTAGCTTCATGCTCTTGTGAAACTAGACAATTTTAACTTATGTCTTAATATTAAAATACTACCTCTGATTATATGGTAAAATATAGAGGGTACCAATTCATTATTAAAATGCTACACATTCTTCAAGAGAAGGATTTTTTTTCCCCTGGTTCCAGGAACTAAACCCAAGGGTGCTTAACCACTGAGCCACATTCCCAGTCTGTTTTATTTTATTTTATTTTTTTTTTTTGAGGCAGAGTCTTGCTAACTTATTTAAGGGCTCACTAAGTTGCTGAGGCCAGCTTTGAATTTGAGATCCTCCTGTCTCAGCTTCCTGATCTGCTAGGATTACAGGCATGTGCCACCATGCCTGGCAAGAGAAGAAATTTTTAATAGAATAATATCCAGCAAAATTTGAGACTTACTCCAAATTCTAGGTAGTTTTCTTTTCTCCAAGTCAAGCATTGATAAAAATCAAAAGGTATTTATAAGTAGACGTTACAGATCAATTTTTGGAAGGAAAATATTACTACTATATAAATAAAAGAACATTTTATCTTCTGATTTATTATTTTTCCTGTTTCACTCAAGTGCGTTAATGATGTGTCATTGCCCAAGAGACCCAAAGAAGCAATAATAGAGAATATAAAGAAACAATCAGGGGCAAGTATAGCCTTGTAATATTAGGGTAAGGATGAGAGACTAGCATATAAAAATAAAATGCCAAATACTTTGGGATCTAGAAATTCAGAGCAATTTGACAGTGATGGTTTTTGCCTCACTCCTGTAAGTAATGGTATGAAGTATTTAGTAATAATTATACAGGTGATATGCACACTTTGCTCTCTCTTACTATCCCTTGCACTCTTCCTTTCCAACCAGGGCCTGGCAGAATGGTTCTTGCAAAGAAGGGTGACCATTCTGCCATCAGCGAGGTGGCAAACTGAGAATATATTATCAAAACATTAACCAGTGTATTCATGGAGTGGTTTCACAATGTGTGCCCCTGAAGCACTCAAAGAAATATGAGATCTGGAAATTTGCCATAAAGGAAATGGGTACTCCAGATATGCACAATATCATTTATAACAAGATTATCTGAGCCAAAAGAACAAGGAATGGGGATGAGGTTGTGACTCAGTGGTTAGAGCACCTGCCTGGCATGTGTAAGGCATTGGGTTTGATACTCAGCACAATATAAAGATAAACAAAATAAATGTATTGTGTCATCTACAACTAAAAAAAAATTAAAAAAAAAGAATAAGGGATGTCCCATACTGTACCCATGTGCAGAAAATGAGGATTCACCAAACAAGCCCCAAACTTAGGTAACTTACTTATGTACATGATGCTACTTGCAAAAATCTATAGTCAATGGTGATGAGAACTAACCACTGATTGTCAAATAAAGTTATAAAACTTCAATAAAATTGATGACTATAGTATGTCTCCTGTAATTAGAGTAAGTTAAAGGATAATTTTTAAATTAGCACAATAAGAATCCTTGTAAGTAGCTGGGCGCGGTGGTGCAAGCCTGTAATTTCAGCACTTAGGGAGGCTGAGACAGGAGAATCGCGAGTTCAAGCAACTCAGTGAGACCCTGTTTCTACATAAAAACACAAAATAGGGCTGAGGATGTGGCTCAGTGGTTGAGTGCCCCTGAGTTCAATCTCCAGTACCAAAAAAAAAAAAGGAATCTTTGTAAGCAAAACTAAATTAACACAACTGGCATGTGTAAAAGGATGTAAATGTTACCAGCTGTCTGATTTGATAATAAAGTTGCTCAAGGAAGGATGTCAACACAAAGAAACATGCATGGAGCTGGTCCAGACTGTTTGGAATGTCAAGAAAATGACAAAACTCCTGGAATAGGAAAAAGAAAAGTCATCTATGGAGATACTGAAATTACAAGAGCAACACAAACTATAGTTTTATCAAAGAAGGTGGTGATTTGGTAAAGCCCATCCACAAATTTGTGGGACACAGTTCATTAAAAAACAAACTGTCAAATTTCTTTCCCCTACTGGAAGTGAGCTAATAGAGTAATTATGAGCTTAATATACAGGAGACTTAACCTGCAGAGGTAAGTACATGTTTGTAAGGGTACAGTTGAAAATATTTAGTTTCTATTAAATATAAGAATTCTGTATTAATTGATATATTTCAATTTATTATCACTAAAAATAATAAGAAAACAAAAACAAAAGTTTTTGCTTCCTTTAGACTGGTTTCATGAGATGCTAGGAACTGTTATATAATAGTTCAAATGACAAGAAGATGAGTCTACAAAAACTTTTAGTTGTGGCAAAAAAAAGTCCATTTCTCATTTTTTTTGGGGGGGGAAGAACAGAATACAGAGAAACAATATCAACTTCTGATAAACAAACAACCTATGTTTGGGAGTAAAATCATATTGGAAAAATTAAGTAAGTCTAAGATGAAGAGATATACAGAAATGAAATGATCATTGTGGCAAGAGTAGAGGAAGAAATCAATTCCAAATTCACCTATGTAGGTTGAATTTTGAATTAGTTTTTAAAGAAGTTAAAAAAAGGTGTATTAAAAGAGAAGATCTTTACAGATACCTCTGGAAGATGGAAAGGCACAAAGTTGGAAAAAATATTGTTCTTTGTTAAGTCTGTTGTCTAGGTATACACTAGACTTCTTAACAATGTCACTGGCTATGCAAGCAGTGGTGGGAACTAACAAGCACATAAGCAAAGTCACCTGTATTTCTGGTCTAGGGAACTACAGGTAACGGTTGTCCCTAGACTAGCAGCAGCATCACATGAGAACTTGCTGGCAAAGCATATCTTCTAGTCTCATCTTAGAACTCCTGAATCTGGGGGTCCAGCAGTCTGTGGTCTGACAAATTCTGGTGATTCTACTCTAAGTTTGAGATCTACAGGTCTAAAATGATTTTGAGAAAAGCATCCAATCAGCCAGGCGCGGTGGTTCAAGCCTGTAATCCCAGCACTTAGGGAGGCTGAGACAGGAGAATCGTGAGTTCAAAGCCAGCCTCAGCAACGGCGAGGCGCTAAGCAACTCTGTGAGACCCTATCTCTACATAAAACACAAAATAGGGCTGGGGATGTGGCTCAGTGGTCGAGTACCCTTGAGTTCAATCCCCAGTACCAAAAAAAAAAAAAAAAAAAAAAAAAAGAAAAGTATCCAATCAGCTACATAAAAACTGTTCTTTCCTCCCTTCCCCCCCCCCTGTATCAGCAATCTTATAGCCAGTGTCACTACTGGGAAAAAGAAATATTCTTAAGAGGGATTCTCACTTTGAGGCTTGATGCTCCTACAAAGGAAAAATCCAAAAGAAAAAAATAAAACACAGTTTTGCTTTTTGGGGTAGGTGGGAGGGTGTGTGTTAAGAATTTGGAGGAGGAAGGAAACAGGCATTCAGCTCATTTAACAAACATTTACCAAACAGCTACTTTGTTTCAGGCATTCTTGAAGAAGGAAAGCTAAAGAAGTAGAAAAGAATTATGAAGGCCAACCATTTTATCTTGACTACCATATTCAACTAGTACTAATAACAGGTTGCCTATTCCTAGAATACACACATGCAGTGATAACTATGTATAATAAAACATTTATACCAAACCAACAGACTAGCAAGACAAAAATCCATTGTTCATCCTGTATCATTTCCATGATTTTATGGTTACTCAAAAGTTCTAATTTTGTTTTAATGACCTATACTGTATGAATGGATTTCTCTGAAAATTTGAGGCAAGCTCTCCTCCAGGCCCAGAAGAATCTCATATTTAATTCTACATGGTGAAATGAGAACTTGTGGTTCTCAAACTCAGGACTGTAATCAGAATCACTGAAGGACTTATTACTAAAACATATTACTGGATCTCATCTCTAAAGTTTCCAACTCATTACGTATAAGCTGAGGTCTAAGAATTTTGATTTCTAATAAATTTCCATATGATGTTGATAAGAAAGGGACTACATTTGAGAACCATCAATCTAGATGAGGTACTTCTACATCAGGCTTAGTAAAATTTTGATCAGTGAGCAAGGAAAGGTTTTAAGATTACCAGTATTGTTTCTCAAGGCATATAGATAGATAGATAGATAGATAGATAGATAGATAAGGGGGGGTGTTGCCCTCAGGGCAAAAACATTATGAAAGAGAGGGAGCAATTATGCTTTTTAAAAAATCATCTCTTGGTACTGGGGCACTTTACCACTGAGTGCCATCTCCAGCCATTTTTTATTTTTATTTTGAGACAGGGTCTCACTAAATTGCTTAGGGCATCTCTAAGTTGCTGAGGCTGACCTTGAACTTGCAATCTTTCTGCCTCAGCCTCCAGACTGGCTGGAATTACAAACATGTGCCACTGCATTCAGCCGGCTGAGAGGGATTATGCTTTTAAATTATGTGGTTTAACTATTTTATTTCAACAATCCATGTTAAATGGTCTATGTCCAATCAACCAACCAACCAACCAACCTCCCTCCAATATGGAGTTTCCCAAACTAGAAGCAAAAATAAGTACTAAAAGATTTCCATATTTTTGTTGTGACTCAAAAGTTCTGATTAAAGAAAGTTCCAATTTTGTTTTAATGCCTGTTATACTGTATGGATGATTTCTCTAAAAATTTGAGGCAGGCTCTCCTCCAGGTCCAAGGAGAATCCTATACGTCAAATGAGAGTAAAGTTAAAAATAATTTACATCTTAAAAGACTATCCCAAGAGCCTAGGCTTTGGGGTGGGGGTGGGGAGGAAGAGTATTTCCAATCCAGCTGCTTTTCATCAGGGGAATAATTAAAGCTAAGGGGTCCCTAAGGATTAGGACTCCCTTGGTTTCTTTCCCTTTGGAGTCTAGAAGCTGTAATAAAAATAGATCAAGTTCCACAAAGAGGTAGAGGTCATCCAGGTTACTGAGAAAGGTGAGAAAAGATCAAGTCTTCACTCAAACAATCCTCCACTCCTAGTCCTTCCTTCTACCTTCTCAAATAGATGAGTTCTGTCTGGTTTCACCAAACTACAACCACTCTACTGTGAGGACAACTTGCAATCTTTCCCAACAAGGACAAATAACTGGAGTATCTACTCTTCTACTTACCAGCATTGTTTCCTTTTTGAGGCCAAGTATTAATTACAACAATTATTTCCTCAAGTTACTGCATTAAGAACACAGTAAAAAACAATTTGCAAGCGTAAAGTCACTCATCTCTCCCATGCAGATATAAACACAGAGGTGGTTACCTGGCCAAGGTCCTAGAAATTAGATGTGTGGCTAGAAAGGTATAAAATGTGGAAGTTTACTGTCCTAGTGGACTGTGAAAAATGAGGAATAGATCAATCAATATAGTCTCAAACCAAGTGAATTCTCTGCTTGACAGATGAATTACATGCAAAGGGGAGTTGGGAATTATAAAAGCACAGGCATAAGATTAGACACTAATCTATTATGGTTATGAGACTTTTTAAAGGGCATTAGGAAAATACAAAGGAATAACCAGATGATTAAAGATAATGACATAATTTTCAAGGGAATTAATAACATAAAGCACTTGGAAGAGAATAATAAAAGCAACTCATTTAATCCTTGTAGAAAACATACCAGTTACTTTCCCCAACAACAAAGTAATCCTATGTAAAAATTCACACATTTTGATCAATGTAGGAAATACACCTTATAGGTGATAAATGTGTCAGTAGTACTGACCAAAATTAAGTCAACTTCTCCCCTGGTGGCTTGTTTTCTGATTAAAAAACAAAAGTATTCCTCAGACTGCCCTTTAATGCCAATAAACTGTGCACCCAGTCATTCTTTTTTGGGGAGGGGGGGGGGAGTACCAGGGATTGAACTCAGGGCACTTGACCACTGAGCCACATCCCCAGCTCTTTTTGTATTTTAGAGACAGGATCTCTCTGAGTTGCTTAGAGCCTCACTTTTGCTGAGGCTAGCTTTGAACTCATGGTCCTCCTGACTCTCTCCTGAGCCATTGGCATTCTTGCCATTCAAGATGTTCTCCTCATTTTAAAATAGTAAGATGGGCAAGATAAAATTTTTATAAAAGTAACTATTAAATTTTGTAACAGTGTCAATACCCAATACATAATTCCTAAAAGAAATTTATTGAATCATGTATTTTTCTCATGAAAGAAGTGGACATGCTCATTTTAAAATTAGTATTTTTAGAAAACTTAAAATAAATTAACGGGCTGGGATTGTAGCTCAGCGGTAGAGCACTTGCCTCACATGCGTGAGGCCCTGGGTTCGATCCTTAGCACCACATACAAACCAATAAAATAAAGACATTGTGTCCATCTACAACTAAAAAAAAAAATTAACATAAAATAAATTTAACCAATCTTCTTTCATATCAGCGACAAGTTAATAATCTGTGTTAGTGGACAGGTAGCGGGAGGTATTGGGGATGGAACCAAGGGTGCTTTACCACTGAGCTTCATCCTCAGTTCTATTTTCTTATTTAATTCTTTTTTCTTTTCTTTTAAAAAAATTTATTGTTAAATTGCCCAGGCTGACCTCAAACTTGTGATCCTCCTGGGTTTGGTCACCGGAGTAGCGAAGATTACAGGCATGTGCCACTGAGCCCAGCTAATAATGTACATTCTTACTAATGTTATTATCAAGAAAAAATTTTAATATGAATATCTATTTCTAAAATCACGTATGTTTTAATATTCTACCTGACTTTAATAAGAAAACTTCTCAAAAATTCTTTGAAGCAGTTTAGTTATACAATGTCTAAAATACTGAAATAAATACACCCATTGATATGAATTACATTAAGTAAACTGACTGGAGACTTACAAGTTCAAAGAAACCCAGGGACAAATATTGAACATGAGAGAGTTCCCAGAAGAAAAGTAACTGGAGCCGGGCATGGTGGCATATGTCTATAATCCCAGTGACTCCAGAGGCTGAGGCAGGAGGATCACAACTTTAAAGCCAGCCTCAGCAACTTAGCGAGGACCTTAAGCAATTTAGCATGTCCCTGTCTCAAAATTAAAAAAAAAAAAAAAAAAAAAGGACCGGGGATGTATGTAGTTTAGTGGTTAAGCATCCAGTACCTAAAAAGAAAAAAAGTAAAGTAACTGGATAACTAAAAAGTTTAGTCTTACTTTTAGATTGTCATATTAAATTACAAGATGACCAAAACAGAATAGTTTTCAAACTCAGCAACTTACTAAAATAATTTTTCTTTTAAAAAATGTAGTATAGTCAAGTATGGTGGTACATGCCTGTAACCCTAGCGGCTTGAGAGACTGAGACAGGAAGATCACAAGTTCAAAGTCAGCCTTAGCAACTCAGCAAGGCCCTCAACAATTTAGTGAGACTCCATCTCAAAATGAAAAATAAAAAGGGATGGGGATGTGGCTCAGTGGTTAAGCGTCCCTGGTTCAATCCCTGGTACTGCAAACAAACAAAGTAGTATAAACAGTTCAAATGGACTGTTTTTAAAAGAAAATTATTTGACTTATTCTTCCCATAGATAAAAGGTACTATTTTTGGTAGTAGTTTGTTGAAATCTAACCACCTAGTTCCAAATGCTGTCTGCCTTCAACTGTGCAATTTTAAATGAGTTACCTAATCTCTCTGTCCATCGGCTTCCTCATAAGTAAATGGGAAAAAAAAAATGACAGCATGTACTGAATAAGTAAATTAACTGAATTGACACTCTCCTGACATATTAACCAAATTAACATATGCAACATATAGAACAATGATTTCTTTATAGTAAAGTGCTCTGTGCTAGCTAGTCTTAGTTCAATCAAATAAAGAAGTATTGTTTAATCAAATAAAGAAGTGTAATGTTCATCACCTAACATTCTTTTCAAATAGTTTTATTAACTGTCCTGTAAAATTCCCTTCTATTTTAGCCTTGAGAGAATGAGCAAGCATGTATGAAGGGCTTTCCACTTACATGGGCTAAAAATCCCAGAGAGTAGAACAAAAATACATTTGGGAAAACTAAAATACAATGTTTAATGGATTGGAATTGGCTTAAAAGACACATGAAAAATAGTTAACCAATATAAGAGGAGAGCATCAATTATATCAATTGTCCTATAGGTACATACTGTTAATTTTCTCAATTTATATATGAAGAAATCGAGTCACAGAAATATCCTAGGTTTAACTGATTGGAATGGACATGAAAGAAACAAAATGGGGGTGAGGGAGAGAGAGGAAGATAGTGGGAGAGTTAGAAAGATGGATTTGTGAAATTTTCTGTAAAATTTGTTCTTTTCTGTTGCTTCCTATTCCTTGGCCAAATGTGAGTTCATTTATAACACGCTACTCAGAATGTAAAGGGATATATCAACTTAGTAAAAGT
The DNA here is from genome assembly GCA_028644305.1 of Xerus rutilus. Lineage (NCBI taxonomy): Eukaryota > Metazoa > Chordata > Mammalia > Rodentia > Sciuridae > Xerus > Xerus rutilus. The sequence goes on from CM053403.1 coordinate 99,639,586, forward strand.
ATCGTTCTAAGCTACCCAAATACTATCACTATACATAATTAGGTTAGAAAAAATACTGATTTTATAAAGGCGTTGTTCTTTTATTTGATATTAATAGCAAAAAATTACAGTAACTTTAAAAAAATATATATATACATATATGTAGTTGTTGATGGACACAATACTCTCTCTTCTTTATTTTGAACCCAGTGCCTCACACCTGCTAGGCAAGTGCTCTACCACTGAGCCACAACCCCAGCCCAATAGTAATGTTTTTATTTATATATATTGACAAAGTGTCTATACCTCTCCTTTATAGATGATTTTGTTTGCTTATTGATTTTGCTAAGATCTTAGATTAAAATGTCTATGTGGGCTTTATGTCTCTCTAAACTTACTTGTCAGCCAGAGAGGAGATAACATGGTCCTATCAAAAAAAGGAAACTACAAGGTGCAAAAAAATGAAGCTGAGTGAGAGAACCAAGGATTGACAGTCAAAAATGAACGCCTGAGTCCTAGATCTGCTATTACCTAGCTATTTCAGTTTACAAAACTGAAATGTGCGGAGCATAGTAGCGCACGACTGTAATCCTAGTGGCTTGGGAGGCTGAGGCAGGAGGATGGCGAGTTCAAAGCCAGCCTCAGCAAAAGCAAGGTGCTAAGCAACTCAGTGAGATCCTGTCCCTAAATAAAATACAAAATAGGGCTGGGGATGTGGCTCAGTGGTCCAGTGCTCCTCAGTTCAATCCCCAGTACTCCCTAAAACAAAAAAATTGAAATGTGTTCCTCTACAAACAACCTCTTTCAATTTTACTACTGCTAAATTTGATTTAGGTGGTGAAGGGGGAAGGTCACACACCCTTTAAATGGATCTGAATGAAGCCATACAAACTTTCTCCAACAAAAAGTAACATAAGCCATACATTTTCACAATTAGAGTCCTTTTCATGCGTTGAGGCTCAGAAAACAATACCCCAAAGTATGGCACTTTGTCATGCTGAGTACTTTGAATCTAAGAAGATTGGAAGGCCTCAGAAGCAATCTCTAATTTGTCCTCCCAAGTCCCTGGTTTTCCACTCCTCTTTCTCCCCAACTTGAGTCACAGAAACGAGTTTCTCTTCTACAAGGTGGCTCATATAAACTAGAACACCTTTTCCCCCCAGAACAAGCCATAAAAGCTAGAATGGCTCTTCTCCCTTGAAGACCTCATTCAAGAGAAGTACTGCCTCATACCTGAGAGGAAGGAATGTTACACAGACAAGCGAAGAAGAATCTCGACAGTCAGGCCCTGCTGTGATTTCCTCCCTCAGTCTATTACCATCAACCATACCCTTTGTCTCATTACATTTCTACACAGCTGTCCATTCTTCATTGAACCTAACCAAGCAAATAGTTTTCCCTGGGTTTGTCATGTAAAACTTTTATTTAAATAAAATTATTATGCTTTTCTCTTATTAACCTGTTTTTACAATGCAGACCATGACCATAATGATGTGTGAGGAAAGGCATCACCACTCTCTACTCCTACACTAGTAGTCACTGAGTTCTGTGTACATCAAGTTAAGAACAATGGTTGATTTAATATAAAAGATGTCACTTACTCATATTGTCTCTCAGTCTTGCTGTTTAATCTGTAAATGTACTAATGCTAACAAGCTTATGCTTTTAAAAGTATACATGGGAAATTTTATCTTCAATGACAAAGAAAGTACCCCTCTTCCCCTTGAGTGTGAGTAAATACATGTGTTTCTAGTTTTAGATTTGTATCCTAACAAGCTATTCAAATCAGTCATTTTCTCTTTTGGACCACTGTCCTCGATTATCCTCAAGCTGAGTGGGGATGTAGCTCAGTGGTAGATTGCTTGCCTAGCTGGTGAGAAGCCCTTGGTTTAATCCCCTGTACCATCAAGGTGAATCACAGTAGGTTAAACCTAAAATATTTTTATGTCTATCTAAGATCTAACAGGCACTAATAAAGCTATACAAAAATTGGGTTTGGATAAGGATTTACTTGTCTACATATATTCACAGTAACATTGACAAAAAGTAGTAGCTGCATCTTTGCCAAAGTCTCAGCTGTAGTAATTAAAGGCAGACCACTCAGGAGCAGCTGCTGTTCTTTTCAAAGAGTAATTACAAAGGTTTTGCATTGTACATTCCAAGGATATAGAATTGCCACCAGACTACAGGGACTACCATAACATGAAGTTGCTCATTAAAGCAATTATCAAATTTACTCATAAGCATGAGTTTCAAATTTTCTGAACTTAGTTTATTATGCAACTTTACCTTACCTGGTAAAATAGAGCCATTTCTAAAAAGTTAATTTCTGAGACTCTAACCCTATTGTTGAACTAATTTTATACAACTGAAGTTTCAAAAAGCCAAAACAAATCCCCTTACCATGCCACTTTTAAAAATATCAAATCAATGAATAAAAATACTGGGTTTCAGGAAAACCTGTTGAATCAAACAACAAAATGTTCCTCTTTGATAAAGACAAGTCACAAAACACAAATGGAAAAAACGGTAAGGCTATGTTTCACCTTTGATAACAACAATTTATAGATTTAGAGAAAAACTAATCTCAACTGCACTACATGACCAGAGACTGGAGAGTTAAGCTCATTTCATCACAACTAATGGGATAGTATACAGGCACTTCAAATGTCCTACATCATCCTTCATGAAGGCAAAGATGCTCTAAAATAGATTAGAAAGGAAGGGACACAGCAAAAGCAGACCACAGTAATAACATTTACCAAAAATCACAACTGCCAATTTTCTAAAATTAATCTTTGACTATTGTGAAAAGGGTGATTGTTTTCTCTAATTAAAAATGTTTGCAATTCAGGTACAGTGTGTTATTCGTTAGTAAAACATAACTTTATAGCTTAAATACCCCAGTAGACTAGTTGGTATATCTAAAGAAAAAAGTAATCCTTGGGACTGTTGAAACTGAGTAAAAGTACTGTATTTTACTGTTTGTGCAAAACATTTTTTATATATTAAGGTATAAAAATAAAATATAGTGAAATACATACTAAAATTGAAATTATCATTAGCTGCTAGGATTAAAATTTCACAAAAAGTTTAAAGTTACCATGCTATTCCTCCTACAGATCCACAGGATCTCTACAATTTCCTTATTTCTGAGTAGCTCAATAAATTCTTTAATAAAATTTTAAAAAAATTTTACTTGTTGATGGACCTTACTATTTATTTACTTATTTATTTATACATGATGCTGAAAATCGAACCCTGTGCCTCACACATGCCAGGCAAGTGTTCTACCACTGAGCCACCACCCCAGCCCTTTAACAAAATTTTTAACAAAGAAAACGTGCATGGCTATTCAAAATGCTTAGAAACTTTCCCTCCAAGTTTGAGATCCTTATAATTAGGTAAGGATCAGATTTTTAAAACACCTGGTTGATAAGGTAAAGATAGGTTTTTGCTTTTGTTTTGTTTTGAACTCACAAGACTTTTAAGGTGAACAATGACAGAACATTAAAAACAACTCTAAATACTGATTTCACACCTTCAGTTCCCTTTAGCCTCAATTGTTGAAATACACTTTCCTTTCCAAGCAGCAATGACATATTCTAAATGGAACCTAAAACCTTTTAAAAATACCCAATAAATTATTTTTTAAATGTTAACTCAACTTTTCTTAAAGGTTGTATCACTTTTATTCCCTTTATATATACACACAGTTGTCAAAAAGGAAATTCAAAAATTTGGAGGCACTGGGGATATAGCTCAGTTGGTAGAGTGCTTGCTTTGCATGCACAAGGCCCTAGATTCCATCACAAGCACCACAAAACAATAAATTAATTAAATTTATTACAATTTTGTAGCACTCCTACTTTACACTTTGAGGCAGTCCCATAGTCATCTGTCACCTCCCAAAAGCAAACAATGCCCTATGGTGTTGGGATGCTTCACAATGCACTCGGTGCCCACATTTTTACAACTTGAGGCAAACTGGTATCTTTGGAAGCCTTGGAGTTACTAATAACCTCAACCTGTCCACTTTCTGTAGCATCATTACCAACACTTGTTTCCCATACATTCACACCAAGGCAAAGTTCCTCAAATAAGCATTCCGGAGAGGGAAATTCAACCAAAAGCATGGAAAGAAAAGAAAACTGCTTCAGAGGATCTGGGTCGGGACGAATTTAGGACTAGTTTATCTTAAACTATCCGACAAACAGTAGGTTGTTGCACCCACACGATTCCAGAATCCAGAAAGTTTCAATATATTATTGAAAAGAGTAAATTAAGGGCTCAAGAACCACCAAGGCGAAGCAGACTCTGAAAACCTCCATTCAGTCCTTACAACCGCCACAGCGCCCGGGACACCCGGAGACCGCATCCCTGAATGCCAAATTTTCCAACCCATCGGGTGGCCTGTCCCGGCACGCTCACCTCAAGCACCCGGATCAGAGCCCGACGACCCTCCGCGCCCCCAAACTCGCCCTCACCTACCGAAGCTCCCTCACGTCCACCGGCTCCTGCAGCGAGACGGCGGGCGGCCAGCGCCAGAGGGCATCGTCCAAGCGCGAGCTCGGCTCCGCGAGGACTCGGCGCGCGGGCAGCCCGGGTGGCCGGGGTGGCTCCGCACCTCTCCGCGATGCGTACCTGGGGTCACCCCCGCACCGTTCCGCGGATCCGCGCTCCGAATCTCGAGTCCCCAGTTGCTGCCTGCTGTGGGCGGCACCTCGACGAAGCCACGCCCAGCGCCCGCCTGCAGCCTGGCGTGGGCGGCGCAGAGCGAATGCTGCTGGAACGCTCTGGGTACCTGACGCCGAGTATCCGACTCCGAGAGTTCGGAGGGCGCCCCTATGTCCGCGCCCACCGAGCGCTCAAGCTCGAAGACACCCGGGTCAAGGCCAAATGGACAAATCACGCCCCCGCAGTGGCGCTTCGGGGAGGGGGGGTAGGCCTTGCAGGTTGAGCGGTGCGAGCATGGTATTTCACGCTTACCGTTGAGGTGCCCCGCGCCTCTTAGGCCCGCCTTAGGTACTAGTTTACGAATCCCTGAAGCCAAACGCGTGCCTCTCGCATGCGCATGCGGGAAGCTGAAGCGGGAGTATCCCAGGAGTTCGAAGCCAGCCTATGCAACAGAGCGAGATCCAGTCTCAAAAATTATAAGGGAAATTGGGGAACATCAGAAGAATCCCTGAACTTAATGACAATTCACATACTTATATCATGCCCTCTAATTTATGGAGAACTTTGCTAGTTTGTAAACCTCCTACTCCTAGTCAACACATTCCCCACAAACCTTGAGCCGTCTTTGCTCCTTCAGGTCCTCTGAATCTAATTGTTCCCACAGAACAGAACTACTCCCTCTGCTTCCCTGGAAACTTCAGGAACAAAGCTGCCTCCCCAGGTCACGTGTGCACACAGAGTGGGCGGAGCCAGGAGGAGGTCCATATGCGCATGCGCACCATAGGCGCAGAAAAAGGCCCTCGAGGGGCGAGGGGAGGCCTGGAATCTGCGTAGTCCTTTACAGTGTCTCTCAGTGAACTCGGTGTTCAGGGCATACTCCATGGGAACAAAGTAGGCCTTCAAGGAATATTTTGTTGAATGACTAAAATGAATGGCATATTTCAACTCAAAGGGAGGCCTGATTTATCTACCCTAGTCAGAGGGGGTTATGCCTTGCTTAACTATGCCTCCAAGCCTTTTTAGTTTTTAGGAAGCAGCTATTCTGCTACATTTTGAGACGATTTTATAATTTAATTCTAAAGGACTTGGAAGTTTGGGGAGGTCTTTTATGTTCCACTGTTAGGGCCAACTCTTCGTTTAAGTTTGAAGTTGAAGTTAACAACTACAAGTATCAGGAATCTAAAACACCGATTTTTAAAATTTGTTCTAATTAGTTACACATAACAATAGAATGCATTTTGACACACATACATGGAGTATAACTTCTCATTCTTCTGATTGTACATAATGTAGAATTACACCTAATCATACATGTACACAGGATAATAATGACTGATTGATTCTACTATCCCCTATTCCCTGTCTCCCCTCTGCTTAATCCAAAGTACCTCTATTTTTTCCTAGCCCTGCCCCCTTTATTGTGAATTAGCATCTGCATATCAGAGAAAACATTTGGCCTTTGGTTTTTGGAATTGGCTTATTTCGCTTAGCATGATAGTTTCGTCCCTTTACTGGCAAATGCCATAATTTCAATCTTCTTTAAGGCTGAGTAACATTCATTGTGTATATGTACCACATTTTCTTTATCCATTTATCTGTTAAAGGGCATCTGGGTTGGTTCCATAGTTTGGCTGTTGTGAATTGAGCTGCTGTAAACATGGATATGGCTGCATCTCTGTAAAAGATACTTCTGCGTTCAGCAAATTAATTCTACTTAATAGCACAGCCCATTACAGCCCACTATGAGGACCATGTAAATCATAGAATCCAGGTCAGTCACTCTGACTTAATTTCACAAATGCTAATCTGAATGTCTTCTCTATTGTGTGTGTGTGTGTGTTGGGGTGGGGGGTTAGGACAAGGAGCCCAAAAGACGCATGATTACATTTTTCAGTAATCATTTTTAATAAGGCAAGTTTTAAGTCTATTTTTATCACTTGAATGTAGTATATCATGAGACACTGTTTTAAACATTTACTCCATAGCAAGAATTTGTTCTGTTTTTACCTGGATTGAAAGGGGGAGTATCAGGGATCTGTGAATATCATAAAGGGGTATGAAAGTGGAAATGTTTCTTTCACTGTTGAGTCCAGTTAGTCAAAAGAGAATCCATAACTTTCATCAGGTTTTAACATTTGCCCACCACCTACAAAAAAATTCACTAAGAACAATTCATGTTTATGATCCTATAAACTTGGTATTTAAAAAAATCTTAATATCCAGTTTAACTCTATATGGTTTTTATTATGTCTGTTAATAACCCACTTTGACAATAAATAAAAGTTTAGAATTTCTCATTTTCTTCTTCATTGACAATTATTCCTCTTTGAAACTTAAGAATCAGGGTACCTAGTAATGTACTCCAAAGAATTTACCCCCAAGTTACATTACAAGAATTTCACAGCAACACTATTCATAATAGGCAGATACTGGGAACAACCCAAATATCCATCAACAAAAATTGTAGCTTATTCATCCACTGGAATATTATCAACAATGTAAACAAAATAAACTACAGTTAAAGGCAAAAAATAAAAAAAGAGAGAATGGATTTCAAAAGGAATATTGAAGGTTCGGAGTCAGAAAGAAAGGAATATATGTTGTGATTTTCCATTTTATAAAGTTTAAAAAATAGGAAAACCTTGGACTGGGAATGTAGCTCAGTGATAGAATACACAGTATAGCATGTGTGAAGCTCTGGGATTGACTCCTGGAGCAGCAAAACAGCAACAACAAAAACCCTAGCAAAACTAAACTCATATTTAGGGAATGCACATTTACACGGTTAAAGTGTAGAGAAAAGTGGAGTTATTACTATGAAAGTCAGGATTGTGGTTACCCTTAAGAGGGAGAAAATTGTCATCAGTGTTTTATAAGATTTCAGTTAATTTTTGTTTTCTTTTTTGTGTTTTTCTGTAACTTCAAAATTTTCCACAATGAGCATGTGTTGTTTGTTTCTAGCAGGGAAAAACTAGATGTTATTTTCAAAAATATAGCCATCCTACCTTGTCCAAGGGTTCATTTTCCTCAGTTTCAGTTACTCACAGTCAACCTTGGTCTGAAAATATGATTTGGAAAATTACAGAAGTGAAAAATTTGTTGGTTTTAAATTACCCACCATTCTGAGTAACATGATAAAATCTGGGACTGTCCTACCTCTTGCCTGAGTTATGATTATTCCTTTGTCCAACATATCCACACTGTATGTTAACCACATGACATCATCGTGGATTTATGATGAAGGATCACCCAAAGCAGATGGTCAATAGAAGCCTAATGTTATGTCAAAATGCCTGTGTTATTCACTTTAGTTCATCTCATCATGTAAGAATTGTGTCATCCCCATCATAAGAAGAGGAGTAAATACAGCACAATAAGATATTTTGGGAGAGAGATAACATTTGCATAAATTTTATTATAGCATATTATAATTCTTCTGTTTCATCATTATTGGTTGTTAATCTCTTTTTATATATATATATTTTTAGTTGTAGATGGACACAATATCTTTATTTTATCTATCTATTCTTACGTGGTGCTGAGGATTGAACCCAGTGCCTCATGTATGTGAGGTAAGCGCTCTACCCATGAGCCACAATCCCAGGCCCCTGGTTGTTAATCTCTTACTGTGCCTGAATTATAAATTAAACTTTATCATGGGTACACATGGGCGTTAGCTCTTAATTGCTGTGACCAAAATACTTGACAACTTAGAGGAGGAAAGGTTTATTTTGGCTCACAGTTTCTGAGGTTTAGTCCTGTGTCTACCAACTTCATTGCTCTGGGCTCAAGTTGAGGCAGAATTCCATGGCAGAGGGCATGGTGGAAGAGCACTGCTCCATTCATGGTAGCCAGGAAGCTGAAAGAAGAAAGAAGGGGGGCGCTGGGATTGTGGCTCAGTGGTAGAGTGCCTGCCTCGCTTGCGTGAGACACTGGGTTCGATCCTCAGCACCACATAAAAATAAATAAATAAATAAATAAAATAAAGATATTATTTTATTTTATTTTTTTTTAAATATTTTTTTAGTTGTAGATGGACACAATGTCTTTATTTATTTTTTATTGCTTTGTACGTGGTGCTGAGGATCGAACCCAGGGCCCCACGCATGCGAGGCAAGCGCTCTACCGCTGAGCTACAATCCCAGCCCCATAAAGATATTATTTAAAAAAAAAAAAAGAAGAAGAAGAAAGAAGGGCTTCAGGGAAGATGACCTCTTCCAGGGAAACCCCCGCCCAGTGATCCACCTCCTCTAGTCACTTCCCACCTGCCTACAGTTACACCATGCAAACTAGGATGGACTGATTAGGTTACAGCTCTCACGGTCCAATCATTTTATATCTGAATATTCCTGCATTAACACAGGAGCTTTTGGGGACGACTCATGTCCAACTCACAACAGTGTGCACAGGAAAAAACAGCATATACGGATTCCAGTTCTATCTGTGCTTTCAGGAATCCACCGGAGGGCTTAGAATGTATCACCTGTGGAAAGGAGAGAGTACTGTAAATAAAAGGACCAAGATCTTAAAAGGACCGAGATCAAGTGCCAAAAGGAAACTGAAAAAAAAGTTATTTCATGAATAACACTATGAAACTGTACCAAACCACTGAGCCACATCTCAGCTCTTTTCATTTTTATTTTGAGACAGGGTCTCCCAAAGTTGCTTAGGGCCTCACTAAGGTGTTGAGGCTGGCCTCAAACTTGTAATTCTTCTGTCTCAGTCTCCAGAGTTGCTGGGAAAACAGGCATGTGTCACTGTGCCCACTATTTATTTTATTCTTATTTTTTGAAATTCTGAAAGAAACATAATAACGTGCCATTTTTATTTTCTAAAACATTAATTTTCTATCCCTAATTGTTTCTTACACTTACTTTATTGTTTATATTCTTGAATTGATTGGTTAGTTTATGTTAATTTTTTCATTTGATTTCTTAAAACAAACTTTTTAAAGACATGACTTTGCCTCTGAGGTCATAGATTGGCTTCCCCCGATGAGCTTTTATAAATAGTGTTTTTATTGTTATTTAAAATAATTAGTATTTGCATTAATTTCCTTTTTGTGTCAGGAGTCATTTTGGGAAAGGCTTTTAAATTTTCAAGTGTTATAGAAGGGTATTTTTCTCCTGTTTTCATCTCCCAGATTAATTATGAGGTGGTCAGAAATTGTGATCTTGCAATTTTTCTTTGAAGAATAGATTGGGGTTAACTTAATTGTGTTAATATTCCCATTGTTGTCTTGTGTAGCATATAAAGTCTAGCATACACACATTTTATCTGTCTTACTTATTACATCATTCAAATCATTATTGTTTTGCCTACTTCATATTTTGTCTTTTTTTTTTTAAATATTTATTTTTTAGTTGTAGGTGGACACAATATCTTTATTTTATTTTTATGTGGTACTGAGGATCGAACCCAGTGCCTCCCGTGTGCTAGGCGAGCACGCTACCACTGCGCCATAACCCCAGCCCCCATATTTTGTCTTTTGATCTTTCCACGTCTCAGAGAAATATGTTTTAATCCATTTCTTCTTGAATTTGTAGCCACTTTTTTTATATACCTGAGGCTAAATCATTTTTGTGTATGTTGGATTTTTATTAAATCTCTTTATCACATTTTAATGTTTTTTTCCCTCCATCGAAGTGTACTTTAACCAGTATTATTATTGCTACCCCTTTTTCTTGAATTTGCATTGTTTCTTTGCCCAGACTTTTGCTTTTAACTTTTCTGTGTCATTTAGTTTACATGTGTTTATAATAAATAATGTATAAGTATATATTATTTCATTATTTAAAAGAAACACAAAACCTCCATAGGTATAACTGACATTACTCTTTTTGTTTTCTGCTGTTTTTCATTCATTTGCTATTTCTTTTGTTTCATATCTTTTCGTATGTGGAGTATATTTTCTTCTTTTGTTTTCCTTTAGTGCTTTGTAAAGTATAAATATTTTTATGAACTAAATAAAACATAGTAATACAAATGAAAGCAGCCTCTATTGATTCCCTAATTCTTAACAAAATTAGCATGATTTTCATTCCAATTGTTGATACCATCTAAAATTTCAGATCAAAACTTTATATTAAATTATTTATTTCTCCTTTTTCAGTAGTTGTTTTCTTCTATTTTTAATTATAGTTAAAACTGTTGTTTAGAATTAATTCTATATTTTTACGTCTTTTTAAATGATCAAATACAGTATTGGTCTCTTTTTAAAATTAATTTTGCCTGATAACTGATGGACATTTTTGCCTGCAGGCTAAGAACTTTCCTGCAATCATGAAATTTTATTCTACGACTGTTTATCACAGCATTTGTGTTGTTTGTTCTTCTTCAGTAAAACAGCTACATAAATGTTTTCTTCTCTTTCATTTTTTATGTTTTCTGTTTATCATTTTCTCTCTTTGTTCTTTTTTCTCTGCAATCTGAGATCTTCTCAAGTTTGTTCTGAATGCCTCCAATCGTTTTTTTTTTTTGTCATTTTGAATCTTCCATTTTGAAAGACATTTTTCAAAGCCCACAAATTTTCAAGAATACCTTGAACTTCTATGTACTTTCATCTGGATTCACCAGTTGTTAACATTTTGACCTGTTTGCTTTATCAGAGTATCTATACATTCTTATCCTCTATTCCTCTCTTGATACACACAATGCACACTGTTATTACTATTGTGGAAACGTGAGATTAAATTACATAAATATCTACTATTTATCCCTTCAGCTTTTATCTCCTGAAAGCAATGTTTTCCTCGCACATAACCATACTACAATACTATAGCCTTATAATTCACTCCACAATCATCAGTTATTCCAAAAATGCTTAAGTAAAACATTTTTTCAATGTAGGAGCCAATCCATAACATTACATTTTGTCATCATGTCTTTTTAGTTGCCTTAAACCTGGAACACTTTCTCAGCTTTGCGTTATTCTTCATGAACTTAACATTTTTTAATATTTACAAAAAACCTACGGCTAATATCGTACTTAATCGTGGGAAACTTGAAGCTCTCTAAGATCAGAAAAAAACGGCAAAGAGGTGTCAGTTCTCATTGCTACTGGTTTTCAACATCGCACTGGCAGTCCTGGCTAATGCAGTAAGAATTGATATGCTGATGAAATGACACCACTGTGGTTGGAATCTCATCAAAACTTGTCAACACATTTCTCTTCCCATGTTATTGGAATGAAAATTTTTCTTCATTCCATACCTTTAATCTTAATAGGAAAATCTTGTTCTATTATAAAATTCTATTCTAACCTTTAATATGGTACCTTAAAAATAATTTCCAAGGTTAACCCTGATTCCTTCCCCTAGGTGTGTGACTAGTCCCCAAATGTCACCAGTATGAATGAAATTTTTAATCGAAAGTTTGTAGAGTTAGCAATACAGCAGAATTTTAGCAAGGTAACAGTGAATTGTATAGTCCAGCCATTAAAAGTTTTGTGTTTGGATTTGGGAAGGACTTTAGAGATTCTGGAAATTGAGGTCTGGAGATGTTAAGCAACTTGCCCAAAGTCACATAGCTATTAATTAAAACATATCCATTTTTTCCCATTGAGACCCTTTATTCTCCACAAAATGTACTCCATTTGAAATGAGATTGAGAAAGAAAGGGATATATAGATATATACAAATATATCTATATAGATATATTGAAAGATATATAGAAAGACAGGTATATATTTCTCTATAGAGATATAAATAGACATATAGAAAGACAGGTGTCTGTTTCTAGACATATTTCACAATTAGTGTGTTTATTTAAGTGGGTTTTAACCCAAGATGGCCTTGTATCAATAAATATTGGTCTGGAGTCAGGGATGTAGCTTAGTGGTAAAGCACTTGCCTAGCATGTGTGAGGCCCTGGGTTTGATCCCCAGCACCATCAAAAAGTACATATATATGTATGTTTTCTTTATGTTTCTGTTCCATTTCTCTTCCCCCCCCCTCCCCAGCCCTTCCATCAGACAAGATAAAACTAATTTATGATACTTTGAACCTGTTGGATCAAATTGGTTTCCTATTGAAACATTTCTAGCCCTTCAAGGGTTTTATATTTTTGGAGGGACACTACCACTTTGTATATATTATCAGACACTGTGTCTCATTAAATCCTCACAATTCCAAAAACTGACATTAATCTTATTTTATAGTTGAACAATCTGAGATAGATGAAATCATTTCCTAAGCACATACAGATAATAACTAGAAAAATGAGAACTCAAAACAAACGTACAGACTTTGGTTCTGAAATCCACTTCTTTCCCCCTGTGGTACACTAAGTGAAGGTTTGAAAAAGAATTTGTCAAAGTTTTATGCTTTTGGTTTTGTTATTACCTTTATAAGTTCAGGTCTTTAACTTTTCTTTTCTTTCTTTTTTTTTTTTTTTTTTACTAATTACTATAGTTCTGAGGCAGTTCTGGAGACAAAGTGCTGTTCAACAACTTCTGTTGAGTTAAATCCAAATACTTGATATCTTTGAGTGATTGTTACTTTACTAGCAAGAAAGCTGCCATTTAAAACTTTCCACCATCTTCTTTGTATGGTGAGTGATGTAGAAGAATCACTTGAGTAGATACATAATCAAATCAAATAGCAAATATATGCCCAATTCCTTAAAAGGTGTCACTGTAACTTTTCTGTGACTTGAAAATGACTGCATTTCCCCATACCCTCTTGATGTGAAAATCTTGACATTGGGGGAAAAACATGCAAATTTATTCCAGAAACAATGAGCTTCTCTGAGAGAAAGTAAATTTGGCCAATTTTAAGGGCAACATAATTAAAAATTCTTTGATAAACTAAGATAGTCTCCACTGGTATGTGCTGCAGAATATATTCTTGAATGTCTCAAGAATTAGCACACGATGAAGTAATCCTGTAATCCTAGCAACACAAGCTTGGAACACAAGGCAGGGAAAAGACTTTTCTCCCTTGAGAAATTGCTATAGCCTCTGCAAGAAGCTGGATGATCAGTGGCTCTGTCACAAACATAAGCAGGGGTAAAAAGATAATGAAGGAATTGCTGTTCCAATGGTAAAATAGAGTGACAGATGTGGCAGTGGCAGATGCATCAACACCACACTAGTGGATTAATCCTCTTTAGTTCTGTCTCCACAGAGCCTTTAGAAGATAAAATTCCAAAAATGGACCTCTGATACTTACTAAGCCCACCTGCAGTTCTCGAACAATTCTAAGTTGAGGAGGTGGACTTCAAGTAGGGATGGCAGATTTAGCAATAAATAAATAAATACAAAACAAATAATATTTTACCTTGAGTATGTTTTATGCAATACTTATCAGAAATTCAAATTTAACTGAATGCCTGTATTTTGTCAGCTGACCTCATCCCAAACATAAAATTACTGAATTCCTTGATCATTTTGTCAGATGATGTCTCAAAAAAGGTTCATACCAATTAATAAGTAGACCATAGGTGCATTTTCTTTGTAATCTTATAGTATCTGTGCCTACCACTATCATAGCATTTAACACTCTATGGCAATCACTGATTTTTTTAGTTCCCCCAATTTTCTGTGAGCTATTTGAGGGCAGACAATGTGTTTTCATCACCTCTGTAACCCCGAAGCTAAGCACAGTGCCCAAGATAGTAAAAATATTTATTGAAAATTAAGGGAATATTTGAGTAAGTTAATTCCAGTGAACTCCAGAAAATTGTTATTCCATCCAGTAGAGGGCATCTGTGCACACAGTACTGTAGAGAGCAATTCATATTTTAGAGGTGAAGAAAGCAGGCTTTTTAACTGGAAAAAAAAAATCCATACCTCCAGCTCTTTACTTGACAGTAGAGCTGCACCTTCTCCTAACCTACCTGTGCCAATATATACAGAATCAAGATCAATCAGTGTAAAAGAAAAGCTCAATCAAAATCTCAACTCATCCTCTTTTCTTTAGAATGCACAATTTTCTTACCTAAAAACATTTGAAAGAAACAGATCCATCAAGGGTGCTCTCTTTTTTTGGATAGTAGTAGATAATTTGATACTTTTATACAGAATTCTAAATATTCAAGGCATTGTCATAATCCTTTAAGACATTCCATTAATAAAATCTGCTGCTGCTACTTTTTTCTCTTTTTTGCAGTACTGGGGATTGAATACAGGTCCTCCTGCATGCTAGGCAAGGGCTCTGCCATTGAGGTACATCCCCAACCCCTTTATTTTATTTTGAGACAGGGTCTTGATAAGTTGCCCAGGTTGGCCTCAAACTTGTAATCCTCCTGTCTCAGCCTCCTCTGTTGCTGGGATTACAGATATGTGCTACAACACCTGATCACTAATAAAATGTTTAAAAAATTATTTCCACATGACTTTTTGGCTCATATCATATACTAAGCTGCTTATGAAAGAAAAAATTGAAATTATCATGTTCATATACATTGTATGGGAGGGGAAAATAGCAAGATTACTCTTATATGGATGTTATAATTTTTTTCATTAAGAAAAAGATATAGTCACTGAGATGTAATCACTTTTATGATAATGAAAAGGAGGTGTTCTGGTGTGATTGGACCTTTATGAATACACTGCAAAAGTCGATAGTTAACATGTTGTCTCATTAACCATTTCAATTGGCCTATGAAATACATAGAGGCAGATTTACTGTGAAGCTAATGAAGCTTAAGTTTTAGGGTCCTCATTTGCATAACTTCTCCTAAGATCCTGAAAGAGGCCATAGCAATGTGCTCACATGGCCATATGTTTTGATTAATATATGCAACAGTCAGGTATTGTAAATGCAGTTGGTTAAGACCATTTAATCAACTTTATTTCTCCCCCTTTCACATCCCAACATGTGGATGGTGTTGAAATGATTGCGGGTAATCATAAGATGT
This sequence comes from Xerus rutilus, assembly GCA_028644305.1. Lineage (NCBI taxonomy): Eukaryota > Metazoa > Chordata > Mammalia > Rodentia > Sciuridae > Xerus > Xerus rutilus. The sequence goes on from CM053403.1 coordinate 99,655,102, forward strand.
GGCTGTGAGGGTCTTGAATTAAGGACACATTTGTTTTAGTTTAAGGGATATGTTTTTATGTTTCACAGTCAACTGTTTATGGTATACATGTTGAGAAGTTGCATCATGATTTAATTGTTGTAACCAGACCAATATTTATAAGAATTCCTGTGTTTGTAGGCATTCAGAGAAAATGCAGTCTAAACACAGAGGAAAAAATATATCAGAGGTTTATCAGGCACTAAATGAAATATCATGTTAATGAAAAAATTGGAGCCCTTTTATATTGCTTGTTATAATGTAAAATTATGTAGGTGCTATGGAAAATAGTCTGGCAGTTCCTCAAGAGTTAAAAAGTGCACTATTATTCAGAATAGTCCCAAAGTGTAAACAATCCAAAGGTCTATCAACTGAGAAATGAATGAATAAAATGTAGTATATGGAATACTATATGATCATAGCAAGAAATTAAGTTCTGATCCATTGCTACAATATGGATGGACCTGGAAAACAGGCTAAGTGAAAAGTCAGACACCAAAGACCATATACTATATGATTCCATTTATATGAAATGTCCAGAATGAACAAACGTACAGAGGCAAAGTAAGTTAGTGGTTGTCAGAGGCTGTGGGAAGAAGAGGGTGATGAAGGATTGCTAGTAGATATAAGTTTCTTTGTGAGTGATAAAAAAAATGTTCTGGAATTAGTATTACTAGTTGCACCACATAGTAAATATACTAAAAGCCACCAGATGAATTTTATTGTATGTGAATTGTATCTCAAAAAAAATATAGGTTAAAAAATATAAATTTATTAATTTTAGAAGCATGTTATCCTCTTACCTATAAAACCATGATAAAGTAATACAAAAGACCTGCTGAGGTTTCAGCACAAGATTTCTTTTTCCATAGAGTTGTTTTTCACCTATTTGTTAAGAGATCTACTTGAACTATTGTTGTAGGCTGAATTAATTTTTTTTTTTGTCCCATGGGGTTCTGAGCTTAAATATGGTACTCAATAGATATTTTGATTTATTGATTGATTCTCCATTCTCTAGTACAACTGACAAATTACTGAAAAAATGTGCAGACTTGACACCTAAGAAGCAAAAGAAACTTGAGAGATGAGTGGAAATTTATGAAGAAGGTAAGAGATACACTCAACAATGTATCTTCTGATTGGCTTTTCAACAGGCATCATCTTGCTTTCACTGTAGTACATATTCTTCAAATTAAAGGTGAAACTTGTAGGTACATCTCATACTGAAACCTTTCAGAACTCAAGTCACATACAAAATGCTGTAGGCATGTTTTTTCAACAGTTATTTCTGTTCCTTCCCTGAAAAGCAATTCTGTTGCCCCAGCTGGTTTCTATCACTCAGAGTTTGAATTCTTACTCTTAAACTCAAAATAACATTCTGATTTTATTTAGACCCAGTTCTTATTAAATGGGTACAATAAGTATGCTTCATTCTTTTATCTCCTCATATTTTTTGGTGACATTGTTCATGACTGCTATGAAATACAATTGTCCCTCATATCGACACAAGTTTGATTTCAGGATCTCTGCAGGTACCAAAATCTATGAATATACTCAAGTCCTTTATATAAAATGGCACAGTATTTGCATGTAAGTTGTGCACATCCTCTCATTCACTTTATATCACTGCTAGATTATTTATAATACCTAACACAATGCAAATGCTATGTAAATAGTTGTTTTAGTGTATTGTTTAAGGAATAGTGACAAGAAAAAAAGTTTGTACATGTTTGGTATAGATGTAATGTTTTTTCCAGAATATTTTCAACCTTTGGTTGTTGAAATCTATGCATATGTAACACATGGCTACAGAGGCTTGACTGTATCTAAATCTGTGTATGTGTATGTCTTCCTTCCTTACATTTTAAGAACTGTACGTTTAGACTCAATAAAATTCTGGCAAATTGCATACAAAAACATACTAAAAAGATAGTGTATTGCTTTAAAGGTTGTGCTGCGTGGGTCCGCTTGACAAGTTGGGGTCTTGAGAGACGAAGAGGGGTCTCTGGGGAAGACGGAATGGGGTCTTCCAGGATGAGGGTGACGGCCTGTGGGGTCACTCACCCAGACCCCGGGGTGTAGGTAAAAAACTGCTCTGCCAGAGCAAGACGCAGAAACACCATTTATTCCAGAAAGTACAAAAGCTTATATACACTCCTGGACCAATCAGGCCTAAAGTTACAAACAAAGGGGTGCTCTCTATCAAGCGCACAGTAGCATAGAATGAAGAAAGATGGAAGGGAGGTGTTGAAGGTATGGAGAGTGCTTCTATATATCCTCCTTTTTACTTTTATTTGAAATGTCAGTGGGGTCTGTATGGCCCATAAGCAAGCATGTTGGAGGGATCTGTGAAAATCTCCTCATGGGAGAGAATCATTCTGCTGGATTTCCAGACTCCTACATGCTGCATATGATGGAGGGGGGCACAAATGAGACTGTAGTCTGTCTTAAGTTGTGCTCCTCTGAGCATCTTATTCATCATTGATCAAGCAGCCTGTGGGCATGAGAGGAGGGCAAACAAGTTTGTGCCTGTCTTAGGTTGTGCTCCTCTGAGCATCTTACCCGTCTTTGGCTAGCCAGCCTGTGTGCACATGCCCCAAAATGAGCTCTCTCCCAATACAAAGGATGATGGGGTTGAAAGGGTTTGGAAGGGAAGGGATCTGGGGTTAGGATCGGCTGAAGCTGTGAAGCCTTGTGTTTCCAGTGAAGATGAGGTGGGTGAGCTTCTTACATGTTCTCGAGGGCTGTGATCCATGCAGCGGGAATTTTCTTGTGTTCCTGTGAACACAAGAACAATATGAACTTTAACAATATGAACTAAGAGAGCTTGTTTAGTTTGACAAAGAGAAGAACCAGAAGAAAGCTTAGAACTGCAAGCCCAATGATAATCCAATTGGATGGATCTAATAGAGCTGATAATTTACTCCAGACCCTTTGAAGAATGGAAGAGTCAAAGACAACAGTAGCTTTGATTTAGGTACTTACAGAAGGGGTTCTTCCTTGAGGTGGGGTAGGTTGTCTTCTTGAGAGAGGCTTGGATGAATATTCCTGGCTGGGATCCAAAGGGGCTTAGACTCTGTGTGTGTGTGTGGAGACACAAGCATAGCCTCACCCTTGTGTGAGCAGAGGGTCTGGGCCTTTCCATTGAAGGGTCAAAGGGTCTTTCCATCACACTGAGGGAAGTGGGGTTGGGAAGGAAAATGGACCCCAGTGTCGGATTGCTGCATTGAGGACTTGTTTGTCAAAAGTGAGGTAGTTGAGGGTAAATAAAGCATCCAACATTCTCAAAGAAGGGTCCTTCTCAGTAGAATCAAATTTCTGAAGCATCTCCTTTAGAGTGTCATTGGTTCTCTCAATGACTGCTTGTCCCTGAAGGTTATAGGGAATCCCTTTGGTATGGGAAATTCCCCAGGAAGTTAAAAATTCCTTCTATCTGAGGGAGACATAGGCTGGGCCATTATTTGTTTTGATTGACCATGGGACACCCATGAATAGCATTGCTTGCTTTAGAACCTTAATCACATGGGTTGCTTTTTCCCCTGCAAGGGCAGTAGCGTAAACAAGGGAGGAATATGTGTCAATTATCACATGTACAAATTTATATTTCCCAAAGGTAGGGACATGAGTGATATCCATCTGTCAGAGGGAGTTGGGTGTTAATTCACAGGAGTTGACTCCCTGTGGTTGGAGTGGACCCAGTGGTAACAATGGGCCACAAGAGGAGCATGCATGGATCAGATGTTTGCATTGTTGGATTGGAATTTCAGGCAATAGACAGTGAAGACTATCTGCTGAGAGGTGAAACCTCTGGTGTAAGGCTCTAGCTTGTTCTAGAGTGGACATCATGACTTTAGGCTGACTTATAAGTTTGTCAATAGAGGCATTCCCTTCTGATAGGAAGCCAGGCAACCCGGAATGGGAGCGAATGTGCATAATATACCGTGGTTGTTGTCTTACTTCTAGTATAACCTTGAGGGTAGCCATAGGCTGATCGACAGGACAGTCTCCAGGTCTAAATGTAGAATAAGCAATGGAAGAGCAGACCTTGAGAGTATCCATGCTATCAGAGACTATGTTAAGGGAAATGGTCTGATATCTTTCCAGAACCAGGATAAGTGCAGTCAGATCAGCTATTTATGAGGGCTAGTTGAAAGCTCAATATGACCTAAAGAGAGTTGCTCATGGACAAGGTTCTTTAATGCTGAAAACTTAGGCTCAAGAATAGGCCATTTCTCCACTCAGTAGGGTGAGGCGTCCAGAGTTGCCTTAAGAGCCAAAATCATTAGGGGTGAAAGAGAGATACCATATGACAACTAGTGGTTTAAACATTGAGGAAAAAAACATGGAAAGTATTTACATGGATCAGTTTCTTTATATATATGCTATAGCATGAGAAACACCCAAAACCAAATAAAGTTTTACCATCAAGGTGTACACCTAGTAAAACAAAACAACAATAAAACACTACAAAAGGTACAGAGAACATGTGGCTATAGGAAATTATAGTGTAAATTGCAGTATATAAACTGGCCCATGTAGAATACAAAAATATTTATTGAAGTCAGATTTTTTTAATGAAACAGTGCTTATTAGAGGTATTTAAATATGAATCAGATATAGAATCTAAAGGTAGAAACTTTAAAAAACATTAACAGCATTAAGCCAGTGCCATCCACTTGTGTTTCCATTTTGTTTTTGTTTTAAAAGCTGCTGTTTTGACTCAAGAAAAATCTCTAAGGCCTACATTTTTAAAGTATTATCCATTCTTGTTAGATTTATATTTAGTCTTTAGGAAGTGATTTAGGTTGGCAATGTAGCTCAAAGTAGCTCTAGGAGAGGGGTTAAATTAAACAGGAATCTGGTTTTGAGCCAGTAAGGTTTTCAGGCTAAACAGATAGCAAATTTAAGTGAGAGAAATTATTTCTCATTCCAATGATAGTTACAGACATAAACATGTTAATGTGCAATTATTTATATCTTTATTTTCTATTGACTGGGAGGTATGTAATTTGTCCTCCCCAAATAACCATAGAAACCTTGTATATATGGCTGCATATTGATATTTTTAAAAAATTTAGGTATACCTCTGTGTTTGTGTGTGTGTGTCTGTGTAGAAACTGGAAGGAATACTTGATATGTTAACTATACATGCTGAAATAGTTTGCTTTCTTGCATAAGCACTAGGAAATGCATAGTAAACAGATAATTGGTGTATCTTCCCCAGCATAAAACTGAATACAAAGTACATGAATTAATAATGATTCCACCATAATGACCAGAAACTTCCTTAGTGGCAGAAATTCACTTATTGAAGTTCTCATATCTGACTGGGGCATATTTGTTGGTTTAAAAGTGGAATTGGGCTTTGACCCTCTGAGCCTGAGTGTGCAATCTGCCCAGGGTGCACTGGGGAAAGTTTGTCCTGCCCCTGGCAAATGAGCCTTGTCGCTGGGGTTGCAAGGAGGGAGGAGAGAGCGACCAGGGATGGGCAAGTGGATGTGCCTTGGGAGGAGCTCGCCCCCGACAGAGCATAGCTGTAGCCAGGGGGCTATAACATTGGGCAGGGGTTAGACCTGTGTCTCCCCTGCCTATACCATCTTGTCCCCCCAGAGAGTAGGAGGCGGCGAGGAGAGAGAGGAGCCAGGCATCTCGGAGCCACCTTTTTTGCCTCAGGCCTTTCCAGCCCTCCCGGAGCCGGCTGCAGCACATTACGGCCATGGAAAGTCGCCTGCCAGCCGGCGGCAGGTCACTAGCTTGAGGGTGGTCCTCTGCCAACCCTACCTGTTTGCCCTCTGCACCCTCCCAAGTGCTCCCCCCTGGAGAGAAGAGAAGGCGATGGCACGGAGAAGAGGGATGGGCAGAGGGGCTGGGAGGAACCGGGAGCAGGAAAAGTCTGCCGATTGTGAGAAGAAAAAGGAGAATGTGAAGCAGACCTCCCATGTTGAAGGAGTTGCTAAAGTGAAAGCAAACAGCAACGCTTAAGTGGTGGCCAGATTTGGATTGCGTATGTGCTGTCTGCGAAAGTTTGTCTGGCAGACTGCCTCTGAGCTCCCGCTAGGATGGGGCAGTTAGTGACTCTGCTCTGCCTGCAGCTTAGGCAGCTGGCTGTGGGGTGTGGCCATGGCCAGAGGAGGTGCAGGTGCAGGGCGCTTGGGAATTTTCCTTTTTCTCCGCGAGTGCAAACAAATTTTTTTTGCGCGGGACACTTTTATGGCAGTGGTTTTGTTCAGTTCTCCCTGGGAAGGCTGGCAGCAGCAAGCAGTTCTCCGTGGAGAGATAGAGTTCAAGTGGGCGGGGTTGCATGAGCCTGCAGGTGCAAGGGGCAGCCCAGGGGCATCCCTGGGACCGTGCAGGGTGCAGCAGGCACAAGGGGCCTCCTGCAGGCGGGACCGTGCAGCACCTTGGCAGGGGCATGGTCACTCTAAGGCATTGGAACAGTTTTGCCAGCGGGCATGCGTCTGGTGTTAGTCCAAGAGCACACCTACTCCCAAGTTGGCGTCTGGCCCCACCATGACAGGGCGGGCAGGGGCGAAGCCACCTGGTGTTTGTGACTATGGCCTGTGTGGGTGGGGCCGCCAAGGCTGGCGAGTGGAGCCTGCGTGTGACTGGGGTCACCAAGATTGGTGTGGGGAGGCCTGGAGTTTGACTGGGGCTGGTGCCATGGAGCCGCCCAAAGGCTGGTGGCACTGAGGCCTGCGCATGCGTGTTACAGCCGCAGGCGAGACCAGAGCAGTGGGACCACTAGAGAAGCAGTTTTGTTTATTTTTCTGCAGAAGGCTGGTGGCACAGAGGCCTGCAGGCATGTGGGGTGTAGCAGGTGCGGGCCACTGCATGGCTGGCTGGCAGGACCAATGCCACTTGGAACTGGGGTGGCCACTGTGGCTCGCGGGTGGAGCTGCTGCAAAAGTGGTTTCTTTTAGCAACTGGCAGGAGCGCTGGGTCCCTCACAACACTACTCTGTGTGCAGGAGCTTGGGACTGCTGCAGCTTGCTATGGGAGAGGGGCTGTGCGTTCCTGGGGTGGGGCCTGCGTTTTGGGAGAAGGTAAGCATGGAGGTGTGGGCACTGCAGGGCAGTGCCATTCCGAGATGCAGAGGGCCCACGAGGTGGTGGTGGGTGGCTCCAAGGAGCGGGTAGAGGAGGGCTGGTGGAGAGGCGGGACTAGCCTGCGTAGATGGACAGCCAAGGAAAGGGGAGAGCCTTCTGAGAGAAGGAGGGAACACTAGGAGAGAGAAAGACAGGAAAATGTTTAGAACTAGGGTTGGAGTCACTGCTGATCAGACCCTTTGTGACTGTTGGACGAGCCAGGAAGTAGAAGTATGTTCCCTGACCTAACTTTATGACACAAAGACAAACAGAGAAGACAATGAAAAAAAGGCTGGTGTTACCTTCACCAGCAAGATAGGGGGACTGCCAGGAAGTCTTACCGAGGAGTCGAGAAGCCGGAGAGCACATGGGCACCAATTGTTGCTTTAAAGGTCATGCTACATGGGTCTGCTCAACGAGTTGGGGTCCTGAGAGACGAAGAGGGGTCTCCCAGGATGGGGGTGACAGCTCGCAGGGTCACTCACTCGAACCCCGGGGTGTAGGTAAAAAACTGCTCTGCCAGAGCGAGACGCAGAAACACCGTTTATTCCGGAAAGTACAAAAGCTTATATACACTCCTGGACCAGTCAGGCCCAAAGTTACAAACAAAGGAGTGCTCTCTGTCAAGTGCACAGTCCATTAGCATAGAATGGAGAAAGATGGAAAGACGAAAGGCTGAAGGTATGCAGAGTGCTCCTACAATAGTGCACCACGATCAAGTGAGTTTCATCTCAGGTATGCAAGGTTGGTTCAACATATGGAAATCAATAAATGTAATTCATCACATCAATAGACTTAAAGACAAAATCATATCTCAATAAATGTTGAGAAAGCATATGACAAAACATAGCACCTCTTCATGTTCAAAACACTAGAAAAACTAGGGATAGTAGGAACATATCTTAATATTATAAAAGCTATCTGTGCTAAACCAAAGCCCAACATCATCCTATATGGAGAAAAACTGGAAGCATTCCCTCTAAAAACAGGAACAAGACAGGGATGCCCTCTTTCACCACTTTAATTCAACATAGTCCTTGAAACTCTACCCAGAGCAATTAGATAGATTAAAGAAATTAAAGGGATACGAATAGGAAAAGAACTCAAACGATCATTATTCACCAATGACATGATCCTATACTTGAAGGATCCAAAAAATTCCACCAGAAAACTTCTAGAATTAATAAATGAATTCAGCAAAGTAGCAGGATATAAAATCAATACCCATAAATCAAATGCATTTCTCTATGTCAGTGATGAATCCTCTGAAAGAGAAATTAGGAAAACTACCTCATTCACATTAGCCTCAAAAAAAAAAATGCTTGGGAATCAACTTAACAAAAGAGGTGAAAGACCTCTATAATGAAAACTACAGGACACTAAAGAAAGAAATTGAAGAAGATCTTAGAAGGAAAGACCTCCAATGTTCTTGGATAGGCAGAATCAATATTGTCAAAATGGCCATACTACCCAAAGTGCTATACAGATTCAATGCAATTCCAATTAAAATATCAATGTCATTCCTTATAGAAATAGAAAGAGCAATCATGAAGTTCATTTGGAAAAATAGGAGACCAGAATAGCCAAAACAATCCTTAGCAAGAAGAGTGAAGCAGGAGGCATCACAGTACCCGACCTTAAATTATACTACAGAGCTATAGTAACAAAATGATATGGTATTGGCACCAAAATAGACATGTAGACCAATGGTATAGAATGGAAGACACAGAGACAAACCCACATAAATACAGTTATCTCATACTAGACAAAGGTGCCAAAAACATACATTGAAAAGATAGCCTCTTCAACAAATGGTGCTGGGAAAACTGGAAATCCATATGCAGCAAAATGAAATTAAACCCCTATCTCTTGCCATGCACAAAACTCAACTCAAAATGGATCAAGGACCTAGGAATTAGACCAGAGACCCTGCACCTAATAGAGGAAAAGGTAGGCCCTAATCTTCATCAAGTAGGATTAGGCCCCAAATTCCTTAACAAGACTCCTAAAGCACAAGAAATAAAAGCAAGAATCAATAAATGGGATGACATCAACCTACAAAGCTTCTTCTCAGCAAAAGAAACAATCAGTGAGGTGAACAGAGAGCCTACAATTTGGGAGCAAAGTTTTGCCACATGCAAATCAGATAGAGCACTGGTCCAGGATATATAAAGAACTCAAAAAATTTAACCAAAAAAACCAAAACAAAACAAAAACACAACCCAATCAATAAATGGGCTGAGGAGCTGAACAGATACTTCTCTGAAGAAGGTATACAATCGATCAGCAAATACATGAAAAAATGCTCAACATCTCTAGCAATTAGAGAAATGCAAATCAAAGCTACTCTAAGATTTCATCTCACTCCAGTCAGAATGGCAGTTATCAAGAATACAAACAAAGCCGGGCGTGGTGGCTCACGCTTGTAATCCCAGCACTTAGGGAGGCTGAGACAGGAGAATCGAGAGTTCAAAGCCAGCCTCAGCAAGGGCGAGGCGCTAAGCAACTCAGTGAGACCCTGTCTCTACATAAAAACACAAAATAGGGCTGGGGATGTGGCTCAGTGGTCGAGTGTCCCTGAGTTCAATCCCCAGTACCAAAAAAAAAAAAAAAAAAAAGAATACAAACAAAAGTGTTGGCGAGGATGTGGGGGAAAAGCACACTCATACATTGCTGGTGGGACTGCCAATTGGTGCAACCAATCTGGAAAGCAGTATGTAGATTCCTTAAAAAACTTGAAATAGAACCACAATTTGACCCAGCTATCCCATTCCATGGTCTATACACAAAGGACTTAAAAACAGCATTCTACAGTGACGCAGCCTCTTCAATGTTTATAGAATCTCAATTCATAATAGCTAAACTGTGGAAGCAATCTAGATACCCTTCAATAGATGAATGGATAAAGAAACTGTGGTATATATACACAATGGAATATTACTCAGCATTAAAAGAGAATAAAATCATGGCATTTGAGGTAAATGGATGGAGTTGGAGAACATCATGCTAAGTGAAGTAAGCCAATCTCAAAAAACCAAATGCTGAATGTTCTCTCTGATAAGTGGATGCTGATCCATAATGGGGCGGGGGCATGGGAAGAATGCAGGAACTTTGATCAAAGGGGAGGATGGGAAGGGGAGGGGACATGGGGGCAGGAAAGATGGTGGAATGAGATAGACGGCAATGCCCTAGGTACATGTATGATTGCACATATGGTGTAACTCTACATCGTGTACAGCCAGAGAAATGAAAAGTTGTGCTCCATTTGTGTACAATGAATCAAAATGCATTCTGCTGTCATGTATACCTAATTAGAATAAATTTTAAAAAGAGTGAAAAAAAAGATATAACCAGGCTGAGGTTGTGGCTTAGTGGTAGAGCACTTTCCTAGCATGTGTGAGGCACTAGGTTCGATTCTCAGCACCATATAGAAATGAATAAATAAAAAATAAAGGTCCATTGACGACTAAAAAAAATTTTTTTAAAAAGATAACCATATAAATTCACCTGTATATTTAGAGTGTTGTGATTATTTTTTCCTTTTCTCTGTACTTGGTTAAGTGAGTCAATAGAAAGGCAGGGTCTCTAGGGACATGAAATTCCAAGTGTCATCCATGGACTAGCAGTGCTGGGATTCAACTCACAACTTACAGCTTGTTAGAAATGCAAAAAAAAAAAAAAGTACATATTACATATAAGAAAAATAAAATATAAAGAATTTGCTTAGGAGTAATAATTATCCAGCATTTTAATAGGTCCATATAATTGTCATTCATCGTAGAGTTTTTTAATCTTCCATGAAAAGGTATGTAAGTTAGAGATTTGATAAAATTCAGGTTCCCTGTAATGACATAGTTCCCTGACTTTCCTGTCTAGTAAACCCATTTAAAATGACAGTGATATGAATTATATCTCAATTGTTAAAAATCCATCTAAAGATTAGTGATTTTGTTTGTGTGTGGATATGAATATAAGTATATATATATTATTTTTTTCAAATAATATATGGGGTCAAACTCTGCAATACCACACCACAGTGATTATTGTGGTCTATTATGGAGATAGGTTCATACTAATCTCTACCTCTATATTAGTGATTTCCAGCCCAGGGCAATTTTGCCTCTAATGGACATGTGGCAATGCCTGGAGACAATTTTGGTTGTTGCAGCCTCAGATGGGAAGAGTGCTACTGGGAGTGCAATACTAATGGCGTCTAATGTATTAGGGCTAGGATGCTGCTAAACATCCTGCAAGGCATAGGACAGCCTCCACAGAGAATAATTATCTGGCTAGAATGCCAATGGTGCTGAGGTTGAGAAACTCTGATCTACAGTATCATACTTTATATTCTGATTTGTAACTATACTTAATTAACAATATACCTTAGACATTTTCTCATGTCAATGCTTAGAGTTTTACCTTATCTCTTTCTATTCTTAGTTCAATAATTTTTTTTTTTTTAAATTTTTTTTTTAGTTGTAGATGGACACAATATCTTTATTTTTATTTATTTTATGTGGTGCTGAGGATCGAACCCAGTGCCTCACGCATGCGAGGCGAGCGCTCTACCACTGAGCCACAATCCCAGCCCCTAGTTCAATAATTTTTAATGAGAAGTGACTTCTGAATTTTATCTAAACATTTTCTAGTGAAATAAACACGTTTCTTTTAATCTATTAATCATATATACCATGAAGAAATTTGCTCATGTCACATCATTCTTTTAATCTTCAGATAAGCCTTATGTAATAAACATTTTTTTTTAAATTTCCAAGAACAGTTTCTTTTTTAACTAACTATTCTTGGTAACAGCTTGTATTTTTTCAGATTCTTTGCATTTTCCAAACTTTCTGAGGATAATAATTAGAAGTTTTCAGAAAGTCTCTTCTGTTGCTGAAACAACTCTTTCTTCTAGAGCGAGTTGTTTGTTTCTCTTAAAGCTCATCTGCATGCTCTTGTTCTGTGCATCTTGAGACTCATAGTTGTTTGTACATGCATTTCAATTACTGACTAGATTGTGCAGGTAGGCCTAGGCTCCCTCCACAGTTCTGAAGGTCTCCTCCACAATAGCTTTTCTGATGACCAGGTGAGACAGGGATCTATAGGAGAGTGGACAGGGATGTGCTAACAGACAGGATTCTTTTCCAAGTGAGTGCCTACTGTACAGGTGGAAAAAGGCCAGCCAAGCTCAGGCTCCTCATTTGCTGCAGCAAGACAGACTTAATGTGGACACTGAGTGCGTAGTATATTTCACCCTGCATATTGGTTCATTTCCTTTTTAACTTTGCGTTTGTTGTGGAGTTGCAAAGCTGCATTGGGCTTTCTTTCTCTTCCCTCTTAGACTCTATAGTGCCTTCCTTATTGGTCTTCCAGTTTATTTATCCATCGTACCTAACCTGAGTGCAAATGTCTCAACCAGGTATTCTGTATACAAACAGTATAGTTATCTTATTTCATGATTTGCTCCAACTCCAGCTAACTGTGAACTTGAATTCTCCTAGAATCCAGTGGGGGACCTACAGTTTGAGCTGCAGATTTCTTATTTATGGTTTCCCATCAGGCAAAGAGCTTCCTTCTATGTATTTTCTATTGCTTCAGTGAAATTTTGGCAGGTATGAGGGATAAACACATTTGCTTGGGCATCATCTTCAACAAATCAGTTTGCAAGTTTTAAATTTTAAAACATATTGTCAAAAATCAATTCTCCAAAATAAAATTTGCACCAGTTTACACTTCTATCAACAGCAGATGAGAATGCCAATTTGCCTGTTCCCATGCTAGCTCTGGGAAAAATCTGTCCTTTAAATCTTTCTTAGTCTCATGGGTTAAAAAACATATTCTTTTAATTTTTATTGCATCTCCTTGATTGTTACCAAAGTTAAGAATCTTTTCATCTTTATAATAGCTTCTTTGTTTCTGTTACTGTGAATTTTGTTTACTCCCCATTGGTTTTTCCGTTGAAGTGTTTGTTCATTTTTATTGTCTTGAAAGTTATTTGTTTGTGCTAAGTGTATAATTATATTTCTGCCTTATGTTGCATGTTTCCCCATTTGTCTTTTGTGTTTTATTTTTATTTATGCCATATTTTGCTCTAGAGTTTAAAAATAAGTTTTGTAGTTAAACCTATCAATATTTTCCTTTATGGTTTCTGATTTTAGTATAATACTTTTCCTTATCCTACTTTCTTTTTAAAAAAATTTATTGAGGGGCTGGGGTTGTAGCTCAGTGGTAGAGGGCTTGCCTAGCATGTGTGAGGCACTGGATTTGAACCTCAGCACCACATTAAAAAAATAAAAATAAAAAAATAAAATAAATAAATAAATAAAATAAAGGTATCATGTCCATATACAACTAAAAATATTTTAAAAAATTTCTTGAGATAAATGCTTACTTGATCAACTTTAGGTTTTTCTTGTTTATTAATGTAAATGTTTATAGGTTTGAATTTTCCTTTGAATATGGCTTTAATTATATCTCAAAAATTTTGATAAGTAGAGTAACATTGTTACTATTAAAAATAATGTATAATTCTAATCTCTATTATGTAGGAGTTATTTAGAGGGGTCACTTAATATTTCCACATAATTACTTCTTTTAAAGTTATTTTATTGATAGCTCCTTTAAAAATGTATTTGGTCAAAGATTTTGACTTTGTAGAACTTTTTACTAACAATATGATCTTTTAATATCTATGCAGTTGCAATTATTCTGTAAAACTCATCTTTAACCATCCTTAAGAGATTTTTCACACCTTTCATCTTTTTTTATAGATGAGATCTTTCCCAACTTCATCTGAACTTTCCTCAAAACAGCTCTTTCTTTATACTTTCATTTCATTTCTAGAAACATGTTATGAAACTTTTTTGTTTTTTGGTACTGGGGATTGAACTCAGGGGTACTCGACCACTGAGCCACATTCCCAGCCCTATTTTGTGTTTTACATAGAGACAGGGTCTCACTGAGTTGTTTAGTGCCTCGCCATTGCTGAGGCTGGCTTTGAACTTGCAATTCTCCTGTCTCAGCCTCCTTAAATGCTGGGATTACAGGCTTGAGCCTCCGCGCCTGGCTGAAACTTTTTGAATTGTAAAGAGAATGGTCTTTTGAGCACTTGTTTGATTATGGATCTAGACCATAAGCAAATTACACAAACCTAGAATCAGATTTTCAAGGTAGTATCAGGCCCAACAATAACACATGCAATGGCATCACCAGGAGGATAGGAAGAAATCCAGATCAGTAGGCAGAACAACATTTTAAAGAAATTTAAGAGATCTAAAAAATACAACAAGATTGATCTCAGGATTAGTCTAAAAGCAGACAAACTAGTGCTTCAAGAGGCTTGTGGAATAATTAAAATTGAATTCAGGAATACAATGGATATCAAATTCAAAAGGTAGGCAGCCAGAGAGACCAAGTACTAGAATCAACAATAGATTTGCTAAAAAGATTTTCAACCTGGAAAAGTGACCAAGATTAGAATCAGAAGAATGGAACAAAATAGAGAAATCACTAGACCTAGGTAAAGTCTCAGAGGTGTGAATTAGTAGATGTGGTGGTATCAAGTCCAATATTCTTAGTTTAGAAATCGCTTCAATGCCTTCTTCCTAAATTAGAAGTGACCTTAGTGGTCCAGTGTCTCTTGATTTAGGGTTTGGATTTGGTGGCAGAAGGGAGGCATGGTAGGCATAATCTTATATAACATATGGAAAACTCAGTTATCCCAATAAATGATGCTATACAATAGGACACCATTTCTATTAAAAAATAATTACATGTTTAGCAGGACACTGTGGCATGCCCTATAGTCAGAGCTACTCAGGAGTCTGAGGCAGAAGGATCTCTTGATCCAGGAATTTGACATCAGCCTGGGTAATACAGTGACTCTCCATCTTGAAAAACAACAACAATAACAACAAGAACAATAACAACAAAAAAAACACTTGACATGTTCAATTCATACATTGAAATTACCAGAACTGATAAATCTTACTATGGCACCAAAATCTAAGGTAAATATTAATATAGTTCCCACTTTACAGAGTAAAATCTGGATAATTTCAATGTACACATAGGGAAAAAAATGATTGAAAATTCCAGAGCCTAACACAATATAAACCCTCAACAAATATTTTTGAATGAATTAATGAAGAATGAAATTGCAAGCTGGGTGCGGTGGCGCAAGCCTGTAATCCCAGCACTTAGGGAGGCTGAGACAGGAGGATCGTGAGTTCAAAGCCAGTCTCGCAACGGTGAGGCACTAAGCAACTCAGTGAGACCCTGTCTCTATATAAAACACAAAATAGGACTGAGGACATGGCTCAGTGGTCGAGTGCCCCTGAGTTCAATCTCCAGTAACAAAAAAAAAAAAAAAAAAGAATGAAATTGCAGCATAATTTGTAAGAGCAAAAAATAAAGTAGAGACAAAACATTCATTAATAGGGGAAAAGAGGGCTGGAGATATAGCTCAGTTGGTACAGGGCTTGCCTTGTATGCACAAGGCTCTGGTTCAACCCCAGAAAATATAAATAAATAAATAAATAAATAAATAAATAAAGGAATAGAAAGTCTAGTATATTCTTACTCTACGGTGCTGTATGATCATGGAAAAAAATCTAAATAGATCTTGTACTCCATCACATAGAATGGTGTTTATGATATTTTAAAATCCAGAAATAAAAAGAATTTGGAAAACTCATCTTTAATCTTTTAATTAAGAACATCTTTTGATCTCCATATATTTATCCATTATCCAGCTTCAACAGTTATCAACATGCTGCAATTATCATTTTATATATCTGCTTCATTTTTCATGGTATATTTGAGGAGTAAATTACATGCATATACATAGTATCGTCCGATTTTCTGTTTGTACTAGGAATTGAACCCAGGGATGCTTTACCACTGCACTTTTTTTTTTTTTTTTTGAGATGGGGTCTCATTAAGTTGCTTAGGGCCTCACTAACTTGCTAAGGCTGGCCAATATCATCCAATTTTAAAAAGTAACAAAGTCCGTGTATACCTGTGTGCTTATGTCTGTGTGTAATTAGTGAGAGATCGAGAAGAAAACACATCAGACCATTAATAATAATTATCCACAGTGTGTGAGAGTGAAGCAGGCAAGGTAAGTAAGATTTTAACTTTTTAATTTTATATTCCTGAGTTATTTTTAAAAATAACACTGTATAACCTTTTACCATTGCAAGGAAGGCAAAACTACCTTCTTAGGGTCTGAGAATTAAGTTGACATATGACAGATTAACAGGAGAAACAGGAGATAAGCATACATATTTTATGTGAAAAAATTCCCACAAAGAAAATGAAGACCCAAAGAAGTAGCAAAACCCAAATGCTTATATAGTAGTTGAACAAATAGTGGTACTGGGGAAAAGTTAACTAAAACATGGAGAGATGAAGAAAGAGTTATTTTAACAAAGTTTGATTGTACAGATTTTTCTTGGCCTGAACTCCTTGTCTCTAGTGATTAGAATGTTTCTTTTTTCCAAATACATGGAGAAAAGTGGAGGTCAGTGTCCTTTATGTATATGCTATTTTTCAAGTACCTTTAGCTCAAAATAATTCTTATGCTAAAGTGGAATATTTTAGGGTGGACTATTTTGCCACCCTTCACAACTAAAAATTTTAATAAAAAAAAGGAAAATATATAAAAAGTAACTAAATTAACATAGTTATTAACTTTAATGCCCAAAGGAGATATTTAATCTGGCATTTACATATGACCTTTATATTTTCATTTTTATTTTGTATCAGATATCAACAATTCATTGATCTAGCTTTAATATATATGCTATCAATGTAGCCATATGTAAGAAACTTGCAGTATTGCCAAAGAAGAGAATAAAACCCATCTATCCACTGACAGCAAGGCCTGAACAAGATTATGAGTAGGTTGGAAGTTGTTAATAATTGATTTGTTCAATGCAGAGTGAGTTGTCACGAGAAGATGAAGAGTGGCCCAATCCTCTGTGCATTTTAGATAGAATAGGAGGTGAATTCAGGCATTACATGCTCCCTGAAGACCGATAAGTCTATTATTCACACAGCACACATTGCATCACAGTGGCACAGTTGTTACCCTGACAAACACTAATTCTTTTTTGTCTTTCTTCTGTGAACACACAAGGTAACTTCTAAGAAAAGAAGTGAAGATAGTGCACAATATTGACAAACAAAACTGAGTGCCTATTGTGGACTGAATCGTGTACCTCCCATTCATATGTTGAAGCCCTAATCCCCAATTGTGACTATATTGGAGAGAGGCCTTTCAGGAGATAATTAAGATTAAATGAGATCTTGTCTGTAAGAAGAAAGTATCCACTACTTGTGCTTTTCCCTTAGACATGTGGTTCAAAGAAAAAGTTAAGAATCACTGGATCAGATGATCTGTATGATTCCTTAAAGTTCTAGTATTCCCTCACTTGTATGTCATAATTCACAATCTGAGCTGCATGGCATGCTGGGACATTCTAAGTAGTAGGTTCCATGAGCCAGAGTCAGAGAGTGGCAGTGCCATGGAAAAACCTGTGGGTCCATTAACTCCCCTCTACCCCAGAGGAAAAGGTGTGTGGATAAATCTACAGAGTTGTATGGGGACGTGGGAAACTCCAGGTGAATCTAGGTCAGTAGATCAGCAGTACTCTTTAAGAAGAGAAACTTGATTCTAATAGCAATGGGCACAGCACTGGGTCAGAATTTCTGGACAACAGTGAGTCTCAGAAGCACATGAGTTTCTGGGACAATAAATCACGAATACTGACAAAATAGAGTCATTGCAAGAATACCAAAAATCCTAGAGGGAATGGAATCTGTATTATAGTCCTCCAAACTGGGATTCAGGGCCACATTTTGTTTCCAGTGGGAGCCAAGAATGTTGGTGGACCAATCAGATAGACTGGCTATCCCTGGAAGCCAGGATGGTATGTATCTGTTGGTTTGCTAAAGGTGATGGCTACAGGCAGTCTGTTGCTTAATGCTGCTTAGGGTTCACACAGTCATCCAGGGCTCTCTTCACCTTTGGCATATTAGTTATTTCCATAGTCCACTCATGAATAGGGAGAGCTTCTCATTTCTTGCTAGATTGCGTTTTTTCATGGATTTCAGAAATGGGCAGGACTAAACCCACTAAGGGTAAGACATAAGCAAGCACTGACCAACACTTGGCCAGTGGAAGAGGAAACCGACTTCTTCAGGTTTATTTCAGAGATTGGAGGAAGGACTGAATGGTCATAGGTGGTCATAGGAGGAGGACTCAACTCACTAAGGAACAGCTGAATGGAGTTGTACAAAAATTTAAGTACAAATAAATACTTAAATGCCTCATCATTTAAGTGTTAAATTTAAGTTATCCGAAGATCTGTGATGGATGCCATTGAGGTTAATACTCTATTGAGTTGGAAATTGAACTAAAAATTCACAAAGAGGCAAGTCACTGTGTTCTTACTTTTTAATGCCATTCTGTTTTTTTTTAGTGAATCAAACTAACTTACCTAGGATGTACCAGGAGTAGGTTTAAAAAAAGCTTCTGTGGCTCAGTGGTAGAGTGCTTGCCTGGCACATATGAGGCACTGCATTTGATCCTCAGCACTATATAACAATAAACAAATAAAGTAAAGGTGTTGTGTTCCTTTACAACTTAAAAAAAAAGGGAAAAAAATCCCTTCTGGTATTGACCTCTACTAACACATAGTACTTTTGTTTGGCCAATTTTGACTTCTTGTTCCTTTGGCTCACTTTAAGTGATTTCTGCCTTCCTTTTGGTTTAGTTCCTTGAATTCTGATTTGTGCATAAATCACTGATTTGATATCCCATTTTAGATATAAAACACAATCCAAGCTGAAAATCTCTCTGAAAAATTCTGATATGCATCTCCTACACCTTGTTATTATCAAATGGGGTTCTGTTTATGCCCCATGGGACACACTAGATGGGCCTGCTTTCAGTTCAGCCTTTACTGTCAAGAGAGGGAAATTGGACAGAGTTCACATTATCATGTCTTTCTTTTGTGTAGACTAAATGAGGTAAGAAGTGACCTGAGCTAACTGTACTTCTGAAACTACATTTTTCAAGAAGAGAATATTCAAGGAAAAAATTAAATTAAAGGAATGGAGAAAGAAAAATGAGATGAGGTTATTTCTGAGTAGTAGTTGATGTTCTTGAGAAGAGAGGTGGCTGTCATAGGTTTGAGTTCCCAGAAGCAGACCCTATGTCAAGGATTCATGTGTAAGTGATTTATTAAAGAAATACTTCCAGGACAATCTGGCAAGAGATTAGGGGATGCAGGACAGGGACAGGAAAGAAGCTGAGCAAAGGTGAAAATTCAGGTATTTTGTTAAATTGTTATTGCTGTATACCACAAACTTGGTGGCTAACACAATCATTTATTACCTCACAGATTCTTTAAGTCAGAAGTCCAGGCACAGTGTAACTGGGTCCTCTGTTCAGGATCTCACAAGGGTGCAATCAAGTTGTCCTTTGGAGTTTCAGTCTCATCTGGGGACAGGGTTCTCTTCTAAGCTCACATGGCTGTTGGTGCAAGTTGTCTTTCTTCTGCAAAGGAGGCAGCAGGGTACCTCTTTGATTTTAGAGAAGGCCTAAATCCTTTTTTAGGGATTGATTAGGTCAAGCCCATCCTAGAATCTCCTTTCTTATGAATTGAAGCCAACTGATTAGAGATCTTAATTATAGCTGTAAAATCCTCTGATTTTTCCAAATAATGTAACATAATCATAGGAGTAGTAGTCTATCACATTTACAGGTCCTTGATACAATCAAGGCGAGTGGCTGATATCAGAATATGGGTCATTGCCTGTCATCTTGGAATTCTGCCTACCACAGGTATATTACAAGACTCAGCATCATCTCATAGGGAGCTCTGAAATGGATTTACACTTTATAATTTGTGGAAACTTGACTTTCATGTCCTCTCACCATTGCTCATTATCCAGAGGACACAAACTTCCAGGCACATTGACCTCTCCACAAGGGTGCACAGAAGTTCTTAGGCAGTTATACAAAGAAAATTACAGGTGCAAGCCATTAGAAACAAAGAAACATAGGAGATGAGGAAGGAGCACAGAAGAAATGAAGAAGTCATGAGGGATCCTGGTGAAGTACTAACAGTGGTCACTACCAATCACTCCTTATAATACTCAGGTCTACTTGAGTCCCACTGTAAGTTCACTCCATTCTGCCACAGCTCCTTCAAGAAGGTGGTTGTTCACATTTCTTGGGGGAAACTTATCAGTGAAACTTTGGTGAGATCAGATAAAATATCCATTGCTGAAGTTGGTGTTTAGATCACATCTGACCCTCCTTCCTAGCATAACCCTCTTCTACTACCCATTCTAGTTTCTCTAACCCTCAGTGACCATTTCTGCTGATGTAGATGACTTACTTGAAGACGTGACCCAAAGATCTGAGCCTCAGGTCACTTAGGCCCTCATAGGTCATTTTTGCTGCAATTGTACTTTCAGAGCTAAAATTGGGCATGAGAGCACCAAGGATTGCCCAAGTGTATCATTCGAGTCCTAAATACGTCACTCTTGCCCCATTCTGTAGTAACAGGTCTACCTTCTCATGATAAACAGGGTCATTTGCCCCTTCCATGATAGTAACTCCTTTCTTTGCCTTTTATTCCACTGGCAAGAGGAACCTACACGACCAGGTGGCAGTTCTAGCTTTACATTTATTAGGACTCTTGGGGTATCCTATCATGGAAACAGTCCCATTTTGGCAACCAGGATAGATAGATTCATGGAACCTACACTTGTAGTGACAGAAAGGATAAATTCCCCCAAGTGGATCATGGGAAGTATCAAGAGTATTATTTCAATTTCTGTTGGGGGCAGGCTCTCTGGGCCCGGGAGCTGCCCTGCCCTTTCAAGATGGTAACCTGGCTGTATGCCAGAAACTTGCAGTAAACAGGTGGACAACTTAAGGAAGTGCACAGCATTGGCTGGCGGTAACGTCACTGTGCATGCTTGGCTCCTGGGCAATGCCTGCTCTGATACACGCCTGTATTCTGCTCATGCATTCCCCTCATGCTTGATAATGCTATTCCTGCTAATTGGTTGTAACTCTGCTC
>CM053403.1:99676806-99707415 GCA_028644305.1 Xerus rutilus
TGGTAACCTGGCTGTATGCCAGAAACTTGCAGTAAACAGGTGGACAACTTAAGGAAGTGCACAGCATTGGCTGGCGGTAACGTCACTGTGCATGCTTGGCTCCTGGGCAATGCCTGCTCTGATACACGCCTGTATTCTGCTCATGCATTCCCCTCATGCTTGATAATGCTATTCCTGCTAATTGGTTGTAACTCTGCTCAGTAACACTTCCTGCTATATGAAAAGTATAAAGAAGGAGGCTGGGGGAAAGAACAGAAGAGAACAAAAGAGAACCTAGGAAGGCAAGAAGAGCGCTCAACAAAAATAAAGATTGCTTTCTGAGAACAGCGGCGTGATTATTGTCTCCTGCCGGTGGGCGACAATAAATTTCTACTCCTCTGTTTCAGTGTCTCTGCACTCTACCTATGGGGGAGCAGAGCACTATGTAAAGCTCATTGGGTTAAGGTACATACAACCTTCTGATGGACAGTATTCTAACCTTGCAGGGTGACATCTCTAAGCTAGTGCAATAGCTGCTTTTTTAAGAGCATTCCAGCACCCTATCAAGCCAACCGTACCTTGGTGATATAGTCTATGGAATGACCAAGGATATTGCAATAGGCCCATTTCGTGACACCTTTTCTTAGGTGAGTCCCTTGGTCTATGATCTTGTTCTGTGGCACCCCAAGGTATTGTTGGCAAGGAAGTCAGACCTATGGAATCTGTCAATTTCAGCTAAAACCAGTCACTGTTCTTTCCAGATTTAAAGGAACCACCATGGGGTTCACTGGTCTCCTTGAAGGAAAGTACCATATTGAGAGCAAGAGTCCTAATAAATGTAAAGCTAGAACTACCACCTGGTCGTGTAGGTTCCTCTTGTCAGTATTGAGAGACAAGACATTTAGCAGTAACAATAGCTAAATCAGCACTGACGAAAGGGATTCTATGCTGTGAGCCCTATAGAACCTCTGTATTACTCCATTTTCTGTTGCTCTGACAAAATAACCGAGACTTGGTACTTTAAAGTGAAAAGATATTCATTTACTTACAATTTTGGAATCTAGAAGTCTAAAAAGTAGGGCACTGGCTCTGGCCAGGGTCCTTTTTAGCTACATCACATAATGGTACATGACATTAAGGCAGGAGCATATGTGGAAGTAAAAAATCACATGAAAAGACAAAGCCAGAGAAGAGTCTGAAGGACCATTGTTTCTCTTTTATAACAACTCTCTCACAAGAGCTAATCACGGTACCATGAGAAGTACATTAAACCTTTCTGAGGGCAGCACCTTCAATGACCTAATGATCCCCCACTCAGCCCCATCTTTTAAAGATTCCATCACCTCTTAACATTATCACACTAGGACCAAACTTCTAGTGCATGAATCCTTGGGGGACACACGAAAACCATACCCAAATCATAGCAGCCTCCTCCTTGGCCATCTTTGTTCAGCCACAGATGATAAGGTATAGAAGCTATTGGGGCAAGCCCTTAGTTGTGTAATGCCTCTTCTGCAATGTATCCACTCCTCTTTTGCAATGGATACAAAGAACCTCATACTTTGAACCTATTTCTACAGGCCTCCAAGCTGTCATGTTTTTGGTCTTTCTTCTTCCAGACCTCTGACCAACCAATGGAACTCTTCACCGTAGCTTATGAACTGTGATGAAACAATGGGGCAGTGGTAGAACTGGTCCATTCTTGTGCAGGCAAGAAGACTATGCATTATCTGTACAGAATTTAAAAACAATATAAAAATACCTACAAATCATCTGTGTTTTTTTTTTTTTTTTGTTATCACTATGTAGTGGCAGTTCTAAAAAACGTTAGTGTTAAACTATTCTTCCATGTTGCTTGGGTGGACTGCTCCTACCGCTCTTCCTCCAACTTGGTGTTTTTTAGCCCAAGAATTCATGATGACCTTATTCCAGACTACTTCTCTTTTCAAACAAAGAGGTGATCAAATATACTGGGTAAAAATTGGCCATCTGCAGAGGTTTTCTTTCACTACTATCTTTCAGGACCACTCCTGCACGGGTCCATAGTGCAACAAGCCAATTTGTAGCTTCCTTCAATGATCTGGTCCCCCCATGAGCCACTGTGGTAATGAAATTCACCCTGTCTCTGGTGGTTAAGAGCCACTGTCTGGCCTCCAGTGTTCCAGAATCCTATCATCCCCATTGTCATTAAGGAGAACAGTTCTGTGATGGCACTTCAGACTATTAAACCTGGGCAATGAAAGACCTCACAAGAGGACACTCTTGAGTATCTCAAAAGTGCTGTGCCCCTCTCCTCACCATGTTCCATATCATGTAAGTAAAAAGAGTGTCTTCTGGGCCCATGATAAGAGCATAGACAGTTGATGGTTCTACAAGTTAAATAATAGATTCATTCTGACACATTCTTATTTCTGAGTCTTTTAATACCATCCTTAATGCTCTCCCAAGGTATTTTTGGCATCTCTGCCTCTTTTAATGTGGGTCATTTTCCTTTACAAACTTTCAAAAACCATCTCAATAGCACATTAGGATGAGTTCCACTGCCAGAGCATGAATCCCAAGTCACAGGGTGGTGCCTTTATATTGAAAACCTCTCTATCCGGCTAAGCAGACTGTCCCCTTTTCTTCCAGCAGCCACAAGATCCATTCCTGAACTGATCTACCAGGACTTCTAGCTCCTTCAGTGAACACCACCTTTGGCAGGGACAATAGCTTCCCAGATAGGCACCAGTGAGACTTGTTCCTTGTTATTGGACTACTGACCAAAAGGAGAGGAGGGTGTTGAACTTGAGGGGTACAAGTATTGTCTTGAGAAGCACAAGGCATCTGCCTTGCTTGAAGATTCCACATGGTCTTCAGGTGAGGGGTGAGCTGCTCCTCTAGCAAGGGCAAGTGATCCCTTCTGCAGACCCAGAGTCTTTGAGGTTCTCAAATGCATCTACCAGATGTTGGTATCCCAAGTCTCAGGCCCCCATCTCCTGGACAAGGTCCTGCCTCTAGTCTAAGAGACTTGATGAGGCTTCAAATTCATTCTTTTCTAAAATTCTGTTTATATTTAGGTGCAGCCTGGTCTTTAGCATCCTATGTCCTCCGAGTTTTGGAAATAAAAAGTCTCTTAATAATGCTCAATAGCCTTCTGACTTTTACACTTGAGTTTGTAATTTTTTCTTTAGTTTATCAGTAATGCCCAGAAACAATCAACCAATTTCATAGTCCTTATAATTACCATTTCCTTCATATTTCCCAAAAATAAAAGAAATTATACTAGCCAGGAGATGCTCCTTCTGTGTTCCATCCCAAATTGCCACAGTGAAAGTCTTAGTGATTACAATTCTACAGTGTGACAGAGACCATCAATCTTCCATGTACTCCACCGGTAAGGGAATCTTGTTTGTCATCTGGCTGGCAAGTGAGCTTTCATGAACTCCATGCTTAGGGTCACTTTCCCAGGACTCCTTTCAGAACCCATTGCCCAAGAGCTAGACTCTGAGACAAGGATTTGTGATCCAGTGATTTAATGATGAGGCCCTTCCAGGAGAAATCCATAGGAAGTGAGAAATCCATAGAACTTTTGGTAATAGGATGAAGTTAAATGAGACTCACTTATTCACGCAAAATAGGGAAGGGCAGGAAGTGAAGTGAGTGTGCAATTCTGGGACAAAGGCTCAGCTTTGGCATGGCCCTGTTGAGAACTCTGGAGCATAAATTAGCCTGAAGGTAGACCCACAAAAGTTAAGGGAGATGGGATTTTACATGTGTGTGCATGCGTGCTAACACACACATTAGTCATTGACTAAAGTGGAACCCTCCAGGGAGAGGTAGACATCCAGGCACATCTGCCTGTCTGCCAATGTGGGCATCAAGACTGGTAGCCCTTGGTCAGTGCTCTGAAGGGAGCTGGTATGAGCTGTTGAAAGCAAAAGCTGGGCAAGGGAGGAGGGTGCCCAAAGAAATCAAAGAAATGGTAAAGGCATCTGAAGGAATCTTCCCAAATGTCCACTACCCTGATCAAAGAGGGCAATTATCACAATGGCACATTTGTCATCTTGTCCAAGGGACTTTCTGTAATAACTGAGTAGTTGGATTTCTGGGTGGAGCAGAGGGATGCAAACCACAGGCATATGAACAACAGTAAGGCCAATTTAGTAGGTCTTTTGTATTGTGTCTACTGAATCAAGGTGATGAGGATTGTTTCTTGTGAATGGATCCGTGTGTGTGTTTGTGTGTGTGTGATTGGCAATTCCTCAGTGTGGGCAGGTCCTTGCTTATATTCCATATTATTTTATTTTCATTAGTATCAGTGTGTCCACATTCTAATATTAATGGTATAAAGGAAGTTGTAGCTACTCCTGTCCTTTGCTTCATGGTGGATGCTTTGCTGCACCATGCTTATTTATAGATATACAAAGCAAAGAGAGGACAGCAGTGGAAGTAGATCTGATTATTGATGAGCACACAACTAGCCTAAAACCTGACTTATAAGTACTTCAGATGGTGCACATATAATCATAGTTAAAAGCAAAACCAAACAAAAGACCAGCTCTTAGATATTATCCAGAATAAGAAGGCTCTGTCACAAAATAAAAAGGACTGGGGATGTGGCTCAGTAGTAAAGTGTCCCTGGATTCAATCCCTGGTGTGTATGTGTGTGTGTGTGTGTGTATATATATATATATAAAATCCAGAATAAGAATTAACTTTTAGCAGGGTGTGGTGGCACATGCCCCTAATCCTAGCAGCTCAGGAGGCTGAGGCCGTAGGATCATGAGTTCAAAGCCAGCCTAAGCAACTTCACAAGGCCCTAAGCAACTCAGCAACTCTATATAAATTACAAAAAAGTTCTGGCTCTATATAAAATACAAAAAAATGTGGCTCACTTGTTGAGTGCTCCTGAGTTTAATCCCCAGTACCAAAAACAAACAAACAAACAAACAAAAACAACACCAAAAAAAAAGAATGAACTTTTGGTAATAGGATGAAGTTAAATGAGACTCACTTATTCAGCAAGCATATGAATAAGAAAAGCAACTCTGAGGGAGCAGATATTGTGAAAAACAGATGAAAACTTCATATTAGTATCCTAAGAAAAATCAGAAATGATACTTCATCCATGAAACAATAATAGGTTCCTATAAAAATAAGGTCAGACACAATAAATGGTATTTGGCAAATGAAAATATGATAGGTGAAATAAAAACTGAACATAGGTTGAAAGATAATGTCAGGAGAATCTCTCAAAACACAACAAAACAACAATGTGATAAAATGTAGGATAATAAATCTGATATAAAGGAATTTCAGAAAAAGAAAAAAGTTTTGAATCAAGTGTCAAGATTGAAACCATCCTTAAGTTCCTAGGAGAATGAATGAAAAAAACAGAAGTTAGGTGTTAGCTTTCTGTTGCTGTAACAAAATACCTGAGATAAACAACTTAAAAGGAAGAAAGATTTATTTTGGCTCCTAGATTTAGAGACTTCAGTCCATGGTTGGCTAGCTCCATTGTCTATGAGCCTGTAGTAAGGCAGAACATCATGACTGGGAGCATGTGGTAGAGCAAAGCTGCTCACCTCATGGTAACTGGGAAGCAAAGAGAAAAGAAAAGACGAGGGTCCCAGTGTCCCCTGAAATGGCATGTCCTCCGGTGACCTAAATTCCTTTCACTGGGTTCCACCACCTCCTAACAACACCACTAGCTGGAGACAAAACCTTCAACACCTGGTCTTTGGGAGACATTTAAGGTCCAACCCACAACATACAACATCAGCAGCTTGGAATCCTCACAGAAAGTCCATCTGTCTTTCTAGTCACACTGGCTGATGCTTTTTCTCTAATAGATTTTGCAGGAGTGGCAGACATGAACAACATGCAAAAACTCTGAGTTTTTATGTATTAATAATAGGTGGTCTATACTCCTTTATACTTGAAAGTTTCACTGAACATAAAATCCTTGATTCACGTTTTCTTCCCCTGAGTATCTTAAGTAGTAATTCCATTTTCTTTTGGCATAAACCATTCCTGACAAAAATTTGTATCTAATTTATTTTCCTTTTTGTCTAGATGTCCCCGCAATTTTTTTCTTCAAAGTTATGTTTCCTTTCTTTTCTTCTTTTTTTCTTTCCTTCCTTTTTTTTTTTTCTGGCAATGGGATCCTAAATAAAAATAAAAATTAGATATTAAAATCCACAAGTGGCTGATGTATAATGAGAAAGGGTAAGGGACACTTGAGATAAAGCTAGAACATCAGAGGGCATTTGGAAAGAACATATGTGATAATGTGGAAATGAAACATACCTTCACAAGATATAGTCAGGCAGCCATGTTGGTCCCTTTCATGTGTAACATGTTGTAAAATATAGTCACAAAACAGAGTTCAATAAGTAGAGAACAATAAAAATTCAACTTGGTAAAATAAGTAGATTAATTATAATTAGCTTAACTTTCCAGATTCATTTATAATGTATTTATTAGGTTATAATGAAAACCAAAACAGACATGATTCCTGCCTCATTTTGTTTAGAGTATAGAGAGGAAGGAAGACATTAAATTTAAAAATTATGGAGATATGTAACTATAACTCTGATAAACTACGATAACCAGTAGACATGCAGGGAATACAGCAGTGAGGCTGTGATCTATCTGGGTGACACAGAAGACTTACTTTCAAGGAAACAAAGCCAGCCAGGATGCTCAGAGCAGAGAGGGAAGAAGCAAGTTGCACATGATGAGAATGAAGAGTTAAGAAAAGGCCAGATCATTTAGGACTATGAGGGATTTAATCAGGATGCCATCTTTTTTGTAACAAAAATGGGAAATATTGAATAGTTTTACTTACAAAGTTGTAAATAAAATATTGAATAGTATTTACTTACAAAGTTGTAAGATCAAATTTCCATTTTTAAAAAAATCATTCGATGGGGCTGTGGCTGTGGCTTAGTGGTAGAGCGTTTGCCTAGCATGTATGAGGCACTGGGTTCAATCCTCAGCACCACATATAAATAAATAAAATAAAGGTACAAAAAATACAACACATTATTAAAAAAAAGATCACTTGATGATGCCATCTCTATTACTTTAAATAATATATACATATATGCTCTCAACAAACTAGGATAGAGGGGAACTTCCTCAGTGTTCTTGATAAAGAATAATTATACCTGTCCTACTGGCACATGCCTATAATCCCAGTGACTTGGAGGCTGAGGCAAGTGGATTGCAAGTTTGAGGCCAGCCTCAGCAGTTTAATGAGACCCTGTCTCAAAAAATAAAAGGGACTGGGGATGTAGCTCAGTGGTAAAGCACCCCTGGGGTTAATCTTTAGTACCAAAATAAATAAATAAATTTATAAACCAAACTAGTTAGCATTGTATTTAATGATGAGTGTTATAGGCTGAATTGTGTCCCCCCTACCAAATTCACATACTGAAGTTTAACTGCTAATACTTCTGAATGTAACTGTATGTGGGGATGGATTCTTTAAAGAGACAATTAAGTTAAGACGAGGTCATTAGAGTGGACTCTAATCCAATATGATTGGTGTCATAAAGAGAAGAGCTTAGGACACAGACAGGAACACAGGGAGGACATATGAAGGCAAAAGGAGAAGGTGGCCATCTGTAAGTGAAGGAAAGAAGCCTCAGAAGAAAACAACCATGCTGACACCTTCAGCTCAGACTTCTGGGCTCCAGCATTGTGAGATGGTGGATTTCTGTTATTTAAGCCACTCAGTCCATGGCACTTCATTATGGCATGCCTATAAACTAATACAATGAGAAACTAAATGCTTTTCTGCTAAGATAAGGACCAAGGCAAGGATGTCCCCTTCACCATGCCTATTTAATATCTCACTAAAAGTCCTAGCAAATTCAGTTAGACAAGAAAAGGAAATAAAATGTATACAAATATGGAAGGTAGAAATAAAACTGTCTTTGCTTGTAGGTGAAAATATATATATAGAAAATCCCAAATAATCAACAACACCAACAACAATAAAAGCCCCCCCCCCAAATCCTCCTGGAGTGGCTATTACAAGGTTTCAGGACATAAAGTCAATATACAAAAGTTAATTTCTTTCTTATATACCAGCAACAAATAATTAGAATTTGAAATTTAAGATACAATGTATTGGGCTCAGGTAGTGGCTCAGTGGCAGAGTGCTTGCCTCATACATGTGGGGCACTGGATTTGATCTTCAGCACCACATAAAAAAATAAATAAATAAACAAAATAAAGATTAAAAAAGTACAATGTATTTACATTGGCACTAAAAAGTGAAGCACTCAGGTATAAATCTAACAAAATATGTATACGGTTTATATAAGGAAAACTATAAAACTCCTGAAAGAAATCAGAGATGCAAATAAATTGAAAATGTCTTATGTACATAGGTAGGAAGATTGTCTTTATATTGTCAAGATGCCACTTCTTTCTCAACTGAATCAATTTCCAACTGGTTAATTTATCATTGATTTATGGAGTCAATGCAATCCCAGTCAAAATCCCAGCAAGTAATGTTATGGATATACAGATATGCTTTTGCATACATGAAGACTTTATTTAGAAATATTATAAACTGCTAACAGGGATTGACTCTGGGGTGAGGAGCAGGGCATCTGGGGAAAGACATGATTTAATAAAGTTTGAATTTTATGCCAGGTGCATGTATGTAGATGAAAAAAAATTAGTCTAGAAAAGAATTTATACTAGATCAAACAGATACAGCATAAAAGATTACGTCCAGGTTTTCTGAACCATAGCTGAATGCTTATTTTCACTGTGTGCTGCCATGAAAGTTGATAAGAGAAGGGAGTTCTCTGTGCAGGATAGTAAGAGAGGGGGATGGAAAGAGCATTATGGTCAGATTATGAATGGGCTAGGCACAATGTTGGCTAAGCAGGGTGGATGCTGTTCTGTAAAGCAGGGAAAGTTGCCCAAGTTTTATGTAGTGAGAAATTTGATGAAAATAATAGTAAAGGCATTGCTTTTTTTTTTTTGAGGCCCACTTCTTTTTGACCAGACCATCCATTTAGTCATACTTTAAAGGGGTGAATTGGAAAAGTGAAGTGTCTTAGTCTGTTTGGGCTGCTATAACAAAATACCACAGACTGGGTAATTTATAAACAACAGAAATATATGTCATAGTTCAGGAGCCTGGGGTGTACAACATTAAGGGGAAGCAGATTAGCCAACCAATTTTGTGTCTAGTGAGAGCTTTCTGCTTCCAAGATGGCACCTTGTTGCTGTGTCCTCATAGGTTGGAAGGGATAAGGTAGCTCCTTAGAGTTAGTAGAACAAGAAGAAATAGAGGGCCGACTTGATCAGAAGCTAAGGAGACAGCATATGCATAGCCATTGAGCAACTGGGAGGGAGGGAAGAAAGTTTATGGAAAAGCATCTGGATCATCTTTACCCTTTCTGGCTACCCTCTACACTGATTGCTTTTTCTCCTGGACAAAAAATTGAGGAAGTCTGTGTTCAAATTAAAATTACTTCTCAGTGTTATGAAAGAATCTAGGATCTAAAAGTCATTGCATTTTTACATGTAAGCCCAGCTGTAATGCAATAATTTGCATTTATATAGCAACATTCATCTAAAGCAGAAATATGCTTCCCTAGCATTAACTCATTAATCCTCACAATGTCCTTGTGAAGGAGCTGGCCAGCATGATTATCCCTCTTTCACAAATAGGAAAAATGGAACCACTGGGAAAGTAAGTGATTTGTGTCAGAATAGGTTGAGTCTGTGTAGGGAATCAATGATAATATTAATATAAGTCTCCTGGAAATGAGTTACAAATGATCTGCTCAACAGAGTTTGGTGTTCAGATTCCTCAAAAATTTTAAGTACATAAATATCTTACTTTGGCTTTATAACCAACAGAGTCTGATTATTATTCAGGTTTTATTCACCCTGAAGGTTGAAGAACAAAATTTGTCTCATGGGATTTCAAGTTACATACCTCCTTAATAACTTCAGAGCCCAGGAGTCATAGACTCTATGAGAGAAATTTCAAGAAGAGGGTAATAATAGGAGAAAGACTCTTGGTTTGAATAGGTTATTAGCAATTTGTTTTGTTTTTTAAACTCCTCAACAGCCAACTTTAAAATAAAAATTTGGGTGAACCACAGAGGCACACATCTGTCTGTAGTCCCAGCTATGGGTGAGGCTAGGACAGGAGGATCATGTGATCCAGCCTGGGCAACCCTCTTTAACCATGTTTCCATTTTTTTTTTCCTATAATGGGCTATTCAGGAAGCCTGTCTACGTGGCTTCAGTTTTCTTCTCTAAGTTGACTTACCAATGTACCTTCTTGTTTCTTATTAACTACTTTGCCTGCTTTTTTTTTTCTTTTTAACTTGTTCTCCTTTGTAAAAATCTTTCTAATGACTGTGAGCTTATGTGGGGTTTTATTTCCCTAAATTCAGTGGCCTCGTAATGATTGCCCCACCCTGATGATTTCTGGTCTCATTTAAGATTTACCAATATTGCTCTACAATCCTGAAATTCTATACTCTTCTCTGACTTCCAAGGTGAAGTGAGGTGAATTTTTCCTTGGGTTAACAGGTTGTTCATGGTAAAAGACAAGTCTTTGCCTATTTTACCTTATAAATGCATCCCAGGAAACATTTGCATATTTTATTTTATTTTTTTTTAAAAGTGTTTTTAAATATTTTTTTAGTTGTAGATGGACACAATATCTTTATTTTGTTATTTATTTTTATGTGGTGCTGAGGATCGAACCCAGTCCCTCACGCATGTGAGGCAAGCGCTGTACCACTGAGCCACAATCCCAGCCCAGATGTGCATATTTTAGATACAACTCTCAGGAGCCAGCCTTCTCGTTCCTGACCATTGTTTGGCCTAATGAATAATGATGACTAGATTCTTAGTTGAACATGGAGGCAATGGGGATTTGCTGTCAAGACATAGAACATATTTTGGCATGGCAATTAAATCACATGGACATTTGTAAAGAGGGTAAATAAAGTAATTTGGAGTGGTGAGGAGAATTCAAGTCATACTCTTATGTAACTCTTTTAGGCATCTACATGCTTTCTGATCAGGGCCAGACATTAAGAAGTGAGTGTGTGGGGCTGGGATTATGGTGCAGTGGTAGTGTGCTCGCCTAGCACGCATAAGGCACTGGGTTCGATCCTCAGCACCACATAAAAATAAAAAAATAAAGATATTCTGTCGCCTACAACTAAAAAAATAAACATTAAAAAAAAAAAGAAGTGAGTGTGTGTGTGTGTGTGTGTGTGTGTGTATGTGTGTATTTTTCAATTATACTTGTATAAGATATGGAAAATGACAAACCCCAAAATATTGTGGCCTGGGAAGAGGGAGTGAGGAAGAAGGCAACACACTGGTAACATTGATCCTTTCTCAGTGACAGGACAATTCCTGGGAAGGAAGCAAACATCATCTAGTAACAAAACAATCCCTGGGGAAAGGTATCCATCAAGCCTAAATGGCAGTCTCTGGGAGGAAGCCAAAGCATTGATCCTTCCCCAAATAAATTCTTTCCCAGTGACAATACGATGGGAACATGAAGGGAAAGAGATAAGCATTGAACACTGACCCCAGAGCCTCCATTCGTCCCCAAGTAAAAACATTGCCGAGTAAAAACAAATTTCAAATTCTCACAACATGTTTCCTGAGTATCCATGACATGCTCTATCAATAATTAAGTCACCTCTCAGTGTAGCATATATAAGCACAGATTCCTCCTTTGGCCAGCAGCTCATTTTCCATCAGGAAAGTGTGTCCATCAGATGCATGAAGCTACTGCTGAATAAAGGCTTTGCTGATTCATGAAGTTTGCACCCAGCTCGGTCATTTTGTGTTAACAATTTGTCTTTGGACTGTTAGCTATCTTGCATTATTATTATTATTGCTATGTTTAGGAGTTCCAAATTCCGAGAGTTATTGTTGAATTTGGCTTGGTGACTTTCCTCTAAGATAACAGAGGGCATCAAGAAAAGACAGAAAGTGTGATGATGTAATTTTAACCAGAGAGAGAACTTTTTCATCTATGGAAACAGTCTGAGGAAGTGATGAAGTATGGATTCAAAGACATAGACTCAACCTATCACTGATGTGCTAAATATTCTCATTTTGGCAGTATTTGTTAGCCCATTATGTTAGCTGTTGGGCTTGGGAGAAGGAGGAAGAGAATGGAGATGAGGTCTTTTTATCACTTTAGAAAATAATTCTAAGTGGAAATTACAAGGATATATTACTCTTTCAAAAATCTTAGCCAAATAAGAAAGGAAAAAGAATAGTAGCTATAAAAGGATACAGATCAAAAAACTAGCAAGCAAAAAAGCATCCCCCATCCTACCAAGATTTTATCACATAAAATTAGGATATTTTGTTTCTGTCTTTAGTTTCTAAATATTTCCTTTGGATTTCGATTTTTGGCAGAAAATATCCCAGTCTTTACGCTGTATCCCACACTCAGTCCAAGTAGATTAGTGGGGCGGACACTCTGTCTCTCTACTATAGAAGTGAGAACATATTCCATTCTGAGGTAAGCAGAGTATTACCCCTAGTCCCAGCAATTGGCTCAGGAATTGACCTGATCCAAGCCAAGCCAATGAAATCAGCTTCAGGGTTGGGATTGTGGCTCAGTGGTAGAGCACTTGCCTCGCATGCCTGAGGCATTGGGTTCGATCCTCAGCACCACATAAAAATAAAGATATTGTGTCCATCTACAACTAAAAAAATATTTTAAAAAAAGAAATCAGCTTTAGAACTTTTATGGGAACTATTGGAAGAGAGTTGCTTTCTTTCTGATGTGGTTGCTAAGGTGATAGGTTACCTTAGATCAGCTAGAGCTGCAGGTAGTCATTTTTACCATCCTCTGGGGGAGAACCTGCATAAGAATGGAATTAACATAGAGGAAGGCAAAACAAATAGAGATAGAAGTTCCAATTAAATTGAATATTTAAATCCAGGCTTGTCGAAATAGAAAATTTATTCCTTGACTTTTCTGTTACAAGAGCCAGAACATTCTCTTTTTTGTATAAACAAATTTCAGTTGCATTTCTTGTGCCTGAGAACCAAATAGTTCTGACTAATATTACTTTTTATTGATTAATGCCTTCCTCTTTCTATGGATTTGTTTGACTTGTCTTTGTCTTTTTAATATAAGCTCTTTTTAATATAAGCTTTTTATTGTGATAAAATATACATAACAATTCACCATTCTAGCTTTTTTTAAGTATACAATTTAGTGGCATTAAGTATATTCACAATGTTGTACAACTCTCACCATGATCCATTTAGCTCAGCCTTTCTGAAACAGCAATATTTCAGTTATATTTTCTTCTTTATAATCTGCTTCCTAAGAGGTCTAGTCAATTATAGTAATGCTGGATCAAAACCATTATATGAAATTAACTTACAAAAGCAATACCTGTAAGGGCAAAGAAATAATCCATCCACAGGTCACAAAGGAGCTATTTCTCCCAGATACATATTGAATCTTGTTGTACCCTGAATACCTTTTAGTTTAATATTAGTTTTACAGAAGGGATCAGTACAAGGAAAGCCTTATTAAGTAACGAAGCTAGTTTAAGACTCAAAATTAGAGACACAAATGGATATATAAACACCACTGGATCCCCTCTGGCAAGTCAAATCACTCCATGTCCTGTAGCCTATTGTTGTAAATATCAGGGGTCCTGGGCACCCCAGAAGCTGAAATAAACACTTAGAGACTAATCAGCTCTGCCAGGAAGACAACAATTTTACTTCTATTCACAGAAGGGTGCACTGCAATCAAAACTGAAAACAGGTGCCTTGAGTAGCTGGTATGCTGGGCTTTTTCATCCTTGACGCAAGATCCCTCTTTCACTTTCTCATTGGCTGAGTACTGTGGGGGTGCACAATCTTCCCTAGCATCACTTAGGTTTTACTGTCTCCTATTGGGTTATTTAAAATAATATACATTTAGTTGTCCCTATCTCCCTTTGTTCTCTTCTGGTGGGAAAATCCCCTTGGATTGAGTGACTTTTGCACTATTACTGAGAAGTAGAGATGGAGGAAGTACAGATTTAGAAAGGCAAGCAGCCATTGTAGGAAAATGCTAATCAGGAAGTAAGAAGGTTAAAATGGAGTTTCTGTCCTTTGACAGAAAAGGCTGAAAATCTTGTTTTCTCTCACTATGATTTGCAGCACTTTTACCCTTCAGAGTCTTTAAAAAACTAATTTTGCAAGCATTTTAAAACTTGGAGCATTGGAGAATACAAGACAGTTAAGTGAATTGTTGGTGGAACACACATATAATAGAATGCAGTAAGATGGCCTCTTGGAGAATGTGTGTGTCTGGTGGAAAGGCTAGACAGTACTCAGAGAAAGCTGATAAGGGTGTTATCTCAGGTTGCATCTGGAGACATCAGTGGAGGTTTCCATTTAGAATCCTAAGGGAATTATTGGAGGTGGTCTTTTGCTTCCTAATATATAAATATGCCTCCTTTCTGTTTTCTTCTTCTATTGTCCCTCTCCTTATATCTCTTGACAAGTTTTCCTTCTCACATGTCTTCCTCTCTTCCTTTTCTTTGCCTTGGTCCTGCACTCAGTCCCAGAGATAGCAGCAGGCACCACTTAAGCATTTTCAAAATTTCCTTAGAACTCCAGAGTGAATCTATTTCTGGTTAGGAATCACCTTGATTTCCCAAAGGAATTCGACTTGCCCTGTTCTCTTGGCTAACTGTGTGGGATTTTATGGGCATGATATTTTTTTGTAGATGGTGGGTTATTGTGATTTTAAGAGTTCTGACACTTCAAGTCCTCAAACATTCTCCAATTGAAAATGCACAAGGAATTATAATGGTTCCAGCCAAGAGTTCTTATCAAGAGCAAATATGATATAAGCACAATTTTTCCAAGTCTTGTACAAGGAACTGCCGATTAAAGGTGATTCCGAGAAATTTACAATGATTAAAACATTGTCCTGGGGCTGGGGTTGTGGCTCAGTGGGAGAGCGCTTGCCTCACATACATGAGGCGCTGGGTTCAATCCTCAGCACTGCATATAAATGAATAAAATAAAGGTCTATCACCAACTAAAAAAAATTTTAAAAAAAGGTGTCCTGCTTGCTTTTCTACATATAACTTGTGATGTTGAAGCTATTGTGTTGAATTTTGATTTACCAATATGTTGCACATGTTGGGGATTACTACACACCTGTGAGAAGACTTGACATTTTTCTCTAAAGGGATTAATTATTCCTGATGTCATTTATCTATCCAGCTGGCCTTAACTCAGTACATCCAAACTTAGAAAATCTAATAGGATCCTTGCTTGTGTCTCATTGGGGCCTCTTCTCAGGGAAAGATTTTAAAGAGTTTTTAGGGAGACAAATATCTGAGTGTGGACAACTAGGAAAGAGATATGAAGCTTGTATCTGCAGGGAATTTGACATTAGCTACTTTCCTATCTAGAATGATTTTTTCCAGCTACTGTTGTGCCCATAGAATACCATGTTCTTTTCCAGAAAATACTATCTTCTCCCAGCACAGCTCATAGGACAAGTTGTAGATAACTAGATGAATCAACTTGCTTTTTGCTTTAGATAAGTTGGAATTGTGACAATGAAAGTTTGAGTCAGTTAGATGATTATGTGTACTTAACTAAAAGGTGATAGTCAGGGCTGGAGTTGACTCCAGGGAAGGGCAAGTTCATGTTGCACCAAAATTATATGGAGCCTATAAAGCTGGTCTTTAAAGACAAAGGGGAGAATGGCATAGCAATACAGGCAAAAAGGGGTTAGAGATCATATAATACCCCTTATTGATAAGGGGAAGGAATGCTAGCTGCTAGAATAGACAAAATCCAGTGGCTTAACTGATACCTAATATATTTTGACATAATAGTTTATTTGTAGCTATATAAGATGTTCTGTGTTGCAAAACATGCATTAATTGTGTTCTTTAGACTGCTAGGTGGTCTTGTACTTAATTATGGAGGGAGCTATGGTCCTTTCCTCTTGTTCTAGCCTCCTCTAGGGGCTCATAATTATATTTTTGATACCAATTACTATATTAGTTTTATAAGGCTCTGTAATATAAATTGCCAACCCCCAAATAGTCTTGTCAAAATAGTGATTTACTGCTTGCTCACATAAAGAAATTTGAGATTTCTGGTTGGAGAAAAGCTATCCATGTGATCATTCTGAGACCAGAATCCTTTTATCTGTGGTTCTACTCCCCGCCCATCAAGGGTTTGGAATGCTACCATTAAGTGACCAAATGGGAAAGGAGAACAGGATTATGGATAGGTGCTTTCTTGGTTTTGTTTTGTTTATTTTTGGAGTGGTAGGTATTGAACCCAGAAACTTGCACCCATTAGGCAAGGCTTCTACCATCCCCAGCCCATGAATATTTGATTTTATGGATTAGACTTTCAAAAGGGAATGTTGGGCTGGGGTTGTGGCTCAGTGGTAAAGTGCTTACCTAGCACGTGTGAGGCACTGGGCTTGATCCTCAGTACCACATAAAAATAAATAACAATATATATTATTTATATATATATATATATATATATATATATATATATAAAACTGTTTTTAAAAAAAAGGAGGGGAATGTCATGTCTACTTACATTCCACTGTTAAGATTTCAGTCTGGCTGGGTGTGGTGGCACTTGCCTGTAATTCCAATGGCTCTGGAGGTGGAGGCAGGAGGATTGTGAGTTCAAAGCCAGCCTCAGCAAAAGTGAGGTACTAGAGCAACTCAGTGAGATGCTGTCTCTAAATAAAATACAAAATAGAGCTGGGGATGTGGCTCAGTGGTTGAGTGCCCCTGAGTTCAATCCTTGGCAAACCCCCACCCAACACACACACAGAAAATCTCAGTCTTGTCTCCAGCTAACTACAAAGGGTGGTTGGGGAACATAGTCTAGCTGTGTCCCCAGGAAGGTGGGCTTGGGAGGAACTGGGTGATTTTTATCACAAATAACCATTATGATATTTTCCACTTCATTTTCTTTCTTTTCTTGTATAACACTCAAAACTGTAAGATGTACTATAAATATTTCACTTATTTATTTTACTGCCTATTTCTACTACTATAAATTTTTTCTTTGGTACTGGAGATTGAACTCAGGGGCACTCAACCACTGATCCATATCCCCAGCCCTATTTTGTGTTTTATGTAGAGACAGGGTCTCATTGAGTTGCTTAGCTGGCTGAGGCTGGCTTTGAACTTGTGATTCTCCTGTCTCAGCCTCCTTAAGTGCTGGGATATTCAATAAATATTTACTGAATGAATGAATAAGACTCAGAACTTTTTTTCCCGTTCCTATGTAGTTCAATCATCTCTGCTTTGTTTTTTGTCTGTGAAAGTGAGGCTTCTTGTTATTGCTGTTTTGTGGATCTCAGGATGAAACCCAGGGTCTTGTGCTTTGCCAGGCAAGCACTCTACCACTGAGCTATATCCCCAGTCTCTATGTAAATGTTTTTGGTTGCTTGTGTCCTTTCCAAAATGTGTCTTTTCACGTGAGATAATTCTACTGTGGTTCTTTTTCTTCTGGCAACTATGAAAAGCCTGAATTGAGATAGTACATGCCTCATGAAATAGACTAGGTGGAGGGAGGAGATGGGCCTGAGGGCTTCATCAAGCAAACTTTATCTTGTAGGACTTATTTTATAGCAATTGGGCATTCCTTTCTGTTTTGTTGTTACAGTGTTCCAGCCATGTGTTAGGTTTGTTTAAGAGTATTAAGAATAATATATATAAATTTGGGGTAATAGGGCTCCGTGGTAGAGTGCTCACCTAGCATG
Source organism: Xerus rutilus (assembly GCA_028644305.1). Lineage (NCBI taxonomy): Eukaryota > Metazoa > Chordata > Mammalia > Rodentia > Sciuridae > Xerus > Xerus rutilus. Next base: position 99,694,571 of record CM053403.1, read on the forward strand.
TGTAAGGCATTGGGTTTGATTCTCGATACTACAAAAAATAAATAAATAACATAAAGTTATTGTGTCCATCTACAATTAAAAAAATGCTTTGATTTTTTTTTTTGTTTTTTGATACCAGGGATTGAACTCACGGGCACTAGACCACTGAGCCACATCCCCAGCCCTATTTTGTGTTTTATGTAGAGACAGGGTCTCACTGAATTGTTTAGCACCTCACTGTTGCTGAGGCTGGCTTTGAACTCCCGATTTTCCTGTCTCAGCCTCCCTAAGTGCTGGGATTACAGGCTTGAGCCACCGCGCCTGGCTCTAAAACATTGTTTTTAAATTTGGGGTAACATGACAGACACTACTAACTGTCCAACAAAATCCATTCTCTCCCCTTATAATAAAAGAATCATGGTCTTCCATAGCTCTACATTCCCAGCTTTCCTTACAGCGAGGTATGACTATGTGACTAACGAGTTCCCAGTGGAATGAGCAAAAGTGATTTGTGCAGCTTTCTCCTCATTTGTTTATAAGGGTATCCCCAGTTTGAGTAATCCTTCTTTCTTCCTACCAGTTGCCTGGAAATGCCCATGAAGCCACACAAGGAGACCACAAGTCAGCTCTCAGTTTGAGACCCTTAGGAATTATGTGTATAGATTTTCCCACCAACTTGGAATAAAATTTTCTACCATCATGAGAGGTAGAAATACACTTTAAAAATGCTATATATTTTTTTAAATTACTATTTTTTCCCCACATATTTTATTGGTGCATTATAGTTGTACATAATGATGGGATTTGTTGTTTCATATTTGTACATGCACACAATGCACAATATAACAATATACTTTGGCTAATATCACTCCCCAGCACTTCCCTTCTCCCTCCTCTGCTCCCTCCATTAGTTTCTTTCCTCTCCTAATCTCCCTTTGCTTTTCACTGCCCCCACTTTCTTTTCCTTTTTCCTCTCTAGCTTCTGAATATACAAGAAAACATATGACACTTAACCTTCTGAGGTTGACTTATGTCACTTAACAAAATGGTCTCTAGTTCCATACACTTTTCCTGCAAATGACATAATTTCATTTTGCTTTATGACTGATTAAAACTCCATTGTGTTTATAGACCACATTTTCTTTATCCTTTCATCTGTTGATGGATACCTAGGCCTGTACCATAATTTGGTTATTGTGAATTGTGCTACTATAAACATGGGTGTGCATGTATCACTGTAGTAAAATGTCTTTAATTTTTAGGATAAATACCAAGGAGTATAGCTGGCCATATGGTTGTTCCATGCCTTGTCTCTTGAGGAAACTCCATACTGATTTCCATAGTGGTTGTACTAATTTCCAATCCTATCAACGGTGTAAGTGTTCCTTTTTCTCTACATCCTCTCCAGCACTTATTATTATTTGTATTCTTGATGACTGCCATTCTGATTGGTGTGAGATGAAATCTCAGTAGAGTTTAGGTTTACCTAATTGCTAATGATAATTGAAATTTTTTTTCATATATTTGTTGGCCATTTGCATTTCTTCTTCTAAGAAGTGTCTCTTGTATTCATTTGCTCATTTAATTAATTGGATTATTTGCTTTTTTGGTGTGAAGAAAGCAAAGATATTCTCCCATTCTGTAGATTCTCTTTTCACAATTCTCATTATTTCTTGTGCTGGGCAGAAAAAATGCTACATTATTTTTTGATGTTTTGTAATAAGAGACTAATGAAAGATACCCCAAAAAAGTGTCTTGGAAGTCCAAATCAGGACCATGAGGTCTAATTGTTCCCTTCTCTACTTTGGTGTGATGATTAAAATCATAATCTTTAGATTGGGTTTGATGGCACATGCCTATAATCCCAGTGACTCAGGAGACTGAGCCAGGAAGATTGGAAGTTCAAAGACAGCCTTGGAAGTTTAGCAAGACTCTGTCTCAAGATAAAAATAAAAAATGGGTTGGAGTGTAACTCAGTATAGAGTGCCTCTGAGTTAAATCCCCAGTACCTCACATATACACAAATAAGTAAATAAATAAAATAAAATCATAGGCATTGGGGTCAAACAACCTGGGTTTGAACCCTGACTTTTCCATTTACTGGTTCAAACTTACAAGTAAACTGTGTATCTTTCTTAATCTCTCTTGGCCTTAGTTCTCTCGTTTGTCATATAACACTTTGTCAGCAGGTTATTGTAAATGTTTAAAAAACAGTTGTGACTGCAATTTTTATCCTAAGAATCCCTCCTCCATTACCCACTTTGAGGTACAAAGATTTGGACTTAGAGTGACTTTCCTTATAAGGTGTAGAAAGAGCCTTGGTTTATCTAAGTCAACCACAGTCAAACACTGAATGCCATTATTTCTAACTCTTCTGAATTAAAAATGTCCTCAGTTTTCAAAACTGAGATAAAATCTATATATAATAAAATGCACAAATCTTAGGCATATAGATCAACAAGCTTTGAACAACATATACACTATCATAAGCAACACTCCAGTCAAGCTATTGAACATTTCTATCATCCCAGAAAGGGCCTTTATTCCCTTTCCAGTAAATTTCATTCCCTGTGGCAACTATAATCCTAATTTCTATCATGATAGCTTAGTTTTGCCTGTTTCAAAATTTTATATGAATGGAATCATACAGTGGTTGATTTCTTTCTCTCAATTTAATATTCTGACATTCATCCACACTATTGTGTATCGTGACAAGTATGAGACAAGATTAACAAAGGCTGTTTATTGATAAACTTGTGGCAAGGGAAACCATCTAGTAGCCCAGTTGTGTCAGCAGGGTTTCAGAGGTGTTAGAAGGAAAGCAAGTTTTATAGAGCTAACAGCAGAAATCTTGACAATTTTTGATTGGTTAGTTTTCTGTCAAAATGGGATTGTAGAAGTGAAGGAGACTTTCTGATTGTTTCTGAGGTGTACTTGGCAGCCCTTGGTTGACTGCAGTGAGGCAAACAAGAATTTTGAGAATATTCAATAGAGGAAGGAGTGTTCAATATCAGGAGCAAAGGGTTTTCTGGAGCCAGCCATTTCCTGGAATAAACAGGTCAATGGAGTGCTACTTTGTGGTGCTTTACTTGTGGTCATACTATCATAATGATGCTTTGGCAGGGTGGTTGCTGTGGCAGGCAGTTTCTTGCACAGAAGTTTGGTTTTTTTATTGTTGAATAAAATAAATATAGCATAATATACTGTTCCATACTAAACTGCAATTTATTTATCCATTGATGAATCCTTTTGTAAGAAAATTCGATAAGCAACTAATAAATTTGTCAAACTATTAAGTTAGGAGGATATTATTCATATTGCAAAAGTATTCTTCAATTTAAAGTTTTTCTCTCTAAGACCCTATCTTAGGGAGAAAAAATATTTTTATTTTTTTATTTGGAGACAGGGTCTCAGTTGCTGAGGGCCTTGCTAAATTCCTGAGGCTGGCTTTGAACTTGTGATCCTTCCATGTCATTGGGATTACAGGTGTGTGCCTTGCACCTGGCTATATGCTTTTTTTTAAATGTAAAGATTTCATACATATACTTTTAGGGTTTTTTTTTTTTTTTTTTGGTGCCAGGGATTGAACTCAGGGGCACTCAACTACTGAGCCACATCCCCAGCCCTATTTTGTGTTTTATGTAGAGACAGGGTCTCACTGAGTTGCTTAGAGCCTCACCCTTGCTGAGGCTGGCTTTGAACTCGCAATTCTCCTGTCTCAGCCTCCCAAAGTGCTAGGATTACAGGCGTTAGCCACCGCGCCCGGCATACTTTTAGAGTTTTATTCCAAAAGATCCTTGGTAAAATTCCTTTTTATGGTCCCAGAGCTTACTGATACTCATCGTGCATTTAATATGGTTTTTCATCCTCTCCTGAGGAAAGAAGTAGAACAATGAAACTGTTAACTAGTTTTCTCAAGCATCACCAAGATCCAACTGCACTTTGAAAAAAAAAAAACCTCACATTGTCATCACAAATGGAACATTTACAAAGTTCCCATGAGAAATTGCTGTACAGATGTTAGTATCAATGGTTGTACTAATATTAACATAAATAGTACAAATATTAATATTGTGCTAATGTTGGAACTAATTTGAATACTACTAGTAGTAACAGAAACCTATTCATTGACTCCTTAACTGAGGTAACAGAACTATGATTAGATGGCCTCCTTATTGTTTTTTCTTCATCTATATAGTTTAAGAAAGGGTCAGAGCCGGGAGCAGTGGTGCCAGCCTGTAATCCCAGCACATAGGGAGGCTGAGACAGGAGAATTGCCAGTTCAAAGCCAGCCTCAGCAACAGTGAGGAGCTAAACAGTTCAATGAGACCCTGTCCCTACATAAAACACAAAATAGGGCTGGGGATGTGGCTCAGTGGTCGAGTGCCCCTGAGTTCAATCTCCAGTACCAAAAAAAAAAAAGGGTGGGGGGTTCAGAATGCTTTAGCCCTTTGAGGTAGAGGAAACTATGACATTGAAGAACTACTGTGCTCCTTTCTTAGGTAGAAAGTGGGAGGTGAGAGAGTGCATCTAATTAAACATATGAAAATATAAGGACCCCCTTTGGCTAAAAATGGTGTGATAATACTTGATTATTGTTTAATTTTGTTTTGATTAGAGAATAAACAGGTGCTCAGAATAATTTTTACTGACCTCTCAGTCTTTTGGCATTTTAAAACTTTTTCCTATAATTTATTTAAAAGAAACAAATTAGATGTAACCTCCTCCCAAAGGAATGATCTCTTATTTTAGCAAATGTTTAGCATAGTTCCTAATTGATTTTCTTACATATATCTCTAATAACTCATCACTTTTCCTGAGCAAGTAGAAGAATGATAATTTGCAAGATTCTATTATCTGCTTATAAGTACTCATGTGATGTCTTTCTTGAAATCTCTTTGATTAAATGCCTACACCTTACTTATCTTTCTTCTAAAAATAATGGATCATTTATTTTCATGTAACAAACACTTAGATGCTAGATGTCAGGGATGTAATAATGAACCATCAACAATCTTATTCTGAAAGCAAGTTGAAAATACTGTCAATGAGCAGTTTGTCAAGTTGAGATTTTACTTTTGGGGAAAAGATGCAGAGAAATTAGGAACAAAGAAAAAGACCTTAAGTGAGATTTCTTTGTCTTTCTTTTTCTTTTCTTTTTTTTCTTTTTAAGCAAGATTTCTTAAGGAATGATGTCACCCTTATCATCTTTCCTTCCATGAGCTGGGAAAGATAGGAAGCTTGGTATTCTAGAGGCAGAGGCTTGGGATTAAAATCATTGTCATTTAGGAGGATCCCTATTCCCTTGCTCTAAAATGGAACATTATTTATAAGATGCAATACACAAAAAAATGGTATTCTTTAAATTTAAGAGAGACGGAAGATGTAGCATGGGTTATGTGGAAGAAATCAACAGACATACAGATCAATGAGCAAAACAAATTTGCTTTATCTTTACAGAAAAAGTGAATTTTGTTTGAAATTATCCTTTTAAGGCAAAAATGAGCAGAAATTCAACCTTGAAGATTTTTTTAAATGAATGAATTCTTTTCAACAACTTTCTACTGTTTAGAAGGGATGATCAGAAGGGATGGGGTAGGGGAAGGAGAGACAGAGAAACAGAAAGAAACCAGAGAAAGAGAGTGCTAGAGAGAGAGAAAGAAAGTCTCAAGTGAAACACTAATCCCCCACACTGACCTGTTTCTACCGCTACCTAATCAGCTGGCCAATAATGTTCAGAACTGGAGAGGATTGCCCTGAAAGACAAGAGCTATCCCTTGCTGTTTGAATGACTGTTCATGCTGGCAGCAATTTTACAGAAAGAGAGAAAACAACAGATACAAGGGAAGAAAAATTCCTTTCCATTTTCTGTTCCTCTATAATGCCAAAAATAATCTGCTGAAAAGTAGGGGGTGGGGAAAACTAACAGATGACTAGTGCTCTGTGTATTTAATTTTTTTTCTTCATTTTTTTAAACATCAGGTCTCAGTCAGGAGCTTCCTTCCTCAAGGAAGGTCTGACCAGAAACTAAGAGTCAGATAACCCTGTTATCTGAGCTCACAACATCTTCTACTCCCCATTTCATGGTACTCAGTACCCCGATACTGACCACATATCACTGATTCACAGATGCCCTTTCTTTCACATTTGGCTTTCCTCAAGGCAGGAGTGTATCTTAACAGTTACTCTTGCACAAAAAGTAGTAGTTATCATAGTCTGCACAAGTGCCAATGTACCAGTATCAAAACTTGTAAAGTAGGTGCCAGTGGCATGGAAGAAATTCTCTGAGACAAGAGTGGAGCTCTCTTAAGCCCTGGGTAGCCAAGGGTTGTGGAGTTGAGATGGAGGGGATGGTGAATTCAACCATTCCAAAATGGGAGTCAAAAGCCAGCTTAGGAGCCCAGCCCCAGTGGCTTCTAGTTCTTTTGTGGACTCTTCTAAGAAATGCTGCATGGCTCACACTCTTGGTGTCACAGAGACCAAGAGTGTGTAAATCTTCTAAAAAGGGGATTTAGAAGAGAAGGGCTCTGACTGTACAAATGTTTTAGGAATATATTAACCAACTTATTCTCCTTCACCAATTTTACTTCTTATCATAAGAATATATTCAATCCATATTTAATTAAGTCTAAACTCTTTCAATAAGCATAAAAAATTCTAAAGCATTAAGAAAGATTTGTATCATCATATAACTTTTCCTTTCTTTTCTTTCTTGGGGAACCTGAAATAATGGTGCATTAACTATGATACAATAGCTATTTAATGTCTAGATTTTTAGGCCACAGGGGAAGGGCCAGGTGTGCTTCCTTCACCTCTGGATCCTCAACAGTTGACATGGGACTGGGACAGAGTAGGCCCTAAATACCTTTCTGATGAAGTGACTTGAAGTAGAGTCCCTGCCAGGCAAAGCTAAGACTAGGACCATACCAAAGGGCTAGTGCTTGAGCCAGATGTGGAAATCTGAAAGCCAGTTTGCTGCTTCTGGCATTTCACTCTGTTAGTCTTTCATTGGACAGTAATACCACTATGCAATGTTTTCTGGTATTGCTTTGTGAAACTAGAAACCCTGCCCTGACAGCCTGACAAACTCACAGACTCTTCTCTCCTCCCTCTGCTTACCTCTGCTTTGGCATAGGAACTGGCTTTTCTGACTGTATGAGTAAATGGAAGTAAGTGGAAGTGTGTTAGGTTAACTAAAAAAGAAAGAATGGCGCTATGTTAGAAGGCTACAGAAACTGTATGTGTAAGCCTTTCCTCACTGTGACCAAAATACCTGATTTAAACAACCTAAAGGAGAAAAGATTTATATTGACTCATGGTTTTAGTTTGTGGTTGACTGGCTCCATTGTTCTGGGCCTGAGAGGCAGAATATCATGGTGGAAGGGAGTAGCAGAGGAAAGCTGCTCAGCTCCAGGCAGCTGGAGAGAGACTGAAGGGGAGGAAGGGACAAGAAATACTGTTTCAGGCATGTCTCCTGTGACCTACTTCCTCTAACTAGAACCCACCTTCTGCAGTTTCCACTGCCCTAATATTTTTTAAAATGAATTGACTACAGTGAATAATTGTTTTCACTGAGTAGAATAATAATTTAAGATTTAGAGACTCTGCTGGCCTGTAGTGGCGCCTCCTCCTCCACAGAAAATCTTAATTAAGCTTCTCCAGAAATCTGCACCATAATTGATCTTAGGCCTATCAGCAAAAGAGTCTCTACCAAAGAGTTCAATGTAGTTAAATTTTCTATTTCCTATTGCTCTGTCTTGCTTGGCCACTGGCCCAAAAGATATCCCTTACTAGATTTTCAAAAATATTTTTGGACTATCTAGTGTACTAACAATTAATGGTTTATAAATTTTTTAAAGTGGGAAGTGGGTTTGTAAATGCAAAGTTTAACAAAAAGGACAGATCCTTTAACAAGGCCTCTGGCCTTGAGCCTAAGCTTCACAGAGGTGTTTGAGATAAGAGGTGATGTTACTAGTTGGGCTCCATGGTAACAGCTGGCAGAGGGGGGAAAGGAAGGGGAGAAGAAGCTCTCCCCTTCTCAGTGCTGTCCTTGAAGTGTTAATTTGCTCAAAACAGTAAAGAAAAAGGTGCTTTTGTGTGAACTTCTGCAGACTGTGAACTTCTGAGCCTCTCCCCTTATAAAGTTCTGAAATTGCCTGAACTCGGGGTTCAGGGGAATTAATTGATTACAGCAAATGATGTACCCTCTGAACGGACTGCAGTCAAATAAACCTGCTTCCTATTCCTTATCTGGAGTTTTGCCTCCTTTGTCCCTACAACAGGCCCAGTGATGATCTGGTGGTGGTGGCGGAAGCTGTTATTTATTGAATATTCACAATGTGCTTGACATTATTCCTCATTTTATCTAATTCCACAGTATACTGTTGAAGTAAGCAATGTTATTTTTGTTGTATAATCAGGAAATGAGGCAGGGGTAAATTCTTTATCCAAAGTTATACACCTTATATGCAAGCAGAACTGAAATGAGCCTGGGCTGGTGAGCTTCAAAGTCTTGTCTAAAACATGCTGTAGAAGAGCTCAGCTTGATTAAATTTGAATTTGCAAATGCCTAGGAAAATTTGAGACATAGTAAGCATCCAAGCTAGATAAATTTTGAAAATATTGAACATACGATTATTGTATCATTTCTTATTTTTTGGCAGCCATAATTTCCTTAGCCAAGGCTTAAGGTATCTGTTGCTATGGACCAAATGCTTGTGTCCCCTCAAATTCACATGCTGAATTGAATTGCCAATGTGATGGTATTAGAAAGTGAGTACTTTGGGTGGATCTCTCACAAATAGGATTAGTTCCTTCCTATGAGGAGATAAGAACACTAGCTAGCTCTTTTTCCACTGTGTGAGGATGCAATGAGGAGTCAAAAATTAGCAACCCATAGCCGGGCACAGTGGAATCCCATCACTTTGGGAGGCTGAGACAGGAAAATCGCGAGTTCAAAGCCAGCCTCAGCAACAGTGAGGCGCTAAGCAACTCAGTGAGACCCTGTCTCTACATAAAAAACAAAATAGGGCTGGGGATGTGGCTCAGTGGTGTGTGCCCCTGAGTTCAATCTCCAGTACAAAACAAAAACAAAAACAAAAACAAAAAAACAAAACAATAACAAAAAAATCAGCAACCCAGAAAAGGGTCTTCACCACAACTTGACATTGCTGGCAGCCTGATCTTGGACTTCCAGCCTCCATAACTGTGAGAAATTACTTTCTGTTCTTTGTAAGCTGCCCAATTTATGGTACTTTGCTATAGCAGTTTGGATCAATATGTCTATCCTACAACCCAGCAAAGTCCATAAGTATCATGCTGTCACTTTAGGCTTCTGGAGAAAAGTCACTAATGTATCTTGCATTGTCTTTCTCTATGCAGGATGCATGTGAGAATAAGAGAGCAGTTCAATGACAGGGAGAGAAGGCAACAAAAGTCAAAGGAAGGTAAGAACAAAGAACTGTGAAGGGACCTAAGAAAAATCGAGAAGAGAAAAGATATCACTGCCTGATGCCCTAAGGGCAGCTGACAATTGGTGTGATATTTTTCATGTCTTTTAACACAATAGAAAACTCATGACCTTGCTTTATTTATGAAGCAACTGAATATTCTCACTCTAAAATGAGTTTTCAAGACCCCTTTTGTATTAAAGAGAAGCAGTCTCTTCAAAAGTTTTCAAGTAGTCAATGTTTTCAGCCATTCAGATTTTTCTTTGTGAATGCATTAAAACTATTAACTTTTCATGATACCCATGAATTTGCAGAAATGGAGAAAGGTATCACCCAATTTAAGGTATAAAATATATCCTACTTCCTTTAGTCTTTTTCTTTAATTATCACTTTCTGAACTTAAATTATACAGCTGTCTATTACAGTGTGGAAATAAAAAAAATTCCTACCTTGATAAAATCAAAATAAGATATTTGGGTACATAACTAAATTGCATGTTTATCTTCAATATATCTGATTCATTGCTTTACAAAGAATTTATTTAATTTTTGGATATTAAAAAACACTGATTTCATGCTGCATGGGTGAGCATTGATTCCAAGTACATGAAATGTCCTGAATAGGCAAAACTATAGAGACAGAAAGAAAATTTTTGGTTGCTTGGGGCTGAGAAGTAAGAAGTTGGGAGAAATGAGGATTGACAGCTCATTGGTAAGGGATTTCTTTTATGAGGGATGAAAATTCTCTAAAATTAAATTGTAGCAATGCTGGTGAACCATCCCTTTTCATTTCCCTTTAAATCCTAGCAGATTTAAACATGGAAGTACTTATAAGTATTGGCATAGCAAGCTCACACATTTGCATTCAGTTATACTGGTGAGACCTGCTATTGTTTATATATTGTGTTTTGCATAGTTGGAATGTGGCCAGTGATTTCCATACACAGAGTGCAATGTTTTCTGGTGTAATTAACAAGGGAGAATGTAAATGACTGATGCTCTGTATCTAATTTTAGCTCAACCATCAAATCATCTTTTAAAACCAGGAACTACAACATAAAGAAGGAACTTATATTTAAATAACAATGCTCCATCTGTAGAAAATCAAACCCAATTACAATAACTATTTTCTCCTTTCCTCATTGTTGAATATCCAGGCAAGTCAAGAGGATAATGCCTTAGCATCTTTTTTCTTCAGCTTGCAGTTGTCCAATGAATGAGTAAATGCACACACACAAAAAGATACATTAAAGGAGATCACATATGTGAAGGAAAATAACAATGTGTCTAGCATGTGGTGGGTATGTGATAAATAAATGATACAGTAGTTTCTTAATAAATAGAAGGGGGTTGTTTCCTGCTAAATAGAAAGCAGGCTTCAGCTTGAAGCTTTTCACTAATGCATAATTACTATTTCATTATATGAGCAATTCAGGATATAATTAGAGATTTTCAGTAGTTAGACCTTTGCATATTGGGGTAGTGGCTGGAGGACAGAATGTAGAAAGGAGATGATCTATTCTTTCTTAGGACTCACACTTTGTTAACATGCATGGGTAAAAGAATATTCCATGGGGCTGGGATTATGGCGCAGTGGTAGCGTGTTCGCCTAGCACGCATAAGGCACTGGGTTCGATCCTCAGCACCACATAAAAATAAAATAAAGATATTCTGTCACCTACAACTAAAAAATAAACATTAAAAAAAAAAAAAAAAAAAAAAAGAATATTCCATCTATTTAGTGGGTGTTGGTGTTTTTGACCTTTCACTCTGATCTCCTTTGAGAACTGTCAGGAAAAATTTTAATTTTCACTCTTCTCTTTTGAGATAAACAAATCAAGTTGTAGAAATAGTGTCTTGGGAGACAAAGACACTTTCTAACTTAGCAACACCAGCTTTCAAGGTGATTTGAGAGAGGTGTTGAGTGCCCAGATACCATGCCAAATTGCTTTGACCTGCAACAGTAATGGGACACAGAGAGATGAGAGAATTCAGAAAAAACTTGAAGCACAGCAAGCCATTCCTGCAATTTCATTAAATGTCCCCTTAGTGGGAAAGCATCTAACAATACACTCCTCCATTTAGGAGTGGGGAATGTCCAAATCACCTTTAGGGGAGCCCTGAAGACCGATACAAGGTCTATAGCCTTCCTAAAATCAGATAGTGGTGGCCTTGTTTTAAGAATGCACAGAAAAAATGAGCTGACCTCCTTTGGGTGAGGTGTATCATTTGTTCATTCACAAATTTTATTTTTCCATTTAGTTTAATAAACTGAGTGTCAATTATGTGCCAGGCTCTGTCTTAGATAACGGAGATACTCTAAAATCAATGGTGATGCTGAAATGGAGATGGAGAAGGAGAAAAGAAAACATAGTTGTTTCTAATCATCCCTCATCTCCTAAGAAACAGCAGCCTGGGTTGTTATTGACTGAAGTTGATGGTGATAAGTGGGGGCTGGGGTTGTGGCTCAGTGGTAGAGTGCTTGCGTTGCATGCAAGGGGCACTGGGTTCGATCCTCAGCACTTCATAAATAAATAAAATAAAGGTATTGTGTTCATCTACAACTAAAAATTTAAAAAAATTTAAAATAGTGAGAAGAGTCCAAGTGGCAATAAACAGAGAAAAAGGAGAAATAGTGGAATTGTATCAGAAAAAAAGCTTTATTGGAAGATGAAAAAAAATAGCCTTGGAAAAGGGAAGTAGTGAGAGAGAGAGAAAAGCTTGTATAAGCTGAATCTGCCAGAAACTAATTTTAAAGATACCAATGAGGGCTTTTGTGATTAATTCTGCAACTGTGGAATTAGAAAAAGAAAGCGTGAGAAGGGGAAAAACTGACGGAGTTTGAATTAGTGACTTGTTCTTTTGGAATTTTTCTTCTTGGTTAAATTTAGTTTTTAATTGATAAAAGCATTCAGACAAAGTAGGAGTGTACACAGTAAAAACACCTCTTTCCTAACCTATCAATAGTTCCTCTTGCCTCAGGCACCTATTGTTTCTTGTTTGTCCTTTCAAGGGTATTTTGTGCAATTAAAAGCAAATATAGGGCTGGGATTGTGGCTCAGTGGTAGAGTGCTTGCCTCCCATGCATGAGGCACTGGGTTCGATTCTCAGCACCACACAAAAATTAAAAAAAAAAAAAAATGAAGATATTGTGTTCATCTACAACTAAGAAAATATTTTAAAAGAAAGCAAATATAGGGCTATGGTTGTGGCTCAGTGTAATAGGAAATGGGAATTGAAAACAGTGTAGCTTGAGGGAAGAGGGACATAGCTCTATGCAACACCCCTCCCTCCCCTGATGAATGTTTCCCTAAGACTAATTGCTATAGATAAGGGAAGGGTGCTTCTCCAGGCTGGAGACACTCGGTCCACAGCTCGCAGGACCCTGACCCCTGAGCCCAAATTCCTGGGCACTAAA
>CM053403.1:99707915-99735365 GCA_028644305.1 Xerus rutilus
TAATAGGAAATGGGAATTGAAAACAGTGTAGCTTGAGGGAAGAGGGACATAGCTCTATGCAACACCCCTCCCTCCCCTGATGAATGTTTCCCTAAGACTAATTGCTATAGATAAGGGAAGGGTGCTTCTCCAGGCTGGAGACACTCGGTCCACAGCTCGCAGGACCCTGACCCCTGAGCCCAAATTCCTGGGCACTAAAACTGACCACTTCATTGATTTATGGAACTAGCCCCAAATTCCTAAGTGCCTGAGAGAACCGGCATGTCTCCACTATGCCACCCCCAACATAAACCTATAAAAACCCAGTCCCTTTCTTTGTTCAGTGGCTCATTTTCCACCAGGAGAATGGGTCCACCACCACCACCTTCACAGATGAATCCTGTTCCTGAATAAAAGCCTGAAATGACTTGCATGGTTTGCTGCCGCCCTTTGATCTTTTTGCCCTTACACAGTGTAGAGCACTTGCCTAGCACATGGGGGGCACTGGGCTTGATCCTCAGCACCATATAAAAACATAAACAAATAAAAGTTTTTTAAAAAAGCAAATATGAGTAATATAATATTCCCTTTCTTTTCATGCAAATGTTATCAAAACATATAGAGGAAAAACATTGAAAATCTTCTGAGATTAGAATTATAATTTTGTGGGAAATGTTTGGTTTAGCACTTAATATAATTAGATAATCAAAGATGGGGCTGGGGATGTAGCTCAGTGGTGGAGCACTTGCTGAGCATGTGCAAAGCCCTGGGTTTAATTCCCAGCACAAGGAAGGAGGAGGAGGAGAAGGAAGAGAAGGAGGAGGGGGAAGGAGGAGTAGGAGGAGATATTTTAAAATTTATTTTGTGACAGAGTCACTAAGTTGCAAAAGCTGGACTCAAACTTGCAATCCTCCTGCCTTAGTCTCCTGAGTTGCTGGAATTACAGTCATGCACCACCCCTGCCACCTCCTCTGTAGAATATTAACAAGCAACACAAATCTCTTCCCACTTCTTGGCTACTCCTATTTGTCCATCCACATAACTCTTCCTCAGACCTCCTTGTACCTGGTGTTCTACTCCTTCTTGTTTTCAGCTCTTGACTGAACAGCCCAACCATTTGCCACTGTTTGTGAGACTGCATAGTCTTACCTCAGGCCACCTTTCTTTGGCACAAATTGGATGACCAGGCAACAACAACCAAAGCCCTGTCCATTGGGAGAATTTTCTTCACATTGGTGGTCAGAGTCATCTCTGGTAAATAATATGATGTTATCAATACAGTGGGCCAAGGTGTTGTTCTATAGAATATCTACAGAATTAAGTTCCCTCTGGGAACTTGTGGCAAAACAGTAAATGTATAGTTTGGCCCAAGTGAATGTAATCTTTCTGATCTGTCTTACTGAGAGAGATGGAAAATAAGGTATGTCACAGCTCAATGGCCACACTTCATGTACCACAGGCAGTATTAATCAGATCCAAGAAAGATACCACATCTGACACTGCAGGTGCAATTTGGGCTACAGTTTGGTTGGGCTTAAGATAGTTTTTGTTGCCATATTCCAAGATATAATTTTTGTAGGAGAATTGGAAAGTTAAAGGAATATATGGTTTGGACCATTAAACCTTGTATCCTCCAGTCTTTAAGAATACAATGAAATCTCTTGCATTTCTCCCTGAAATATGATATAAATAAACAAATATTTGTATTTACTTATATAATTAATTCACATTATATATATATATATTTAATTTACATTATTGCTGGAGAAGAAGCTACTGCTTCCCCTTTACCATTTTTATGAAGTTATAAAGTTTACCCTACAAACCAAGTAACCAAAGTATTTTGCCAACTATTAAGTATGTGTGATCCGGGCTGGGATTGTAGCTCAGCGGTAGAGCACTTGCCTCGCATGTGTGAGGCCCTGGGTTCGATCCTAAGCACCACATACAAACCAATAAAATAAAGACATTGTGCCCATCTACAACTAAAAAAAATTTAAAAAAAAGGTATGTGTGATCCAACAATATATACATACATAAATACATGCACATATTTGCAAGACACAAAAATTAATTATATACAAAATAGACAAAGAATGAATTGTGTTTTTATACACTAGGATGGACAATAAGAAATACCAAGTACTGGCAAGGACATGGAGGAATTGTTGGTGGAAATGTAAAATGAAACTACTTTGGAGAACAATTTTGTAGTTTCTTTTTTTATATATTTTTTTTAGCTGTAGATGGACACAAAGTCTTTATTTTATTTATTTTTATGTGGTGCTGAGGAGGAACCCTGTGACTCATGCATGCGAGGCAAGTACCCTACCACTGAGCTACAGCCCCAGGCCAGTTTGGTAGTTTCTTAAAGGGTTAAACATACACTTTCTATATGATTTAGTAATTTCACTTCCAGATATTTACCTAAGAAAAATTAAAGCAAATGTAAACAGTAATACTTGAACACAACTACTTTTCATAGTAGCTTTTTTTTTGGCATGCTGGGAATTAAACCCTGGGTCTTTCATGGGCTAGGCAAAGCACTGTACCACTGAGCCATGTCCCCAGCCCTAGTAGTATTATTTTTAATAGTCAAAGACTGGATACAACCTAAATGATGACCACTAATATATGAAAAAATGAATGAATTTAGTAAGTTCATATAATGGAATACTATTTAACAATAAGGAGTGAATTATTGATGCACATGACAATATAGATGAATTTCAAAATAATTATGCTGATTAAAAATAGCTAGATGAAGAGTACATAGTGTATGTATCAACTCATATGAAATTCTAGAAAATGCAAACTTATCTATAGGTGAAAAATTGTCCAGTGATTGCTTGAGTTTGGAAGAGAGTATAAGGATGGGTATGAGAGAGGAAGAACACTTTTTTAGGGGATGGATATATTTATTGTTTTGACTGTAGTAAAGGTTTGGTGGTTATATACATAATCAAAACATCACATTGTACACTTAATGTAGGTACAGTGGTTTTTTTGTTTGTTTTTGGTACCAGGGATTGAACTCAGGGGCACTCGACCACTGAGCCACATTACCCAGCCCTATTTTGTGTTTTATGTAGAGACAGGGTCTCACTGAGTTGCTTAGCACTTCACCATTGCTGAGGCTGGCTTTAAACTTGCAATTCTCCTGTCTCAGCCTCCCAAAATGCTGGGATTACAGGCTTGCGCCACCGCACCTGGCAGGTACAGTGTTTTGTATGTTATTTATGAATCAACAAAATAATTAAAACCTGCATATCTTTTGACTGAGAAACTTTGGTGAGTAATATATGTGTAGGATACATTTCAGCATGGTTGACATTGTAACAGCTGAAAACAATGTAATGTCCATTATAAGAGGATTAGTTAAATAAGATTTTGATGCCTTCATAAAATGGAGCACTAAAGTCACTAAAAACAATCTCTACAGAGAAAGATGTGTAAGATACTTTAAATATAAACAGTAACTTGTTTGCTGAAAGGACATAAAATAATGTGTTCGCTGTGAATAATGGTTTGGCAGTTCCTCAAAAAATTAAACTCTTAGGGATTTACCTAAGAGAACAGAAAATATATGTTCCTGCAAAAACTTGAACATGAATATTCATAGCAGCATTATTCACAGTAACCAAAAAAGTGGAAACGATTCAAATGATAAATGGATAAACAAAAAGTGTATCCATAAAATGGATTATCATTCAGGAATAAAAGGGGATGAAGTACTGGTACATTCTGGTTAATGTAGATTAACCTGGAAACATTATGCTACATGAAGGAAGCCAGACATGGAAGGCCACATTTGTGTGACTCCATTGATATGAAATGTCCAGAATAAGAAAATCCTAAAGACAGAAAATAAATCAGTGGCTGACATAGTCTGAGGAAAGGAGGAATTGGGACTAAATAGGTACAGGGTTTCTTTTGAGTGGGATAAAAATGTTCTGGATAATGTGGTGATGTCTGTACAACATAATGAACTCAAGAGTACACTTTCAAATAGTGAATTATATGTAATGTGCAGTATATTTCAGTTTTTTAAAAAGTTACTTTAAAAAAACCTATGAGTAGTAAAAGGTGTAAAGATAAAAAAAGTAATTAGGAAATAGAATAATTGGGTTGGTAGAATACCATTTTGTTTAAAAATCATATGCATATACTAATATATATGCACATAATAACATGCATGTAAATAAATTTGGAAGAATGTTCACTGAACTGAGGAGTGATTAAGAGAAACTGAGGCATGAGATAAGGAGAACCTTATTTTATAAACAATACATTTTGGTACTACTTGAATTTTTTAAACAAATTGTGATGAAGTAAAATTAAAGATTTTTGAATGATTTAAGGACTATATTAGCAGAGTTCACTATTAAATATGTTGCATAGAAAATCTTTTAAAAATCCTTTAAAGTAAAAATCACTTTATTTCCTTTTTATGAAAATTTTGGTTCTTGTACATTGAAAGAAATAATTTTCCTTTAATACATAGGATGTATATAATAGGCAGGAGATATTTGTATACTGATTTTTTAAAATAACAGGCTCAAACATTGTTAATTGAAAAAAATCTATTTTTCATTTTACACAGAACAATCTAAAGTCTGCATCATAACTCAACAATATAGGGCTCACAACATGTCCATCTCAACAGTGGGTTCTGGGAATTAAGGATCCACACAAACCCAGGTAGGAGGTTTATTTTTGTTTTTGGCACTAGGGATTGAACCCAGGAGTGCATTCCCACTGAATTCCATCTTCAGTCCTTTTTATTTTTTTATTTTGCAACATGGTCTTGCCAAGTTGCTTAGGGTCTCCTGATCTTCCTGTCTCAGCTGGGATTACAGGTGTGTACCACTGCACGGGTAGGACCCAGGTAGGAGTTTGGAATTTTGAGGGAAGAAGGGGACATAGTAGGAGTATCTCAATCTTTTCTCAAAGAAAAAATGGTACAGCATGTTGAGTACATAAAAGCTGTACAAATGGGTTTCTAACACAAACACTGTACTGTGAGCTCTTGGGAAAGGTGCAGGAAAAGGAGATTGATAAATAAGAGGGCACTGTATCTTTTTAAGTTTATTTTAGTTGATATATAACAATATAAAAAATGTACCTGTTAATGGGGTACCATGTAATGCTTCAATACATGTGTACGTTATATAAAGTTTAGGTTAAACCCGTATCTCTTCTCAAACACTTATTTCTTTATGGGGAAAACTTTCACCAACTGCTTCTGCTGGATTTCTGAAATGTACAGTACATTCTTGTTAACCATAATCACCTTACTGTACAATAACACACCAGAACTTCTTGCTTCTATCTAACTGTAACTTAGTTCCAATGGACCAGCCTTGCCCCATTCCCTGGCTTGCACTTTCTCCCTGGCTTCTGGTAACCAATACTACTCTCAACTTCTATGAGATCCACTTTTTTAGTTTCTGCATATGAGTGACATCATGCAGCACCTTTCTGTGCCTGGCTTATTTTACTTAACTTAATGATTTCCACTTTCATTCATGTTGTTTAAATGATAGGATTTTGTTCTTTTCTTATGGCTGAATAGTGTTCCATTGTGTTGAAGGGACATTTTCCTGTGGCAGAGGATGAGGAGGGAGGCTTACTATTTTGCATGACCCCCACCCTATGATCTGATATTCAGAAGAGACCATGTTTAATCTTGAATCATTACCCTGTTCAAAAAGAGATGCCAGTACCTGTGGGACGACTGTGAAGATATGCTAGTCATTCCTAAGCCTCTGTTCTATGCCCTGCAGCATGTTGGTGGCAGGAAAGTGTGGGCAGGTCAGAGGCTTGTAATCTGTGGAAGTAAAAAGCTTAGTTCACACTAAGCACTGACAAAGATCACAGATCCAACAGAACTGCTGAAAGAAGTATGTTTTCGTTAGCTTTTGGGTCACTGTGACCAAAAAACCTGGCAAGAGCAATTAGGAGGAAAAGTTTATTTCAGCTCACGATTTCAGAAGTTTCAGTCCACCATCAGCTGACTCCCTGCCTCTGGTCTTGAGATGAAGCAGAACATCATGGCGAAAGATTATGACAGAGGAAAGCAGCTCTGACATGGCAACCAGGAAGCAGAGAAAGCTCCATACAACAGGGACAAAATATAAACCCCAAAGGCGCACCCCCAATGACCTACAGCCACACTCTTCCTGCCTGTAGTTATCACCCAGTTAATCCATATCAGTAGATTAATCCACTGATTAGGGTACAGCTATCATAGTCTAATCATTTTACCTCTGAAAATTCTTGCATTAACTCGCATGAGTTTTGGGAGGACTCCTCATGTGTAAACCATAACAAAGTGTCTAGTAGGGACTAAGAAGGAAAGTCAAGAGCATCCTTATCTTGAGGTACAGCTAGTATGGAAAATCTGAAGTAAGCTTAGTATTAGAGTGGTGGAAAACAGAGCACTCTCAGACCTTTATTTTAATAGGACAATTTTTAAAAGAGAAATCAAAGACTGAGTGCCAGTCACAACAAATGCCATGCCTTTATGGTTATCTAGTAGCATTAAAAAATTGCTGAAGCATGTCCATCTAACAAATAGGTCTTGCTACAAGGTATTTGTGTGGATGGGAGAGGGTCACAAGGCTTGGTACAGCTGATGATCCAATATGGTTCCAATGGGACCAGGGACAGTGTCCTGTCTTACTGGTCTTTTGAGCCCTGTAGAGTAGAAGCAAAATTTCCAGACTGTAGATTCTTTGCAACCTGCTTTAACCCAGGGAAAGAGGAGCAGTTGCTCACAATAGAGAAGGTAAGGGGCCAAACCTAACCCAAACCACATGCATCAGGCCTGCTCATCCTACAGTTGATGAGCAACTTATACCAGGAAGGAGAATGGAACTGGTTTCATCTATTTTTGCTTTGGTATTGGAAATTGAATCCAGAGGTGCTTAACCACTGAGTCACATCCCCAGCTAAATTGCTGAGGCTGGCTTTGAACTTGCAATCCTTCTGCCTCAGCCTCTTAAGTCTCTGGGATTACAGGCTTGCACAACCATGCCCAGCTGCTGTCATCTTTTAAAGCATTTCATTTATATTTTAACTCAGAAGTATTTGAAGTGCCTCAGATATAATTTTATCTTAAGTCTTTAAAGGCCCCTTGAAACAAGACAAAAGTATACTTTTGATTTATGCATTCTTGTTTTCTGGTAGTCATTTTCTCCCCAGTCTTCACTTTTACCCTGGTTTAGAGTCCATACACTTCGTCAGGCCATCTGTGCTTGTGGACTTGGGCCTCTCTAGAGGGAGACCTAGGGCCTGATTCCAGATGAACTGTGTGGTATACCTAGAGCCTGTGACATCCCATCAGGATCATGTATGCAGTCATCTTTATCAGACCATGGTACTAGAGCAGTTTCCACTGTGAGCATCTACATTGGGCAAAGGATTCTTGGTCTTCCCCTGCTATAAAAGAAAATTGGACACAATTTTGTACAGTTGAATAATCAGCTTGAATATGGGAGTGTTAGGCAGGTGTTTCACAGCAAACTTTTGTTGACAGGTAAATCATGGATCCGTCTTCTTTGGCACTGCATGGCCACAGCCTGGCACAATCAGTCCTGAGTGGGGTGTTTTCCAGGTGTTGTCTTGTGACTTTTAATCTCATATTTCTTTGCCCATTGCCTTCTGTAGTTGTTAGCCAGGCAAACACTTCCTGTTTTGCCTGTCCACGTAGAGGCCCTATCTGCCTATTCATGGCTGCTGCAAAAGACATTTAAAGGTATAAAAGAGCACTGCTCACCAAATGGCTAGTATGGGTGCTTCCATTGTTGGTCACCATGGGTGGTGAGGTGCATGTGCATGAGCTCAGTGAACTGAGCATCAGTGTAGCCTAACATGTTGGTGAGTTTGTGGGATCAGACCAGCTGAGAGCCAGTGGCCCAATACTGTAGCCTCCTGGGGCTACAGGAGATTTCAGTAGATCTTTATTATAGCACACAAGGTAGCTTTGTGATCAGATCCATTCAATCTTAAACAATCAACTCCAAGTACATGGCTTGGTTGGTCCCCTCTGCATATGTTTGGGCAAGATTACCTTCACAGTTGAGGGCTGTAATGTCTGTACAGAGCTGAGACATAGGGAATAGGTCGTTGGGAAAGTTGCCAGCATGGTAACCATATGAGAAGGCAGAGCTGCCCTCTTTGCCATTCTTAAAAAACAAAACAAAACAAAACAAAACAATAACAACTTTTTTTTTTTTTTGAGATGGGGTCTTGTTATGTTGCCCAGGCCATCCTTGAATTTGTTATCCTCCCATCTCAGTTTCCTGAGTAGCTGGGATTACCACACTCAGCTTTGCCCACTTTTTTTTTTGAGGGGGGTACTGGAGATTGAACTCAGGGGCACTCGACCACTGAGCCACATCCCCATCCCTATTTTGTGTTTTATATAGAGACAGGGTCTGACTGAATTGCTCAGTGCCTTGCTGTTGCTGAGGCTGGCTTTGAACTCGCGATTCTCCTGTCTCAGCCTCCCTAAGTGCTGTGATTACAGGCTTGTGCTACTGCGCCCGGCTTGCCCACTCTTTTGAGAGCAAAGATAACTGTTCCTCTGTTGGGATCTGTCCAGTTACCATCAGCCAAAAGAAGCACTCTGGTAGGGGCTCTTTCCACCCTTACCCTTGGGCAAAAGTTTCGGACATTGGAAATGTGTCCTCTTCAGGATCAAGAACTGATGTTTCATAGGCCAATCCCTTCATGCCTATTCTTCTGCCATATACCATGTGCACAGTGAGTTGGCCCAGCCCTGTTGCTGCCTGAAGGTCTTAATTCTGGCCTAATCCTTAGGTATCAGTTCAGCTAAAATGTCTTTCAAATTTGTTGAGGAAGCACTGGCATACCAGGCAGCCAGAACAAAGACAGGATGCAGGGCTGGGGAGATAGCTCAGTGGTAAAGCACCTACCTAGCATGCATGAGGCCCTGAGTTCAATCCCGATCACCACATAAAAAAAATAAAAACAACAATAAAGTGATATTAAAAAAAAAAGACAGGATGCATTTTTGGTTTTCAAGAGCTGGGAGTCCACAGTGAATGAGCCATGGATGGATGAACTCTGGTATCTGGTGAGGAGGGAAGGAGGAGTAAGAACTGTGGCAGGAATGAACCATACCAATAGGTGGACAGAGTTCTTGAAATATTTTTAAAGTTTGAAAGTATTTGGTTTTTTTTCAATACAAACTTGTCTATTGAGCTTAAGAGAATCACTAGTATTTTAATGTGACTTTTAAAAAAGCTTATTTCTCATGATCTGTTCAGACTCTACTTAAGGGGATTCTTTTTTCCCAATTATGAGTTATACTCACAATCCGATCTTTATAGATATCCCCCTCTCAAACTGAGCAAAATAAACACCAAAATTTCATCAATAGCTGAGTTTTGCTGTTTTTGATCACAGATGCCTCCATAGGATGGTATGGCAACCATGAGAACATACACTTCAGATCTACTTTTGCAGAGATGATAATTTTTGCCCATTTTCCATTACTGTGTTCAAACCAGTGCCCTGCTTCCCTGGACTCTTCCCATTGACTTCTCA
Organism: Xerus rutilus; assembly: GCA_028644305.1. Taxonomy (NCBI): domain Eukaryota; kingdom Metazoa; phylum Chordata; class Mammalia; order Rodentia; family Sciuridae; genus Xerus; species Xerus rutilus. The sequence continues at coordinate 99,717,471 of CM053403.1, forward strand.
TGGCAGAATACTAAGGTAGGCCTATTTATGGAAAACACAAGACTCCTCTGGAGGGCAGCTTTGCCTGAAGACTCAGGCCTTGTTGAAACTTCCTTAGAATAAGGCTGATGGCTAAGGTCTCTCTTCTCTCCTTTCATAGGAGTCAAATCAGCACTGCCCCAGCTCTTCATTTTCTCTCACCAGCATTTGTCCCAATAAATCTCTTACATATCTAATTCTATCTTGGGTTTTGCTTCTCAGATGACATGGTAGAATGACCCAAGAAAACAGATGGTAAGATGATGATTTGGAACTGATCCATTAACCATCCACTGGGTAAAGGGGATGTCAACTTGATTATAGATGGGACATGGATTGTCCCTAGGATAAGATAATGAGTCAAATGCAGATTTCATTGATGGTGACCTGGGAAAATGTCCTGGCAGAGAAGAAAGATGTAGATATGATGTCTGAGGCATTTGAAAGCTATGGAGAGAAAAATGTCCTCAAAGACAGCAGAGTTGGATGACTACTGTTAAGCTGAATTGATGCCGGTAGAGTATTGAGAACAGTTAAACAAGCAGCTCATAGATAACTGTGAGGCTTGCAAAGGGGTCTCTACTTTCTGCAGGGTGACAGAATAGACACAGTTGAAGAGTTTAAAAATCAAGTGGTTAGAATCACAGAGATTTCTAGACATTTGTTTAGCTAGGAACAGTGTGCTGGGATGGGGCAGGTGTAAGAGAATCTGGGAGACTGAGAAAACCTGGGGCTCTGAAAACTGGGATGCTGGGATGAGGGGATGAGGATAGATCCCCTTGAATATGTGTTCTAGGCAAACTGCCATCTCCTATTTCTCTCTCCCTCCCTCTCCCTCTCCCTCTCCCTCTCTCTCTCTCTCTCTCCCCTCTTCTGTGTGTGTGTGTGTGTGTGTTAGGGATGGGATTCAGGGCCTTTTGTATGATAGAAAAACACTCTACCATTGAGTCACACTCTTAGACAGTCTTCTAATCTTTTAGGTCCGCAAAGGTGTCTCATCATTCCTGTAAGGGCTAGCACTTCTATTACGCAAGAAGCTGCTGCAGAGGCCTCTCCTTCATAAGGCAACATGTGCTCCTCTCAGTAGCTGCCCTATTTTCTAGTATCATCTGATCATCAAGGTTCAGTCCTAGCATAACCTTGGGTGGAAATATGCTACGATCAATTAAGAAGGAGGCTGTATGCCAGATGAGTTTCAAGAATTAGCTAACATATACTGACGGGAGCCAGAGGAGTACACTTTGGACTGTATTTTGAGAGTGCTTGAATAAGGGATTTGAAATTTATTTTCTCAGAACCTGAGATGCAATATTATTTCAAAGAAATAGGACAAACTCACTGTACTTGTGGTGGTTCTTTGAAGTCTGGAAGAAGCAATGCCAAAAAGAAAAAAAAAAGCCTCAGTAAAGTAGAAATTTCTGAGTTTCCCTCAATAGGAAAGAATTCTGCAACAGGTCTAGATTGAAGTGTAAGCAACAATGATTAGATGAAGGAATAAAGATGCTGAGGGAAGTAGGGGCTCTAGGATGTACCTCGCTCTCTTGCCACTTCAGTGAAGTTTTCTGGGGGCTCAATAGTCAGGAGCATGAAGTTTTCTGAGGGCTCAATAGTCAGGATGTCTTCTCCAAAGTAAAAGACAAATAGGTGCATCTTGCATCACCACTAGGTAAAAGAAATTCAGCATTTGGGTAAGCCTCTTTGGGTTTGAGTGACAACTTATTCCACAGATAAGAATATTGCTCTCGCCCATATATTATGTGACGTAGGTAACTACCAGCTTTGAATAGAGCTCAGAGCATGAAAGGGCTCTGTAACATGTATACCAACCCTGCTACTTGATCCATGTGATCAAACAGACCCTATGGCTTTGGAAGTATCAGTAAAGGGAAAAGATGCAGAGAGAATGAATGGAGCTTATGGCAAGTTTCAGGGAGAGAATTCACTCTCCCAATGCAGCCCCTGGGATTATTGAATAAGGTTATGGCAATCACTGAAGGAATAAACATGTTTCAAGAAATAGCAATTAAAATGTCACTGGGTCCTGGTGGAAATATTCTGGACCATGGGTACAAAATTGCCCATTATGACTTGAGTTCTATAAAACCTTTCAAGTCATAAAGTTGAATAGGCCCAATAATCCATGATCATATCTTGACACATCCAAGATTAAGACTGAGTAGGACCAGAGATGATGAGTTCACTGCATGGTTAGGCTGCCCAAATTGCCAGCAACCCTCTCTCATCATATGTATAGCCATGTGAAAGTTCCCATATGACCAGCAGAAGGAGGTTTGTACTTGGTTTATGGGTGGAGTAGCTCAGTATATGAGTGCAGGCTGAAAATGAGTAGGATGACCTTGAAAGACAATATAGAAAGAGAATCTTCTCAGTGGAGAGAGCTGCCACACCTTATATGGAAGAAGTGTCTTGAGATAAAAAAAAGAATCTGTAGTTCAATTGCCTAACCATCTGGTCAGAAGCCCGAAAGAAAAAGGATGGGAAGATCAAGACAAACAGGTCTGAGGTCGAGGATTATGGGTGGACCTGTGGGAATGGGCACAAACTGTGAATATTAATATTCATCAAGGAAGAGACACTGAATGACCAAGACACTGAACAGCCAGTAGACATGATTCACACTGCCATTGGCCATCTCAGAATTAGCATGATGGGCACATGAACAGAGTAGACATGGCAGCAGAGACAGAGGCATAAGTAGGGGATCTACTTCATAGCAAAGGATGTAGATAGTGTAGGCCTTCAAACACCAACACCGCATTATCTAGAAGCCAGCTTCACAGAAACAATCTGTGGGTCAATCAGGAGAGTAGGAAATATAAGAGAGAGATTTTCATGGCCACTACAAGTTACAGTATACACTGTACAGATCTACACTTCAACCTAATTGACCCACTAGCTTCTGTGCTCTGAAATCTATCACTGCCTCTACACTGGAGGTGTGCTTCTTTTAGACTGCTCCTTGTCAACTACTGTAACAGGGATACCAAGTAGGCCTGTACTTGTGAGATGCTGGCCTCGTCTAAAGGGCAGCTATGGTTCAAGCTCTCCCCATAAGCCTGGCTGAAACTTGCTTAGAATAGCACTTGGTCTAGGAAATAACTTCTTTATTCTCTTATTCCTTTCCTCCCTCTGTAGCTTCCTCTCTCCTTCATAGGGGCAGAATTGCATCATAGTCTGATGGCTCCTCCATTACCTCCTTCTCCATTTCCCCTCTCTGGTATTTCCTTTCATAAATCACTCACACATCTAATCCCATCTTGGCATCTGTTTCTAAGAGGACCCAGACTAACACAGATGGCTTGGATATGTGTTGGTGGGCATCTAAGATACAATGGCAAATACGTCAATCTAAATATATTCAACTGGTAATGGCTTCCAGGAAAATGATGGGTTGAGAAATATTCTAGAGCTGTCTATGTTCCATTGTAATAAATATCATTGTCTATTGGAAAGATCTGCCATGAGGGCAAAGGAATAGGGTCTTGGCCTTTTATTAATCACTAGTGATGAAATCTCTATCAAGAAGGGTTATAGTCAGAGAGCTACTGTATGTTAAACTCTTATTAATGATGACTGGCATCCATAATGATAGTGCATGATTAATGATAATTATGGTTAATGAATAATAATAATGATTATTATGAAATAATTATGGAATTATGCAATACTATGATTATGTAATCATATATAATTTATAATAATGCTTAATGATGAATGATAATTTTGAAATGGTATTATTATCATTGAGAATCCTAAAGTGATACTAAATATAAGAAAATTTGTGGCTTAATTATTTAAGCAATAGTATTTTTATACTAAGTCATATGGAATCTAGAGAAAAAGATTGAAAGCCTAAGGTTTTGTTAGTGGTTTTGTCTTTGGTTTGGGCTGACTGTGTTCTGATGAGCTGAAGTGAATATTCCTGTTTTCTTGGCAGGTCTACATCATGAAGCCCATTATGAGAGGATGCTATTCATGAGTATTACTCATTTTCTTTCTGATTTTATACTTGCCTAGCCACATTCTGATGTTAATTAGGCTTTAGAAGTTGGTTTTCATACTGAAAACAGAATATGCTGACTAGTTTTCTAGTGTTTTAGCTTTTCTAGTATTATTTCTTTCCTCTACAAAGTCATTTTTAAAATTATAAAATAATACATGCTTATCACAAACAATAATTAACAAGTGTAAAAGCAAAATTGTAAGTCCTCTTCTTACACATAGCTTCTTTCCAACCCTACTCCCTAGGAGTAATGCTTTGTTTTTTGTTGTAAGTTAATTGGTTTCTTCATTGGCTATCCAGTGCTCAAGAGTTTTTTATGATCTTGTTTAGAAGGAATCTCTTGTGATTTGTCCAGAATGAGTTAGTAAAACTGAGTTTCTAAATACACAAAACTGAGGGCCAACTCTTTCATTTAGAGTCCTTTTAATCTTCGTAAGCTAGTGTTTTGTTAAGTCTTTTATGACAGCCAACACTATGCTTTGCAAGAAGTGTAAACTTTATTTACCATTCACAGAATATACGAGACCAGTTTAAGCCTGGTGCGGTGGTGCATGCCTATAATCCCAGCACTTTGGGAGGCTCAGACAGGAGAATCCAGTCGAAAGTTCAAAGTCAGCCTCAGAAACGGCGAGGTGCTAAGCAACTCAGTGAGACCTTGTCTCTACATACAACACACAAAAAATAGGGCTGGGGATGTGGCTTAGTGGTCGAGTACCCCTGAGTTCAATCCCCGGTACCAAAAAAACCCAAAAACCAAAAAACAAACAAACAAAAAAGAGACTAGTTTAGGAGAACATGTGTAGTGCTAAGCTCACGCATTTTATGCTTTATTTAGCCCTATGAACTACTACTTACCTTTTTTTCTGTGAATTGTATCACTTTCTACTTATTTTCTACAAGTCTTTTCACATCCACCCACACTCAAGGATAGAGTGAGAAAACTAACTTTAGTCCAAGTGTGAATCACTATGCACCCATTTCAACAGCTTTTTAAAAAAAAACACAGAAAGATAAAATTGAAATGATATAGATGGGCTATTTTTTGTTTCTTAAGATTATTGTTTGTTTGTTTGTTTTTTTGGTACTGGGGATTGAACTCAGGGGCACTCGACCACTGAGCCACATCTCCAGCCCTATTTTGTGTTTTATGTAGAGACAGGGTCTCACTGAGTTGCTTAGAAGATTATTGTTATTTTTAGCTATTTTCAAACTCAAAGCAGCTCCTGATGAGAAAAATTAGTTCCCAAAGATGAGTAAGGTTAGGTCTTTCAGTGTTCATAAAATTTATTTTGAAATATTTTACTCAGTAGAGAACACATAGATTTGTTTTCTAAAAATACTTTCCTTACTAGGATTCAGGGAAAACACCTTGAGCTTAAGATTTCTAAGGGAAATTATTGTTTTTGGGTTAGAAAAGACAACTTAACAAAATAATATTGATAAAATTATAAAGACAGATATAATTGTATAACTTAAAAAAACTTAAATCATGGTTTTATAAAGAAAGAGGGACTAAATTATTTTCATAAATGAACCAAACTTACAGAGTGTACTCATTTTATTTAAGGCTGATGAGTTTTAAAAGTAATTTCAAAAAGCTGATAAATTTTTTTGAGAATGACTTTTTAGATGGCACAGACCTTATGATGAACATTAATTAACACAGAAATCTGGCTGACTATGGAGTTAAAATCAGAGATCTTTTCCTATAGACTAAAAAGATTTTCGGGCTGGAGTTGTAACTCAGTGGTAGAGTGCTTGCCTCGCATGTGTGAGGCACTGAGTTCGATCCTCAGCACCACATAAAAATAAATAAAGAGGGCTGGGGTGGTGGCTCAGTGGCAGAGTGCTTGCCTAGCATGTGCGAGGAACCGGGTTCAATTCTCAGCACCATATACAAATAAAAAAAAAAAAAGGTCCATTAACAACTAAAAAAAAAAATCAAATAAATAAATGAATGAATGAATGAATGAATGAATGAATAAAGATATTGTGTCCATCTACAACTAAAAAATAATAATAATAAAAAAGATTTTCTCCCAAAAGCAACTCATTTACTCTCACAATTTCATCTAATTAGAATTAATTTGTATTTCTATTAGCAGGCAAGATATAGCACAGAAATAAAAATTCTCTAAAATATTAATAGTCTTACCTGCTATCTTTTTTATTAAGAAAATGTGGAATTATTTTGTATCACATTTATTATTCACCAGTTTTCATAAAATGTAATGCTGTAAATGTAGTTACCAAAATATACTGTAGAAATATCTCTGGGAGAAGCTATAGTTTAGTAAATATTGTGTTTGTTCAAGATAGTGCCAGAGTAGCAAGCCTACTGTTCTCATAGGCTCTATTCTCTGCGCTTCATTTTCTGATGTTGGACGTCAGACATGATTTAATCACAATTTGAGGCAAAATTAATGTGCCTTAAACTCTTGATATAACAAAGAGCCATAGTAGTGTGGGAATGTCCTTTCTGTTATCAGACCCAGTGGGTTAGACTGGTAAGTTTGATCATCTTCTTTCTAAGGTCAATGATTGTTGCTTGAGGAGCTTTAATACATTTTTTTTCATTTTTTCTTTTCTTTTAAAATTTTAATTTTGCCTGTGGGTTAGTCAGGATATCAAGGTCACAATGCAAATTTGCATACTGCCTTAATACTGAATTTATTTCTGGCTTGGGAGAAACTGCTCTCTGCCCTTGTGAAGTTGTTTGTAGCTTCATGTGTCCTACTGCTGTGATTCTTAATATAGATGCTGAAGTTTAGAATCCCATAAAACCATTGCCATGAATTCATCTATTACACTATCTGACTCATAATGTCAATTTGTTCTGGAACATTCCAAATTTATTTTTTGTCCTTATTTTCATACATGAGGAATGAAACTCACTTCATATTAAAATTGTATCTTACTTTTTTGCTGTGCTGGGAATCAAACCATGGAATCCTTGCATTCTAGGGAGTTACTCTACTACTAAGCTACTCCCAAGCCTCCAAACTTTTACTTTAAATATGAGCCTATATGAATGGCCTTTTCAGTGTTATCTGAGTTGAAATAAAGGTTTTGAAGGCATACTTGCTTTCATGCATATGTTACCTTCTGGTTCAACCAGATGATAAAACTATTAATAAGAGACCCAGAATAGCAAAAGCAATCCTTAGCTAGAAGAGTGAAGCAGGAGGCATCACAATACCCAACCTTGAATTATACTACAAAGCTATAATAACAAAAATGACATGGTAATTGGCACCAAAATAAACATGTAAAGCAATGGTATAGAATAGAAGACACAGAGACAAACCCACATAAATACAGTTTTCTCATAATAGACAAAGAAGCCAAAAATATTAGAGAAAAGATAGGCTCTTTAACAAATGGTGCTGGGAAAACTGGAAATCCATATGCAGCAAAATGAACTAAACACCTATCTCTCACCATGCACACAACTCAACTCAAAGTGGATCAAGGACCTAGGAATTAGATCAGAGACCCTGCACCTAATTGAGGAAAAAATAGGCCCAAATCTTTATCATGTCAGATTAGGCCCTGATTTCCTTAACAAGTCTCCTAAAGTACAAGAAATAAAAGCAAGAATCAATAAACGGGATGCATCAACCTAAAAAGCTTCTTCTCAGCAAAAGAAACAATATTGAGTTGAACAGAGAGCCTACAGTTTGCCACACGCGAATCAGATAGAGCACTCGTCTCCAAGATATATAAAGAACTCAAAAAATACCAAAAAACCACAAACAACCCAATCAATAAATGGGCTGAGGAGCTGAACAGATACTTCTCTGAAGAAGATATACAATCACATGTATTAAAATGCAACTTTTGAGAAAAAATAAATAAATAAATAAAAATAAAAATAAAAAAAGAAGATATACAATCGATCAACAAATACATGAAAAAATGCTCAACATCTCTAGCAATTAGAGAAATGCAAATTAAAAGTACTCTAAGATTTCATCTCAAGCCAGTCAGTATAGCAATTATCAAGAATACAAACAACAACAAGTGTTGGTGAGAATGTTGGGGGAAAAGCACACTCATACATTGCTGGTGGGACTGCCAATTGGTGCAGCCAATCTGGAAAGACTTAGAAAACTTGAAATAGAACCACGATTTGACCCAGCTATCCCACTCCTTGGTCTATACACAAAAGACTTAAAAAGAGCATTCTACAGTGACACACTCTCTTCAATATTTATAGAATCTCAATTCATAATAGCTAAACTGTGGCAGCAATCTAGATGCCCTTCAATAGATGATGGATAAAGAAACTGTGGTATGTATACACAATGGAATATTACTCAGCATTAAAAGAGAATAAAATTATGGCATATGAGGTAAATGGATGGAGTTGGAGAACATCATGCTAAGTGAAGTAAGCCAATCCCAAAAAACCAAATGCTGAAAATTCTCTCTGATAAGTGCATGCTGATCCATAATGTGGGAGGGGATATGGGAAGAATGGAGGAACTTTGGTCAAAGGGGAAGGAGGGGAGGGGACATGGGGGCAGGAAAGATGGTGGAATGAGATGGACGGCAATGCCCTAGGTACATGTATGACTGCACATATGGTGTAACTCTATATTGTGTACAGCCAGAGAAATGAAAAGTTGTGCTCCATTTGTGTACAATGAATCAAAATGCATTCTGCTGTCATGTACACCCAATTAGAAAAAATTTTTTTAAAAAGGAAAAAAATGATAAAAAAACAATAAAGCCATACATAGACAAATACTCTTTTGGCACATTCTCAACTTACTTATTCCCATGTGTGGTAAGACTAGTTTTTACAGGTCCTACCTAAACATGATTTTAGAAGCCAGAGTAACTGGATTTAAATTCCAAAAGACACAACAGATTTGAGGATACAAATGAAATAGCAAAATAAACACATGGTAAGATCAACATTTAGGGCTCAGTAGAACTCATGTTATTTCTGAAAAATAATAATCAAGAATAATTACACATATAAACCAGTTTATTAGATTGTCAGTGATATTTTGAGACAAATTCAAGTTATTTTATTTTACTTCATATAAACAGAGGAAGGGAGGAAAGTTTTAAACTTCAAGCTTTGTTCAGCATGTGTGCAGTTAGCATCCACAAAAGCACCATTGGATATGGAAGAATTAGCACCACAGAATTTTAGGACCTAACTGTTAACATGCATCACTGAAAAACTTGGAACATGAAAACCAAAGTAGTACATGGTATGGTCTATTATAAACAATACAAGGCAATTTATGATTTCTTTTCATACAGTACAATACAATCACAATCAATGAGAACCTTTTAAGTACAATACAAGACAAAAGACACCTTGTACCCTGTTAACACTACAGCAGCTACAGATTTTTAAAAAATGTTTCTTGTAAGAGGCAGTGGGTTGAATGATCGCTCCCCCCTCAATTTTTAAATTCAGAGTTGTATAGTTACATGATCTCTTGAGAAAGTATTTTCAATTCTACATGTCTTGTACCTCAATGCTGACAAATGGTGGTTTGAAAGCGGAAAGGCTGGATGAATTAAACAAGAAACCAAAAATCTGAAAAGAGTCAAGAAGTACTCCACTGTGGTGGAAGGTTTTCCACATAAGATCAGTTGGAAAATGATGCCAGTGGTGTTGATAACTTGTCTTCCTTTCCGTGGAGGAATGCCAAGTACAGAAGCCTTGGATTCATGATGAACTTCGGTTCATTTCTTTCACCAAATGTCTTTATTCTGGAGTGTAACATTAGAGATTTTATTCTTTATTCCTCAACTGTTTTTGTAGTATCATTGGGCTGTTCCTTATGCTTGGTTTGACAACAGTGAAAAGGGTTGATATTTTCTCTTGATATAGGGCAATTTGTGAGCTAAAGAAAAAATATTAATTTAAATTTAGCAAATAGGAAATTTTAAAGGGAGTTCCACTATTTTCACAGTATAAACCCATGATATTATTGAAAATCTTTCTGTTAGAAAGCATGTAACAAACCCTTAATTTTAGTTGTGCCTAGGTCAATTTCGGCATATGAGAAGATACTGTATAAGAAATGTGCAGTAAGAATAGATACAGGTATATTCAGATCTCAATGCATTGATGCCAAGGAAAATATATTTTTACTCACCAAGAGAAGAATATACCTTGAAGCATCTATGCAGACACATGAATCAATCATGTATCTGCCCAACTTCTAATTCTGGAATAGTGATAACAGGGTCATTTAGGAAAAAGTAATCAATTACAGTACAGCAGCAATTTTATGTTGTCTATATTTAACAGTGAAACAGTTTTGAAAATAGAATCAGTACTATACGATAAGCTTACAATTCACCATGTCTATACTTGTAATACATGCGGTTATTTGTTTTCCAAATTTTAAAAAATCCCACTAGGACCAACATCTTTCAGAACAACAATCTAACATTAAACAAAACTTTCTAAGGAAAATATTTAGCATCACAGATATTTGAGAAAAGTCTGTTATTCAGCATCACAAAATATTCAATAGATCTACATTTAAGATTGTTCATGCCTTGACATTAACACACCTTTGGGTTAATATATCTTATTTTAAAAAGAAAACAAACAAACCAAACAACTGACATGGAATTTGTCTTTAGTCTTTCCTTGATAAGGACAGACCTGATAAACTTGACTTCTTTCTATACTATGTAATGATGACTCCATCTAAGAAACTGCATTTATATTTAGTAAAAAACATTTCAAACTAGCGATAGAAAAATGACTACACAAATAAAGACTTAAAGATAAGTAACATTATAGAAAAATGTTAAATATTTTAAATATTTTTAAAATATTCTGCTCTCAAACAAAAAAGAAAGCAAAGTTTGTTGACTTTGAAATAGTCTGTTGAAAAATATTCTTGAATGAAAGTTAGCCTATCTTAATAAATGTCAGAAAGATGTTAAGTTTAACTTGAGAGGGTGGAACCCTTTTGAAAAAATTATCTTATACTTTTCCTGCTGAACTACATCTATTCTATAAATCTACCCTTTTCCTGAAGAAACACTGCACATAGCAGTACATTTATGTGGATGATTTAAATTTGATAATTAACCAGGTATGGCTGATTTGAGCAAGGAAGAAACAAAACTGGTTTCTTAATGGTTGATATTAAAAAACTCAGCTAAAATAAAACTGAGCTATGATAGGCTAGCTTAATAATTTTGATTGCCCTTATATTTGATCAACATTTCAACACAAGGTAGTAACAATTAAAAATAAAATTTTAAAAATAAAAACTGTCCAAAAATTTTTCAATGATAAAGTCTTCAAATTTCACAATATTTTAACTTCAAATGATTGTAGACTAACTTAGACAGTTTTGCCATTATCACATATACTTTTGTTGCTCTTGAGTTTTATTTCTGTATTGCTCATTGGTTATATTATGTAACATAATGTTCTGTTAAATTAAAATAGTTAGATTTATTACATTATACTCTAAGTGGCTTTAGAAAAACATATAGCTAGGATAAATTTATAAAAGGATAAAGAATATTTCAAGAGATTTTAGACATATTCTATACAGACAAATAGCTAGTTCAAGGTGATAAAGTGCCTCCTTTTCCAGTTAATTAATTTTTCACTAAAATATTTTAAGGCTTTACAAGAAACCCAACATTATCAGAAGTTTGATAGAATATGGGGATATATTATTAATTGGCATTTTTTGTCGCTCTTATATTATTTAATCTTTCAATCCATATAATAATCTTTAATAACTAGCAGCTTAAAATTATAGATTTAAATGATCAATTCTGAATTCATTTTGTGGGGAAAGGAAAAGATGTATAATTTCTAAATTCTGTGACTTGTATATAAGACTCTCAGATTGCTTGTGAACAATCTCGTTTATGTCATAATCTACGTAGCCAATGTCCCTCAAAAAGTTCGATAGAATATTTAATCCTATGGCAAATAGGATCATTATTTTGCTCATTAATTCATATATTCTGTTGTCTTTACATTTAAAATGATTGTGCAGCCTAAAATGAAAAAGGCCAGAGAAAACTAACAGGAAATTCTTCAGTTACAGGCACAATGAATACCTTTTATTGCAACAGACTGTGCATAATCTGTATTGATGCCAACAGTTAATATTGAGCATTTATATCCCTTTTGCTTCTACTATCCAAGGGTATATCATAGTAAAATACTAATAAGAGTGTATCTATATGATAGCCATAAGCATACAGAATTCTACTTATTATATATTATCTCTCTTTTTGGGGTATGTATGTTTTAAGTGCATCTGTATACTCAGTTATTTAGACAGGTCCAGGTTTTAGGATAAATTATGACAACATAGATATCAACTGCTCAGTTTTTTTAAACCATTAAAACCCAATTAAAATGTTTGAATATTCATTTTCAGGATTTAGCTATTTTGAAAAGATTACTAAAACTGAGGTACAAGATTAAATGGCCATGATACCTAAAATGCATTTTCTGATTGCCACTGGGTTAATTAAAAATGTTCCTAAAGTTAAAGGTTTCACAGTCAGGATAGAGAAAGTGAGTGAAAACTCATTGAAAAGAATGGTTTAAGTTAATGTTCCACATCATTAGAAAAAAAGGAATTACCAGTAGGGGAAGTGCTAGTCTTAGAATTGGGTTTGGTTTTGAATCTAAAGCCTAGTGAGAGTAATTTCAGTGTTTAAAAAAATTAAAGTGGCATAAACCTTTATAATTGCACATTCCTTTACCAAAGTGCCACAAGTTACCATATATTTTTCTAAAATGCACGATTCTACTTTTCAAAATCTAAATACATATACGGTTTTACCTTTTTCATACTAGTATAGTACAGTTCCACAAACAGCAGAAATATAACTAGGAAGATAAATTATAACTTTCTAAAAATGATATAGTGTGTGTGTGTTAAAAAAATAACTGATAAGAGCCTTTGTCATTATGAAGATTCAAATCTAAATATAGACAAAGCATTCCATGAAACCTCAAAACATCATGAGAGCTTGTTTAGACAAATTTTAGTAATACTCTGCCAGGCAACACACAGAAGTCATATACTTAGCAGAAAGCAAATTGGTTTAATTATCCTGTTTTTTATCTATTTGACTACATATTATACTCTCTTCAATCACTGAAGCAACAATATTATCTAGAAACCAAGTTTTGAAAACAGTATTAAATACTGAGGTTTCTAGCCTTAACTGGTCATTCCTATGAAGTACAACAAAAATGTCCGATGGGTGGGTTATTGATTTTCACGCTTTTGTCTCTCTATTCTAAACAGAAACACTAAATAGAAATGTACAGAGATAAAATAATGAGGACAAAACACAAATATAGAAATATAGAGAGACCAAAGCACAAATATATGGATACCAATAAAATAGTAAGTCATTGTATGAAAGTTCTTTGTACTACTGAATTTAGTCAATTAGGAAAAGAGAATTAAAAATGGAGGTCTCGGAGATGGGGTTGTGGCTCAGTGGTAGAGCGCTTGCCTAGCAAGTGTGAGGCACTGAGTTCAATCCTAAGCACCACATAAAAATAAAAAATAAATAAAATAAAGGTATTGTGTGCATCTACAACTAAAAAAAAAAAGGAGGTTTCCTTATCATGTAATAATTGTATTAATAATATATTTTTATAAGTAAATGGCATGCATGTAAATTTAAATTTCGAATATTTTTGTTATTTCTGAATGTAATGACATTAAACTAGGGAGTCGTCTCATTAGAAACCAAGGCCAAAATTTTATATTGTTCAGGTGGAAAGAGAGAATGTAGGATCATGATTCTCAATAACAGGTTATTTGGGTTCTGTTATAACACAAACTAAACACTGTGGTGTATTACTCCATTTAATTTGAATGAAAATGCTGGTGTTGGGCATGGTGGCCCATTCCTGTCAAGTCCCAGCTATTTGGGGAGACTGAGACAGGAAGATCTGGTCAGGAGGATAACATACTGGAAGCCACCTTGGGCAATTGAGTGAGACCCTGTCTCAAGATAAATTAAAAATAAAAAGGCCTAGGGATCTAGCTTAAGAAGTACAATGCTTCTGGGTTCAATCCTCAGAACAACCTTCCCTCCTCACTCCCTTCCCTCCTCCAAAGAAAGGAAAGAGAAAAGGCTGGTAAAAACATAAAAATACTAATTTTGTTAAAATTGGGAGTAAATCATAGTCACACAACATTAAATGTCTACCAAAAAAGATTCCTGTCCGTTTCCTATAGTTTGAGAATCTCAGGTATAAGAATGACTTTTATAAAGCTACATCCCCAGCCAGTGGTAGAGTGCTGGCCTGATGCTTGCAAAACCCTGGGTTGGATCCCCAGCACTACAAACAAAACAAAACAAAACAACAACAACAACAACGAAAAGAAAAAACGAATTTGAGCCAGGCTGCGTGAGCACACACCTGTAATTCAGCTGTTTGGGAGCCTGAGGCAGGAGGATTGCAAGTTTGAGGCCAGCCTGGACAATTTAGAGATATCATGTCTCAAAATAAAAAAATAAAAAGGGCTGGAGGTGTAGCTCAGTAGTATAGTGTCCCTGGGTTCAATACCCTGTGGTGGTGGTGATGGAAAGCACTTGGAAGAAAAACCCAAATTACATAAACTTGTCTTTTAAAGATGTAGAATGGGATTAAAATATCCCAGTTTTCTGAGAAAATTAACAAACTTTAAAAACATAAGTAAAATCAGTTACCATGACAAATCACTGATAACAACTCTCACAGATCCATCATGACAGGTTTAATCACAGAATGAATATTCACCTACAGAATCTTCTCACAGTTCCTAAATTATAAAAACATAATACCTTGTTGGTAAATAATAGGCTTTGCTGGTTTCAACATTTAAAAGTTGTTACATAAATACTTCAAATAAGCATTGAAATGCAGAAGATTCTAGAGAGAGAGAGAGAGAGAGAAAGAGAGAGAGAGAGAGAGAGAGAGTGTGTGTGTGTGTGTGTGTGTGTGTGGTGCTAGGGATTGAACCCAGGGCTTTACCCTTTCCACACAAGTGCTATACCACCAAGCCACATCCCTAGCCCCAGATTTTCAATAGAAGCTGTAGACATATGGGAACACCACAGTAGATGAGATATTCCAACTATATTTAGCACATGTAACACCCAAATAATGTAAGACTCCATAATCTTTCTTGCTAATACATCCAGATATTTTCTTGACTTTGCAAAAGCTGGGTAGGCAACTGTTTACCTAAAATAATTTCTCCTTTGTAGCAGTCCTACAATGGTGATATAATTATTGGACAAACATTATGAGAACCATTCCTACTATATTATTTAATCTTGTTTTTCTAATACTCAGCTCTTTTATAGCACTTTCATTTACAAAATGCCTCACAATACTACAGTAGTTATTTCTCACAGTATACTGATGAGGAAGACAAAGTTAATAACTTGCTTGTGCAGTGATGGAGCTGCACAACGCTTGTAGAGGTCTTACATGGTTTCTCTTCTATAGGCAATTACCTGGCATTGCTCAATGCTGAGTATAGTATAGTCTTTGAGGCCAAAAGCTGGATCTCATCATCTGCTGTAATATCTTGATCTATTGTTTGGCTAACATTGTGTGCACAATAAATATTGCCCATCCCTGCCTCCCTGAGAAAAGCTGTGCTGGCCTCCTTTTGCTTCTCCACTACAATAGGGTAGGTAGCATTATGGTCTTAAATAATAGGGTAGCATTACTCATTCTTGAGTCCCCATGATACAGCCTACTAAAATGTATTCTTCAGAGTACCAATGACACGATTGACAGTTACTACAATTGCTCCTAAAACTTTGAATTATTCATCTGTACATTTGCCAGGCATTTGAGTTAAAAGTTGTGCTGTGTATATGGTAGATAGTTCTTTTTGTAAGATAATCCAGACATAATGAATCAAGGAGATAATCCTCACAACTGCCATCATTAGCATGAATATGGAGCATACCAAAAAGAGATGAAAAGATGGTTACACATGTACTGCAATGGGGAGTGGAGGACTAGTGGTTCTTCAGTTTTGGGGAAGCCAGAGCAGGAAAGCCAAGACCCTTGAGGAGATAGTGATTTTATTGAACTGGGTGAATGCTGAGAAGGTTGGACTAGATGACAAGACGTTTCTAGTTCTAAAATTCTTTATTTGGCTATTCAGTGCTAAAAAAAAAAAAAAAAAAGTTAAAACTCCCAAAGTTTTATGTTTTGAAACTCTAGAGCAACTGCTGAGTATTGAATGTTTTCTTTTTCGTTATTCTTTTTTTGGTAACAATATCATGAACAGTGTTTCAAATCTTGAATAAGTCTACTAAAATTGCATTGATACAATGTGGATATTTATAATGCTTTATATGTCAGGAATATTAGTATCTAGGAGTTTGTTCCTACTCCCACTACTTTACATGAACTTGTTGCCTTGAGAATAGGTTGTGTTCACCAATGATGTATAATTCATAGCCTCAATTCCCATTTCAATGAAAGGAAGGTGAAATTATTTCTTGTAAAGATCAGTTATAGTTTTAAATTATCAGTGGAAAAATACATGGCTTTGATATTAAGTGTGGATCTATATATGTAAATAAAAACACTTCTAATTACAACATTTTGATTGAGAAGCAATGAAATATAAGTCAGAAACTAGGAAGTAAAAACTGATTTTTTTTTCTTTTTTCTTTTCGTGCTAGGATTGAATTAGGGACCTTAAACATGCTAAACATATACTCTACCTCTGAGCTACTTCTCTTACCTCCTAAAAACCTAATTTTTGTTGGCTAGAACAATAAGTAGATGGGAGGAAGACAGGTGATTTACTATCAACTTTAACTTCTGCTAAGCTAGGACTTTTCAAAACTTCTCAAGTAGAGTGCCCTCAATGATAAATAAGGTTCATAATTCTTTAATTCACAGTCTAAGATCTCTTTAGCTTTCTTACATTTTCATATCATTTCATATCTCTTTAGCTTTCTTTCATATCATTTCTCATATTCAAATGGGAACAAGGGCCAGATCCTCATTTTTTCATCTGGTAAGAAATATTATTGGCAGTTACTTAAAAATAATTACTACAACTAAGATGATGGACTATTAGAGAGTTCAACTTACATATACAGCTGAAAATAAAGTATCAGTCTTTAGAGGTAGGAACAAAAATCCTTGAAGCTTAGTGTGACAGAATTATTATTTCTCCTCATGAGTTAAACAGTACTAATGAGATTTTCTTGGTAATTCAAATGTAACTGTCTTCTATGAGAAATAAGACATGGGGCCATCAATAGACAAGATCCACATGATTACCTCAATAGATGCAGAAAAAGCATTTGAAAAAATACAGCATCCATTCATGTTCAAAACACTAGAAAAACGAGGGATAGTAGGAACATACCTCAACACTGTAAAAGCTATATATGCTAAACCCAGGGCCAACATCATTCTAAATGGAAACAAAGTGAAAGCATTTCCTCTAAACACTGGAAGAAAACAGGGATGCCCTCTTTCACCACTCCTATTCATTATAGTCATTGAAACTCTAGCCAGAGCAATTAGACAAAAGAAAGAAATTAAAAGGATGCAGATAGGAAAAGAAGAGCTCAAACTATCTCTATTTGCCTATGACATGGTTCTATATTTATTTATTTATTTATTTATTTATTTTTTTTATTTAAATGCATTTCAAGTCATAGTACATAACCCGATCTCTGTTTTCCCATTTCTCTGATTGCAAACCAAATAAAGTCTCAACATTAGAGTCTTCATAGATGTGTCAGGGGTAGTAAAGACCATCTCAAATAACCATCATTACTATGCCCATTTCCCTTACCTTCCTCCCCCCTCCCCCAACCATGTTTAG
>CM053403.1:99735865-99775749 GCA_028644305.1 Xerus rutilus
TAGCTATTAGAGAAATGCAAATCAAAACTACACTCAGATTTCATCTCACCCCAGTCAGAATGGCAGCTATCCAAAATACCAGCAACAATAGGTGCTGGCGAGGATGTGGTGAAAAAGGTACACTCAAGCATTGCTGGTGGGACTGCAAATTGGTACAACCAATCTGGAAAGCAGTTTGGAGATTTCTTAAAAAACTTGGTTCTATATTTAGAGACCCAAAAAACTCCACCAAAAAGTTTCTTGAGGGCTAGGATTGTAGCTCAGTGGTAGAGCGCTTGCCTCGCACATGTGAGGCACTGGGTTGGATCCTCAGCACCACATAAATAAATAAATAAATAAAGATATTGTGTCCATCTACAACTAAGAAAATATTTTAAAAAAAGCTTCTTGAACTCATAAATGAATTCAGAAAACTAGCAGGATATAAAAAGAACATGCATGAAACAATTGCGTTCCTATGCATCCGATGATGAATCATTTGAAAGAGAAATCAGGAAAACTATCCCATTCACAATAGCCTCAAAAACAAAGACAAAGGGGCTGGGGTTATGGCGCATTGGTAGCATGCTCGCCTAGCACGCGAGAGGCACTGAGTTCGATCCTCAGCACCACATAAAAATAAAAATAAAGATATTCTGTCCACCTACAACTAAAAAATAAATATTAAAAAAAAAACAGACAAAAACAAAAACAAAATGAACAACCAAAAAATATAAAACCAAAAACTTGGTAATCAATCTAACAAAAGAGTGAAAGACCTCTACAATAAAAACTACAGAACACTAAAGAAAGAAATTAAAGAAGACCTAAGAAAATGGAAAGACCTCTCATATTCTTGGACAGGCAGAATTAAAATTGTTAAGATAGCCATACTACCAAAAGTGCTATACAGATTCAATGCATTCCCATTAAAATACCAATGATGTTCTTCATAGAAATAGAAAGAGCAGTCATGAAATTCATTGGAAAAATAAGAGAAACAGAATAGCCAAAATGATCAGCAAGAAAAGTAATGCTGGAGGCAACACAATACCAGACCTTAAATTATACTACAGAACTATAGTAACAAAAACAGCATGGTATTGGCACAAAAATAGAATTGAAGACTGATGGAACAGAATAGAAGATACAGAGGCATAACCACATAAGTACAGTTATCTCACACTAGACAAAAGTGCCATAAATATACATTGGAGAAAAGATAGCCTCTTCAACAAATGGTGCTGGAAAAACTGGAAATTCATATGTATTAGGTTGAAATTGAACCCCTATATCTCACCCTGCTCAAAATTTAACTCAAAGTGGATCAAAGACCTTGGCAGAGACCTTGTGCCTACTAGAAGAAAAAGTAGGCCCAATTCTCCACCATGTTGGCTTAGGAACTGACTTCCTCAATAAGACTCCTAAAACGCAAGAAATAAAATCAAGAATATATAAATGAGATGATACCAATCTAAAAAGCTCCACAGCAAAGAAAACAATCAAGAACATGAACAGAGAGCCTACAGAATGGGAGAAAATCTCTACCACCTGCATGTCAGATAGAGCATTAATCTCTAGGATATACAAAAAACTTAACACCAAAAAAAAAAAAAAAAAGCAAATAACCCAATCAATAAATGGGCAAAGGAACTGAATAGACACTTTACGAAAGAAAAAATAGGAATGGTCAAAAAAAAATGAAAAAATGTTTAACATCTCTAGCAGTTAGAGAAGTGCAAATTAAAAGTACACTAAGATTCCATTTCGCTCTAGTTAGAATGGCAATTAGCAAGATTATCAAGTAACAATAAATGTTGGTGAGGATGTGGGGAAAAAGGTTCACTCATACATTGCTGATGGGACTGCAAATTGATGCAACCACTTTGGAAAACAGTATGGCGATTCCTTAGAAAACTTGGAATGGAACCACCATTTGATTCAGTTATCCCACTCCTCAGTTTATACCCAAAGGACTTAAAATCAGCATACTATAGTGACACAGCCACATCAATGTTTATAACAGCTCAGTTCACAATAGCCAAGCTATGGAACCAACCTGGATGCCCTTCAACAGATAAATGGATAAAGAAAATGTGGTATATA
This sequence comes from Xerus rutilus, assembly GCA_028644305.1. Classification (NCBI taxonomy): domain Eukaryota; kingdom Metazoa; phylum Chordata; class Mammalia; order Rodentia; family Sciuridae; genus Xerus; species Xerus rutilus. Next base: position 99,737,951 of record CM053403.1, read on the forward strand.
TACAATAGAATGAATATTACTCAGCCATAAAGAAGAATAAAATTATGGCATTTGTTAGTAAATGGATGGAACTGGAGATGATCATATTAAGTGAAATAAGCCAGTCCCCCAAAACCAAAGGGCAAATGCTCTGATATGTGGTTGCTAATTCATAACAAGGAAAGGTAGAAAGAGGAAGTATGGAAGTTCATTGGATTAGACAAAGGGGAATGAAGGGAAGGGAGGAGGATAGGAAGAGGAAAGACAGTAGAACAAACTGAACATAACTTTCCTATGATCATATATGAATACACGACCAGTGTAATTCCACATTATATTCAACCACAAGAATGGGATCAGAATTGTAATGGGTTGCATTCTATGTATGTATAATAAGTCAAAATACACCCTACTGTCATGTATATATAAAAAAAGACAGGGCAAATTCTCCACTAAAGTAGGCCATGTTAAAGAGAAATACTTCATGTTAGGTTGTGTTTTTTTTTAATGATATCAAAATGAAATACAAGCATAGTAAAACAATTTAGAAACCAGAAGGAGAAAAATAGGTAGGAGAGGACAGAGGGAAAGCAGAGTGCTTACAGATAGGCAGGAAGTGAAAGAAATGAGAAAACCAGTGGGCAGGAGTTTCAGAGAAAGAAAATAATTGGAAACTTTATTAATATCCACTTAATACTCTGGCTAAATTTCTTATTTTATTTGGGTACTTTTCCCCATAGAACTGATGTAAGCACTATAGCACTTCATGGCTGTCCTTTCTCTTGCTCATGGATTGTGTAAATATTAAAGACAACATACTAATTTCCCAAAAAGGCAAGGAAGTGGCTGTGTGTCATACATTGGTGATGGGACTGCAAATTGGTGCAACCAATCTGGAAAGCAGTATGGAGATTCCTTAGAAAACTTGGAATGGAACCACCATTTGACCCAGCTATCCTACTCCTTGGTATACCCTAAAGACTTAAAAACAGCATATCACAGTAACACAGCCACTTCAATGCACAATTCACAATTGCTAAACTGTGGAAACAACCTAGATGCCCCTCAACAGATGAATGGATAAAGAAACTGTGGTATGTATGAACGATGGAATATTACTCAGCATTAAAAGATAATAAAATTATGGCATTTCAGGTAAATGGATGGAGTTGGAGAATATTATGCTAACCAAAATAAGCCAATCCCCCAAAACCAAGTGCGGAATGTTCTGATAAGTGGATGCTGATCCATAATGCGGGGTGGAATGCAGGAAGAAAGGAGGAACTTTGATTGGGAAAAGGGGAGGGTGGGAAGGGGAGTGGGCATGGAGGCAAGAATGATGGTGGAATGAGATGGACATCATTACCCTAGGTACATGTATGACTGCACATATGGTGCAATGCTACATCGTGTACAACCAGAGAAATGAAAAGTTGTGTTGCATTTGTGTACAGTGAATCAAAATGCATTCTGCTGTCATATGTACCTAACTAGAATCAATCAAACAATGAATTAAAAAATAAAAATAAAGTAAAAATAAAGAAAGTGGCTGTGTGTATGCCATCAGTATGTGACAGTGTTCTGAGATGCCTTTGTGTTCCTGTAGAATCTTGAAGGTAGAGATGGTTAAGGACGTGAGTGGACTAGCCAAACGTAGTTCAATTCTCTCCTTCTTTTAGTTATGTCATATTTAGCTACCTCTTTGTTAAGAATAGAATTCTCTTGAAAATGACAATAGAGGGCAAAAATTCACCCATTACCTCTACTAGAACTCAGTTTATAGTACTATGGCTCTCAAGAATCACAGTATACTCTTTGCTTAAATTAATTCCTGCTCCTCTGGACCTCAATGAATCTTTGCATAAAATAGCAAAATTTAGGTACATATAATTAGGACTTTCAGCAAAACAAAAATGCAACCTGGATGTTGCTCTTTTTGTATCTACTCTTCCATTTATATAATCTTTACTAGGAACTTTAGATCAAAGTGAGTTTCTAGCAATAAAACTGAGTTCATCAGGTCCATATTATGTCATCTTGAAACTGGTATTGAGGTATCACCATACTGATAAACAATGAAAGCATTCTTTCCAGTATGTTTTGATAAGAGAGCTAACTAAAGAATTATCTCTTCACCTGGGATTATTTTTCACATTTACGAGTGTCTCTTGATTCATCTAACACTTAGGTGGGAGTGTTGTTTGAATGTTAGGTGTACTATCACTTAATATTAGAGTGTCTTTCTATCCCAAGTGGTTATTATCAACTTGCTGCTATGATTTTAGCAGTAGTTATATGTTCAGATACTCGGTGAAGATATGCTTGTTTCTTGCCTGTTTTAAGCAAGTTTCATCAGCAACAAAAAGAAACTGTTGACTGATGAACTCAACAATATGGATGATCTCAAACCTACTAGGCTGAATGAAAGAAACAAAATGTGGAAAAATACGTTAATTTATGTGAAATTCCAGAATAGGCAGAAGAATTAACCTGTAGTGATAGAAATCAGATCAGTGATTGCTTTCAAAAGCTGGGGTAGTATGGGGCCTGGGGATATTGACTGGGAAGTGGGGTGTTACTTGGAAACTTTCTGGGATGAGAGAGAGATGTTCTGTGACTCCATATTTGTCAAAACTGATTGGTATATTAACATTGGCGCATTTCCCTCTATGTACATTATATCTTAATAAAAATGTTCAAAAATATTACAACTAAGCACAATATTCTTGCAGAAGCATCAGAGGTTGGTTGGCATTTTTTTTTCCATTTCAAACTTCTCCCTTCAAACTGTCTCATAGCAGCATAACCTGGAGTGAAATCCAGGACTTATACTCTATAGGCACATGGATTTTATATCAAGGATTTTATATCAGTATAAAATCCATGTGCCTGTAGAGTATAGGACACCCACCACTAGTGTAGAAAGGAAACTGATTTGCTTAAAACTTCTTGATGGAAATGAAAGAGAATGTTAACTTATACTTCTTGGTACATAATCATGTATATATAGGATTTCACATTTCAAAACCATTTTGAATTCCAGTAATTGGGACCTAATTTATAATGATTATCTTATCACTTCAAATGTAAGGGAAAATGTATTCATCAGTTTTAAAGAAGCTACTTTCAAAGTCAAATATCCAATGAATTAGTTTCTCACAAAAATAATCTTTTTAAAAAAAAATTATTTAGTTGTTGATGGATCTTTATTTTATTCATTTATTATTTATATGTGGCACTGAGGATTGAACTCAGTGCCTCACGCGTGAGCTACTGAGCTACAGTCCCAGCCCCAGAAACAATCTTATTACACTACTTGATAATTCTAAATAAGTGAGAAATTCTGTTAGTTCTGAGAAGAATAAGAATATCCCAAACAGAATTTGTCCACAAGTGATGCCAAATATGCATTTGCAAAATTAAAACTGTAATCACAAGTCAGATAATTATTCTCCAATTTATTTTTTTGTAATTTCATTCAAACCTACCAAAGATTTAGGCTGTCCCAAGTCCATGTGTCATATAAACACATTAAAATATATAATTTTACTATTCATTATTATTTTCATGTGATACTATATGAAAAAGTAAACAATTTCCCTGAATAATGCCTGACTACGGGAAGAAAACAATAAGTACTTGTTGAATAAATAAATGAAGAAGAGTCTTATTTCCCTGTAATTGCCATTCTTACCTTACATAGTAGCTTCTTACCTTAAAAAATCAGATTTATTAAAAAGTAAAAGTTTAGGCATATACTTATTTGGAAAACAAAAACAAGTAAGTTTTAAAACCCCCAAGCCAGACATTATTACTGCTATTGCTTTGTTAACATAAAAACTGAATAAATTTAAATTGGGGCAATTAAAAAAACAAATTTTTACAGGGTAACATGGATCCTCACTATAAAATTTTCCTTTTAAAAACTCAATGACACTAAGGACATTGTTTGCCTATCTAGAATGAACAATAAAAACTTAGGCAATCAATAGAATGGATGATGATGAGATATTTTATGTAAACATTTCTGAGAGTTGAGAGGTTTAAAGGTCCAAAAGTACCAAAACAGTTTTATGGGCTGGGGTTGTGGCTCAGCGGTAGAGCACTTGCCTCACGTGTGTGAGGCACTAGGTTTGATTCTCAGCACCACATGCAAATAAATGAATAAAACAAAGGTCCATCAATAGCTAAAAAACAAAACAAAACAAAAAAATTTAAAAAAGAAAGGAAAACAGAGGTTCAGTGCAAGAAGACAGAAAAAAATACTGTTCAAATAAGGAAGCAGAAAAGTTGAGTATCAAGACTATGGTCTGTATGATCCTCTTTATTACAGTTACTGGGGCCTACATTATAATAGTTTCTTACTATCCTGAAACCAAGGATTAAAGTGTGCATTCACTTTCAAAAGCTTTTTTTTTTAGAATCAAAATGGCCTGAAAATATCATCTTATAATAATGTTTTCAACTTAAGAAAAAAATAGGTGACAAAACTCAGTTGAGAGATGAAAACAAAAATATTCTGAATGAAGCCCTCATATGTCCACTGATTTTGAAGCATAGTAGTAGAGAAGCAGATATTGGGTAATGAAATAACACCTTAATAAGATATGGTTCACATTCTAAAGTGAACAGTTAAATGATTTTTGAACAAGTCACATAACATTTTTAGGATTTTCCCCATCTGTTATGAATGAGGATGAAGAAGACTCCTTCAGGAAAAAAGTTGACGGCAGATTTAGACAAGAAAATCTCAGGTTGTCAAGTCACTCTGGATACCCACACCAATACTAGAAAATAGGTGAATGGAATTCTTTTAGCATGGGGGAAAATGGTCCCTAAATCTTGCAAATTGCCTAATAATGATCATCTATTTAAAAATAGAAACAAAGCAGTTATGATTTCCTCCAGGAATAATGATGCTTTGATATTTCCCAGTATGTGGCTAGCTTATTCTTAATGGTGTCTTTGGATGAATAGAATGTTTTAATTTTGATGGAGTCTAATGTATAATTTTTTCTTTTATAGTTAGTGCTTTTTGTTTTCTGTCCAAGAAATTTTGCCTATGCAATTATGCTCTTTTATATTTGACTAAAAACATTGAAGAAAATACAACTAGCCCAATTCCTAAACTATGATCTGGGAGTTCTTGTGGTAAAATGAGGCTCCCTTTCAATTTGCATAATTTTGTTATACCTTCTGGGGAATCATTCCGTTTATAGGTTGGGTAGAATTAATAATTTTAACATTTACTAAATACTTACTATGTGACGGACAATTTGCTAATAGTTTCATATATCTCAAGACATTTAATTCTCTTTGAGAGCAGCTGGGGTTATAGCTCAGTGACCATAGGTTCTTTAAGGTCAAGAAGCCTTATGTTTTGTTATTGATACACTCCCCCAGGACCTAGAATATTGTCCAGCATATAGCAGGTGATCAGTAAAATATAAATTGAGTGCTGAATGAACACATTTTCGGAACAAAACTGTAAAGTTAAGTAAATTGCCCTAAATTACACAAGTGAGAGAGTTTGGGCTTGAATCTAGAACTGGCTGACACCAAAGTCTGTGCTACTTTATAGTAGGTCCCAGAGGGTCAGATAACTCTGTAGGGACCTGGTACCTGAAAACACAGTTGAAATTGCTGCTATTGCTTAAGGAGGTGGATGGAGGAAGTGGATTATAATAATTATTGTTTTATGCCTGTTGTAGCAAAAGCAAATGTAGAATTTTCATGAAGCTTCTTTTTGATAATCTTAGCATATTGATCTTTTAATATTTACAAATGTATAATTTATAAACCCATGATAATTTATAACAGATTAGGCCAATCTGTAAGTACAACTTTTAGGACTATAAATATTGTATCAGAATAATTCAATCTACATGCAAAAATGGAGAATTCAGCCTGCTAATTCCTCAGTGATACTACAAAAACACGGTTAACTGGAAAGCCAGTGAGCAAGGTCATTTATTTAACGAAATTTCCTCCTTAAGAGTTTAATCACAATGCTATTAACCCTATTGAAACGGAAACATTTCTAATATGTGCTATTTTGATTTTCTGCTCTAATAAGTATAACATAATGAACATGATTGAATTTTGTGTGCATGAATGGGAACACTGCAGTGATCCAGTCTTCATTAACAACTTTAATTGCTATATAACGACGGAAAGGAAGATGACGTGGGTTCTTGAGTTAATTTGATAAAAACCTGGAAAATTCCTTCCAAATAGTTTTTTTGAAAAAGCCTGTTTCCAACTTATGATGTAGTCATTTATCTCTTGCTCACAGGAGTGTAGGAAAAAGGTTCACTAGTTGAATCCAGGGCCTTAAACATGGTAGGCAAGTGCTCTACCATTGAGCTACATCCCCAGCCCCACTAGTGTATTTTTATTTTGATAAACCTCACAAATGAAGTAAATTCTCTGAATAGTAAGATTTTTTGAGGACTACTCAGCAATGTAGGGGTCATAACAAGACTAGTGATAGTAAGACAGGAAGGGATCAAGTTCTGAAAGATTAGTTAAGGAGGAAAGCTCAGGCAAAGAGATTAAAGCACATAGGGTCAAAGACTCAAGAATTTAAGGCAGAGGCTGATATGTATATGATCAGAATCCAGGCAAGTGATTTATGTACAGACATGTGCACCAATGCAACAAATACTGTGCCTTCTATTAGAGTGTGAACAGTGTGCATTCAGGACAGAAATGAGCCTAAAGATGAAACAAAAATAAGAAAATGTTTAGAATACATTTTTAAGAACACTTTAAATTAGCTATAACAACATACGTAATTTTTACCAAACCCTGAAATTTTATTAGGTAACCAGGTGATTACAACAAATTATTTCACCTGCCAGAGCCTCAGTTTTCTTCATCTATTAAGGTGGGATAGTGATATGGAACTAAACTAATTTAAATTAGTGTTTTCATTGAGATAAAATGAGATAGAATATGTGAAATATATAAAAATAATTTTAAATTATATGTAAATTATTATAATTTAAAGTTTCACATTCTTTTTACCTTTAATTTAATTAGAAAATATTTCAGGCTGGGCATGGTGGCACACGCCTGTAATCCCAGTGGCTTGGGAGGCTGAGGCAGGAGGATCACAAGTTCCAAGCTAGCCTCAGGAACTTAGTGAGGCCCTGAGCAACTCAGGGAGACCCTGAGATAGTCATCATAGTTGAGAACAATACTGATGGAGTTTTGTAAATCCAATTGTGAAGAAAAAAGGAATTTGAAGCCAGTCATGGTGGCACATTCCTGTAATCCCAGTGACTTGGTAGCCAGGCAAAAGGACTGCTGGGGAAGTGGGTCAGTGGTAAAGTGCTTTTTTGGTAATCCCTGTTACCAAAAAAAAAAAAAGTCTTTCATGATGAGCCTGAATGGAACTATAAAAATGATGATTATAAAATCATCTCCAAACTAGGGGCTCATTACCACTTGAACAGATGAGGCACATGAGAATATGAGATGAAACATAAGTGTTATTTTCATCTGAGGACATAAAGAGAGATTTGGAATGGGGAAGACAAAATTATTTTTTGAAATTATTATTATTGTATTTTTCTAAATCTATATAAATAAAATATATTTTGAGCATTATGACAGAATATAGATAATCATATTTAAAGGATAAATTGCTAAAAGGAAAACAAAATATAGCTTTCTATAATAGATAGCTTCAAATAGTCTCATATATACAAACACACTGACTGGCATGGAGGATAAGTGAAATATCTGTTGAATAAAAAACATGTCAGGTTTGATTAGGTTCCAAAAGCTGTTGTAATCAAATAACTTCGGACATGCCACACTTAAAGCTAATGGCAGTGAAATAGCTGTCTTGCAAATAATTGTATGCCTAGTCCCAATGTTCACTGAATGAATAGAAGAACAGCATCACTTATTAAGTAAAGGAAGAAGAATTTCTGCAGTAAAATTCAAGATGTGCAGGAAACAAAAGATTCCATATTAAACTGTACCTTAATTTGTATTGTTAACTTCAAAACAAAAATGACATAGTATTTCTTATGAGGTTTTCAAATGATCACTTTTATTACCATTTGTCCCTATTTAGATTTGTCTGTTAAATATTTTGATTTCAAAGGCAGAACAGGAAGAGGGAAAGAAACCATGAGGATTAAATAAAAAGGGATGATTTAAGGAATTAGCGCAGCGTTAGGTATAGAGGGGCATGCAAAGGAGAAAAAAACAGTCTCTGGTTTTAAGTTTAAATTCAAGTTAAGAAGATAGAGTTTTCATATTGGGAACTAAATTTAAAATAGATTTAATAAGATTTAGGTTGCATGTCTAAATGCATCTTTTGGAACTGATGGAACATCCCATTTAAAGCTCTGTGTACAAAATCAAAGAAAAAGTCTTACTGACTGTATGTATATCACAATCAACTAGTTTAGTTTCAAGAGATTGGTGTACACACATACACACAAACACACAAATGGAGTATAACAAAAGGACTGGATAAATTAAAGAAACAGTACACTGAAACTCTGTCAAATGGACATAACTAAATATGAAGGGTGCCAAGAAGGATAGGATGGGTAATAAATGTCAGGTGAAATAAAAACTTGAAGGAAAATGAGAAAAAGTCAAACAAGGTAATTGAGATATCTCCAGGGGAAGTTTTGCTGACTCCAGGGATAACAGAAATTGACAGGGTTCTTAGAAATCATCTATTCCGGGCTAATCCCCTCAACTGATAGATAAGCAAATCAGGGTCCACAGAAGTTCAATGACTGGTCCCAGGGTCAGTCAGAAGGCACAGATCTGGAGCTTACAAGGGTAACACAGGGTCCTGCAGACCTCCAAACTACACTGCCACACACAATGAGGTAAAAGGCAAGATAGAGTTTTCTAAAATTCCGTGAATGCTTGAAATCATAACCCAAATAATACACAACTAAACTTTTGGCTTTATTAATTGTAGTATAAACCTGGTAATTTAGCAGTCGTACTTTGTTTTTAGTTACTTTTAACAAATTTACTAATTTTTCATTTAGAATTGAGTTATTAAAAACTAGTTTAAAAATCAAGTTCTGTGTTTGCCTAAGACTGATTTTTTCCATATAAAACATTTCTATCAAATGATATGTAGTTTTTATGTAATATGTCTCACATCAGATTCAAATCACCTTAATGGAAGGTACTGCGTGAATTATAGATAGCTAACTTAGTATGTCTTTCTTCCTTTTTTTTTTTTTTAATTAGTGAGGGGGGTGTCTTGCTATGTTGCCCATGCTGGTCTCAAACTTGTGAGCTTAAGCTATCCTCCTGCCTTGGCCTTCCACATTCTTGGGACAACAGGTACCTGCCCCCATCACCAACCACTGCCATGAAATCTGGCTAAATAACAGCTTAGCGTATCTTTAAATGTACTATTTGTATCTTTTTAAAAAAGGAGTCAAGCCAGGTGTGATGGTGCACTCCTGTAATTCCAGTGGATGGGGAGGCCGAGGAGGAGGACTGCAAAGACAGCCTTAGCAACTTATGTAGACCCTAAGCAACTTAGTGAGATTCTGTCTCAAAATAAAAAAGGGTTGGGGATGTGGCTCAGTGGTTAAGTGCCTCTGGATTTAATCTTTGGTACCAAAAAAAGAAAAAAAAAGTCCAACAATAAATGGTGATTAACAAACCAAATCACATAGATACTGAATGACCCAAAGACTCCATTAAGTATAAGTACTATTTAATAATACTTCAAGAACAATAATTCAAACTAACTTTAGTAGTTATAAATCACAAGGCATTCTTCATTCTAAGTAAATTGAATATTATAAATGACAAAGTAGGTAAAATTTTATGAAACAAAGGATCAGAATTTGGGGAGACTTTTCAGGCTGGAATGCACAATAATTTATAAAGGTTCGTATTGGTAAAATATTAGTGCCTACCTTTGTTAGAGACTATAAACAGAAGGGAGATTTAATTCTGGGTTCTGGCATCATGTGCTCTGATGAGTGCAGGACACTAAATGCATTTTTGTGATTTAAGGGTGATAATGGAGACAACGAAGAAAGATAGTGAGGGGAGCACTAAAAAGAAAAAGAGTAATTGATTAGTATGTTACTGAACCAGCTGCACCTCACAACTCTTACACTAAATCTTTTCAACTTAAGGGATTTCCATCTCCCTTACTAAAAAAATATTTCTTTTTTTTTTTTAAATTTTTTTTAGTTGTAGATGGACACAAATATCTTTATTTATTTTTATGTGGTGCTGAGGATCAAACACAGGGCCTCATGCATGTGAGGCAAGCGCTCTTCCACTGGGCCACAGGGCCAGCCCCACTAACAAAATATTTCTAATTTTAAATGAAAATCAAAGGAATAATGAGATTTTATGTTCAAAGAATTCTATTTGAAGTAAACCAGTGTTAAAGAAAAATTTGAATGTTACAAAAATTATGGAAATATTCAAAATGATTCTAAAATGCCATTTGCCTGAAAAACTAATAAGATAGCATTGATGCTATAAATTATTAAATTCATAAGATGAATGAAAAATCAGTTATTATTATTCAAGGGTCATGATCAACTAGTTTTTGTGGTAGTTCCAAGATAATTAAGGTCAAGAAAAGGTAGATTTTTTTCCTATGACAAGATGATATGCTGTATACTCATAATGATAATATTTTTGGTCAGTTAGATGTATATTGCTTGCAGAATTTTAAAATTTATTGATTTTTTTGAAAAATTTTAATAAAGGGAAGAAAATTTTTTGAAGAAAAACTTGAAAAATAAGTTTAAAAATGTGTTTTTGGTGTTGATTTTTTCTCACTGCCAATGATTTTTAAAATAGTATTTGAAACAGTTCATTTGCTGAAAAATATTTTTTATTTTATAGCTATTTCCTTCCAAATTATGTATCCAATAGCGCTATTTAAAGCTAAACAATTTTATTCTGAAATAAGCAAAGATTTTGAGATCATCTAGTGAACAATGATATTGTCAAATTCTAGAAAAATGTCCAATCTACCATATAAATTATGTGTTATGGGGAAATCTAGAATATATATAGGAAAAAGTCATAGAAATTCTAGTATTTAAGTTTAATTGCTCTGGTAACTCTAACCTCATGCCTTCAACAAATAAACAAGCAAGCAAGTACAAATGTTCATTTGGAGTCCTCTAGGTCTCAGGAGAAAGGGGCTTACCTTCCCCTTAAGTCAATAGAAAGCTTTCAGGATAAAATATCCTTTGCTTACAATCACAAAGTTTATAAGGATCTTTTATCTTCATGTAAGTACAAATGTTTTGTAATTGTAAATTTTCTTACCTGTGAGAATTAAAACAGTACAGGAGATAAGGTTTATACAAGAGTGAAATGACAGTAACCAGAGAAACTATTATTGAGGGGATAAGAGTTAAGAAACCATTTTGCATATCTTAAAAAAGGTTGCTCATGTTATGTATTTTTTGCCGTAATTTAAAAAATTAACAACACTAGAAGTGAGGCATTCAAAACATTGACTAAGGTTATTTTTCTACCTCTAATAAATTGTAGGTTTATATCTAAAGAAATAAAAATTTAATAAAAGATTGAGAAAAGTCACCATTTAATATTTAAAGGGTCAACTCATGAGAGACTGAAGGAGCAATCACTTGACTCAGGCTGGAGAAATTTCAGAAAGTTTGTGTTGTGAAATATAGGGAGATGCAACCAGTGGTCAGATGGCAAATAAGAACAGTTTGAACGTCAGCTTGAGTAGGGAAGAAACTGGCATTCTTAGTAATCATTGACTGGTCCAGAAAGCTAGACAATATGACAGTATAAAATCTTGGGTTAAATATCTGGACTTAAGCCTTTAGCCTCTCTGTTTAAAGCAAGACCTAAATATTATTTGTTAAAACAATAACCTCTTCCTCCACCCCCACCAAGGAAAAAAAATCATCAACCCATGGTGTCATGAGGATAGTATTAAAACTTAAGCAATTCCAGCTGGAAAAATGATATATAAGTCAAAGTCCCACATTTATATCAAAATGAGTAAGGCAATAAAAAACGTCAATTTCTGAACCCCATTCCTGGCCAACCAAATCAGAATCTCTAATGATAGGGACCAGAACCTACACTTTGTACACTAATATCTGAGTATCACTAGATTAAATTAAGGGGAGAAAATGCTGTCCTTTTGATAATGTCATTTAATGGTTAGAACGCATTAGAAGCATATATAAAGTTTAATGATTAAGGGTATCCTTGATGACATCATCATGGTCATGATTCTTTGGTTCCTCAGAGGCATTGCGGAGATTCTGTGCTGTATAAAGGAGGGACTATCAGATTAAAACAATCTCTTTGAAGTATTAGAAGAGACACATTTCTAGGTGGGTCACATGGTAGTTTGTGCTGCGGAGTTTAGCAGCTCTTTGGCTAAACTTCAAATTTTTAGAGCTACAATGAGCTTTAAAGCAGGGATGACAAATATCAAATATTTGGCATAAATGCTGTTCTCTCTCCCTGTAGATGCAGACTTCAATTCTCTACACAGCACTTTAGGACAGCTAATCCACTGTAGTAACAAAAAATGTGAAACCAATTTGTCATTACTTCTTTGAGGCCAGAAAGTGGGGACAGGACTGGGCTCTCTCTACACTTTATATAAAAATCATACAGATAAGGGTTATGTATATATAATACTTGAGTGGAGGAATACAATTTTTATGTAGCTAATTTTTATGTAGCTACAATTTTTATGTAGCAAATGCCCACTTGAAATGTGGGAATGTTACAGTATCACACAAAAGAACAGATGCTGGAAGAACTGACAAGCAAACAGTGAACACTGTCATGGAAAACTGAATTTTATACTGGATCAGATCACATCCTGGATTTAGATATTGCTATCCCCTTTTTGCCCTTTACAAAGCCTTGAAATTCTCAAGGAGATCATTACATGTATTATTTGCCACAATAATTAATTTACTTGGAAACTTGTTCTCTAAATATTGTAGGTGCTTTGACCTTTAAACAGAATTTAATGTGGATTTTTTATAAATAAAAACTAAGTTTAACAATATCTAATAATTTGGTTTTTCAGTTTGTCCTACTGCCACTTACACCTTTTTAAACAAACCTATAAGAAAATTTTGAAATAGCAATATAAATACTAAATTTATTCCTTTGTATAATCTTTTCTGAAAAGAAGACTAACAGAGAAAAATTTCTTTAAAAAAAGGAAAAAATTTCAGGGCAAATTTCATGAAAACACTTTTAACTACTTCATTTAATTAGGAAAGTTCATGGAAATTTGAAAATGAGTTCTTATATTATTTTACAATAACAAAGAGTAGGAAAAAAGGTTTTTATTGGTAACATGTTTTCAGATTAATACTAAAAAATCTAAAATCTTACTTCTTTATTCAAAGTCATAAATTAACAGATGTGAATGCAAAAAGTCCCAAGTACTATTCCTAAATTCTGAGTCTGAGTTCAAAAGAACATTTGAGGTACTAACAATTCTTTTCTGAATTATTAATTACCTTATACATTCTATATTAAGTACATGTCTAGTCTCTGCCTTAAATAATTCCAGAAACAGGGAAGTATTATTCTTGAAGTTTGCCTGCATGTTGAGCTGAAATTTACTATAAATCTATATTCTAACACCAACTCAAATTAAAATTCTAAGACTTAAAATTTTTAACCTAAATTTATATTATAGCTCAATACAAACAGTGAATTAAAATATAAAGTTACACTGCCTACGATGATCCTTTTGAGTTCATGACTATTTCTGTATATCAGCAGTTAATCTTTACTTAAGGATGCTCCAATGTTCTGGAGCACTAATCATTGAAGGGTAGTAACTAGGGAGAGAGAGAGAGGTCAATAAACTTGCAAAACTGCCAAATGTCTATGTATTAATTAATTTAGTATTTCCAATAGGAATAAAATAACAGCTATTAAGAGACTTATATATATATTATATAGATTTATATATAAAACATGATTATTCATTTTGATTAACACTAACGTCTACAAGGTTGGCAAACATAGAATACATTATTTTTTAAGTGTTAGTTATGTTTTCAAATAATATGCTCAGTGAGTCCCTCAGGAGAAATATCTTTAAATTTAAAGCAATGAGTCAAACTGTTAATCTAGGAAAGTACCGTACCTATACTGTAATATACAGTTCCTCCATCCTGCACAGGGAGGATATGGGAAGATGGTGAAAGTACCGTATGCTTTTAAAAGAAATTAGTGTATTTCTCATCACTTACACGTCTTGAGATAGTTAGATTTTAAGCTTTAAGTCTTTAAATTTGTTTACTTGGCCTATTCTACTAATTGTTGAATCATTTGAGCTATAGGCTATATGTCATAAAATGTAAAATTAATGGACTAAAGTAATTCCAAGGTCTTCAAGTTCTAATAGTTAATATTCACTAAACTTATGTTAAGAATTCATTTTCATTTATTAATTTTAGTTAATAAATTAACTAAAATGTATTCACTTTAGTAAGATTTATATGCCAGAATTACTTACTGAATTAAAAATATGCTTTTCTTGGGGCTGGGACTGTGGCTCAGTGGTAGAGCGCTTGCCTCGCACGTGGGAGGCACTGGGTTCGATCCTCAGCACCGCATATAAATAAATGAATAAATAAAGGTCAATCAACAACTAAAAAAATTAAAAAAAATATGCTTGTCTCCATATATTTAAAAGTAAGTTTTTCACATAAATTTTCATAATTAAATGCTATCAGATTTTTCTCAAGATAGCTGTAGAAAAGTGAGAGGAAATTAGAAAGTTTGTTAAATGTGATGAAAGGGCAAAAAGGGAAGAAAAACTCTAGTCATTGTATTTTTTAAAAAGTTGCATAAGATTTGTAAAACTCTCAAGGCAGAATAAGTAACATTCAGAGTCTTCTACCAAGATACTCTAGTTGTTTTGACTAAAAATTTTCCTTTTTTGTCTTTTGTAGCCGACCAGCCTAGAACAGAGTGGTTCTTAAAGTATGGTCCTCAGATCACAAGCATCCACTCTTTTGGGGATGTGTCAGAAATGCAAATTCTTGGTCCTTCCCCGCCCTACCAGTCTTATTGAACAGAAACTGTGGAGCTGAGGGCCAGCAATCTGTGGTTAAACATACCCTAGAAACGGTCTTATTCACACTAACATACTGTCCTGGAGTAATGGAGAAAAATATGTATCTGTAAGTAAAGCAGTTATTCTAGTTATCTTGGAGTTAAGAAGAGGAAACTTGGTAATTAAACATGAAAATGAACGGAATGATGTAGGAAGCCCATGGCAGGAAGAATTGTGAGAAATCATTAAGATGGCAGGAAAAAGTTGTGTGAAATAAACATAACTCTCAATAATCTTGATAACATTTATTTCCAATAATTTAACATAACCAGTTGAATTGTAGAACCACAATGAATAGTAATCTGTCTGTTCTTTGCCCTTACAAATAAAATTGGTATGATCCATCTGCAGTCTCATCATCTGATCCCTTTTAAAAATTACTGACATTTATTTGAAAGAGTTGATCAGGATTAGAGATTGATTCTGTAAACTATACTGTAGATTGAATAAATTGTATTTATATGCAGCAACTTTAAACAGCTGAATGAATTCTTGTATAGGCAAATGTCTCTTGGTGAGACAGTCCCGTGCACAGGGAATAGTTTTGATAAAATAATTCCTAGTAATCTGAGGGAGATTTATTTAGAATGGCAATGTGGAGGGAGTTAGATTGTGCTTTATTAGAGTCGGGGGGAATCATTTTCACAGTAAGTCTTAAAAGGCAGCCCGGCTTAACTGAATGAGCATAATCTTTGGCTTTGGTGTCTATTTTGGTTAGAACATATTAGTTCTGAAACAGTGAACCTGTTTCTAAGCCTCTGGAAATTACATGAAAATGAGAGTGATAATGGGGTTGTTATGAGGATTAGAAATAGTAGATAAAAGAGGCCCAGAAATGCCTAGTACAAAGTATTCAATAACAGTTGTTATTAATAAATCTTAATTGGCTTTTCTTTTTATTACCATCTTCTCTTTTAAAATGCTCATAATAGTCAGGTGCAGTGGCATACCTGTAATCCCAGCTACTTGAGAGGTTGAGGCTAAAGTATCACAAGTTTAAGACAAGTCTTGGCAACTTAGGGAAACCCTGTTTCAAAATAAAACATAAAAGAAAGGGGATTGGGGATGTAGCTTAGTGGTAAAGCACCCTGGGTTCAATCCCTAGTACAAAAAAAAAAAGTTATGGAAAAACTTTTCATTTCTGAAATTGCCTGTCAATCATGATAGTAAAAATAATTTTCTGAAGATCAATGGTGTACTGAAAAACTGGGAGTAACTGAACTTTCAGTTCCTATCATTCCAAGTGAAATCTGTTTTCTACTTACTCATCCTGAATTGTTACATAGAAATATGGCAAGAGTGTTGAGATTAATTGAGTGAAATAGTAGGATATCTTTCTTACAGTCTACGGATTGTGAAATTTCAAAAAGCAGCTCTAATCTTTATTATGTGCCAATTGTTATCTGAAAAATAAATATAATGAAGGGGCTATAGTGGTGGTGAGAGAAATCACTTTCCAATAGGGTACAGTGTATGAGAAGGAAAAAGAGATTAGACTGATGGTAGTTTCAGATTCTATTTTTACACCTGATTATGGCACATCATACCCCACTTAGAGTATTTACTAAGCATTAATAGATTTTTTTCTACTGAAATTCAAATCATTTGGTATAAATCACAGTGCTAGTCTGTAGAATCTAGAAATGAAATGCAGTGGTGTTTGAAGTCAACTAGTGAATTATAAGGAATGTTCTGAATCTAGGTGTCTGAATATATTCTTATCCTTACTACTAAATTGTCTTCTGGTTCTGTAGTTTCAACTAGCTGGGTAGTTTTTGCACTTAGATAACATGCTTTTGGTAAAGTTGCTTGGAATGTCTGGCAGGAAGCTAAGGAAAATCTCTGCAAAACAGCAATTGCCAAACTGAACTATTCTATCGTATCCCACTTAGATTCCAAACAGCACTGAAAGAGAAGCAATCAAGAACCTAAAATGTACCTGCTATTTTAAGAAGAGGGAACAGAAAAGAGAGAGAGAATTATCTACCTCAGTCAATTCATTCTATAGAATTTGTTGAAAACAGACTAGAAAAATTGCTGTTGTCAATACAACCAGGCCAAAGATTATGTTTCTTATAAAATATTTCAGAAATGGAATTTTATGTATACACTTATTTTTGAAAGAATCAAAATACATGTGCTTATCCACTTTAAATAACATTTATGTTACTCTTAAATAGACAAAGAGACACTAAAAGAGAGGTCTGGAGAGAAAGGTGTCACTCTTTTTTAATACTCTCTACTGGCAGTGATGGTAGCACTGTATAGCAGAGGACTGGGGTACTTAAATAAATGCCGCCACCACAAAAGCCTGTGTGTTGTTTCTCTTCTCAATCATCAACCTTTGCAGTTTCTCCACACTAAAACAGTAAAGCATTAGGATGTTTAATTTTTGCACACCCTCGTAGTTACAGGCCCTCTAAAACAGAACTACATTTCACAGATCAGTGTCCTTCCTGTTGTTCTTTGTTAAACATCATTTTAAAGGTACACTATTCAATATGACCACAGAAAAAAGGTTCAAATGCAGTATTTAATTCTTAGGGACCACTACAATGACAGTTGTAGTTTATTATTTAGCAATGTAATTTGTGGTTATTTCAGGAACAACAGCATTTCAGGAAGTGGTATTAGTTTTAAAAATTCCTTTGCAGAATAATAGATGACTACAGAATCCTCCTTCCAAAGAATGAGACTTTGTATAGATAATAAAATATTTCTTTTAAAAATAAAGTATAAGTTAGATTTGTAGTTAGTATACAATAAGTTGGTCTTAATAAGGACTAGGAATAAAATTTCATTTTGTGTGGGTAAAGAGATTCAGAAGTGCTATAGAACCAACATGGCTGTGTTAATCCTTTGGGTATCATCACAGTTTGCAGCTTTATTGTAGTTGCTTTTAATGTATAAAGAGAATCTCTTATGGGGCTGGGATTGTAGCTTAGTGCTGGAGTGCTTGCCTCGCACATGTGAGGCACTGGGTTTGATCCTCAGCACCACATATAAATAAATGAATAAAATGAAGGTCCATTAACAACTTAAAAAATTAAAAAAAAAAGAAAATCTCATATACTTTTCAATTGTATTCTTCATCTAATTTTTTCTTTCACACTCTAATGACTCAGAATTTTAAAAGTTTAGAGTAAGAGGGAACCTTAGCTTCTAGCTCAATGTTGTTCCTTCTTCATGTAAGGAAACCACCCAACAGAACTTAAATGACTTATACAGGGTCAGTCCAGTATTAGTGGACTTAGGTCTTACTGCTTTTTATCAGATTCTCTTTTAAAGGTGAAATAAATATTTAGTTTTGAGAATGACTTTTCCCCCCTCTCATTTCTGTTAGATTGATTTATTATACACAAACAAAATAATCAGCCACTATTTTCTCTTGTTTCTTCTTTTCTATTTGCTGTCTGTGCAACAACTTCATCAAATCCATAACAAATAACAAATTCTCATCAACTCCATAACAAATAAGTAAAATCCTGAAGAAGAGTATTATCCTGCAGAACCATTTTCCTTAAGAAAAGTAATATGCTAAATAGTTCTGAATATATTAACTTGAAATACTATAGGAATTCTGACTTAAAACATAAAAATCAGATTTATACTGTTAGTCTGATAAACACAAAACCCAGCAGGTTTTCCCCCTCTCTGAGCAACTCTAACTTTTAAATATTTAAACACCTTTCTTAGGGGTTATTTTCCTTTTTCTTTACCCTGTTACTTCCTAGATAAATGAAAATTGTGAATAGAACTGTTCTTCCAGAAACTAAGTGTAAGAAGGTTAGAAGACAGACAATTGCTATTCCATCTTAGAAATAAGTAAAAAAAAAAATTAAGGAAGAAACTATATGTTCCATTTAAATGTTATTATTATCTTCATATTCATATAACAAATTAACTTTGATGCAGCACCTCTAGTTCATTATGCTTTAATTTTCTGGTGGATGTCACTGGCCTCAAGAATAAGCAGTTTTTCACAAGGGACACGTAAAAGAAAGTAAAAAGTGGAAAACATAATTTACCAGAAAACACAAATATGGAAAACTCTGATTAAGGATGGGGAATTGGAAACTTTTGGGGGCCTAAATTTAAGCAAAATTCATTCTTTTTTAAAATTTTTAATTTTTTTGCAGTATTGGGGTTTATACCCAGTGGCTTGTTCATATTGGGTAAGTGTTCTACCACTGAGCTACAACCTCAGCCCAGGAGTCTAAATTGTCCAGGCTGGCCTCAGACTTGTTGGCTTCCTGACTCAGCCTCCCTCTCCTTCCTAAGATTACAGGTATATACCACCATGCCTGGCCAAAATTCATTTTTTTAAATATTTATTTTTAGTTGTAGATGGACACAATGCCTTTATCCCATTTCTTTTTATGTGGTGCTGAGGATCGAACCCAGGGCCCCACGCATGCGAGGCAAGCGTTTTACCACTGAGCCACAATCCCAGTCCCCAAAATTCATTCTTGAAAGTGAATTTACCTTCCTTTTGATCCCTTCTTTAAATAAGGAGAAATATACAAACACAGCATTTTTAAGTTTAAACAAATAAATGCCTAGAGATTTTTAAGATCAATCTTGCAGATTCTGTAAGGGTTAATCAATGATTATGATGATCATGATGAATGAGTTATTCATAATTAAAAGAATGATTCTAAGTGAAATAAGCTAGACTCAAAAAGCCAAGGGTCAAGTATTTTCTCTTATATATGGAAACTAAAGAGATAGGGAAAAAAGGAATAAAAGAGGATCTCATGAAAATAGAAGGGAGACCAATGGAGAAAAGGAAGGGAACTAAGAGGGAGGGAAAAGGGAAGGGCATGGGGAAATAGTAGGGGGGAATGGAATCTACCAAATTATGATATGTCCATGTATGAATATACAAAAATGCATACTGCTTTTATATATAATTGTAATGTGCTAATTAAAAAATAATAATAGAAGAGAGACCAGAATAGATTACAGTGATTAGGGGGAGGAAGAGAAAGGAAAGGAGAGATACTAGGGAACAAGATTAATCAAATTATGTTCTGGGCATGTAGGAATATGGCATAATGAATCCTACTATTATGTATAATTATCATGCACCAATAAAAAATAAGAATCAAACTCTTTTATGCTTTTAAAGTATGTTCATGAGGATCCTGTCTTCAAACAATACCTTTCTCATTTGATTAAACAGAAAATAATGCCATCAATTATGGAAATATTATTATAAGGTTAAATCAATGCCTTAAAAATTTCCCCCTTATAATATTTTTATAAAATTTACAGATATCAAAAGTTGCTGAAGCTGCCCTTAAACTTGCAATCCTTCTGCCTCAGTCTCCTGAGTCACTGGGATTTTAGGTGTGAGCTGCCTTATCTGCTGGCTTGTATTTTTTACTCTGGTTACTTTAATTTATAAGATTGAAAGGGTCAAGAATAGGATCTTTAATTTTTCAGATAATTTTTTCTTCATGGTCAACAGAAAAGTAATCTTCATATGCATACTTGAGGGTTGGGGGTATAGTTTAGTGGTATAACACTTGTCTAGCATGCATGCGGTCCTAGGTGTTAGATCCCCAGAATAGTCATGGGGTAGAGAAGCCAGATCAAAAGAAAATGATGGGGGCGGGTAGCTTGGGGAACTATTAAAGTAATTTTGCTTTTATTTTTAGGATTAGTAATAGTGCTAACTTCAGTTTTATACAATTACTAGTTTTATATTCTTCCAGCAGAGAATGGAGGTTTAGTTGTCCTTCTAATTCCTAAATTCCCCATTTTCACTCTTTGCCCAAATCATTATATTATAGTACCTTCTGATCCCAAGGATTTCTGATGGACACTGGGTTTTTCAATAAAAAAATTAATGTTTTAAACAATCAGGACCAGTGTTATTTCTTTTTTTTTTTTAATTTTTTTAGTTGTAGATGGACACAATATCTTTATTTTATTTATTTATTTTTACGTGGTGCTGAGGATCGAACCCAGTGCCTCACGCATGCGAGGCAAGCGCTCTACCGCTGAGCCACAATCCCAGCCCCAGTGTTATTTCTTTGCATACACTTGGGTTTGATGCAGTCATTACATAAACCTTATTTATACCCTTCGTATTATTAAGATAAAAGCTTTATATTAATAATCAAATGATTTCAAAAAAGTCATCATCTTTCACTATAGTTCTACAATGACAAAGTCTTTGGATTAAAAAAATAGTAAGATTAGTAAACACTGAAAGTTACAATTTGTTAAAGCTTTTAAATATGGGTGTTTTTCATTATAGAATATAGTTAACTTAAAATAACACTTGGTTATATTATTTAATATCCTGCTACTCTTAAACTGTGTTACTTTAGGAAGAAAGACTAAAAATTTTTTTTTGAGGAAAGAAAAGGGGAATATAGAAAGGCAAGATGGTTAGGAATAGGGAAGAGAAACCAATAGGATAATCTGAATATTTGTAAATTTTAAAAATTAATGTATGCATATATTTGTATTTTAAGTAATTACCACTGGAAGTTATTCAAAATTTCCTTGACAGTCTGTTGGTGTAATAATATAATGTAAATTAAATGACATGTTAACTAGGTCAAGTATTATGATACTTAAGTAAAATAAAAACAATTCCTTAAATGCCAGATCTAAACTGATACCATGAGGTACAGAAAAGTGTATGTTTTAATTTGTATGCTTAAGAATAGTGTATTATTTGTATATGCAGAGTAACTCTAGAAGGATACACAAGAAACTGAATAACATTGATTACTACTTTTCATTGTCTACCCATCTGTAGCATTTAAATTTTGCACTATATGCATATTTTTCCCTATTCAAAAATATTAAAAATCCACTACTAAAATAAATTTAAATGATTTAAAATGTAATGTCAAAGTAAGACCATAGGCTGATATTTTCTATCATACATGAAAATATACCAACATATTATTTTTCTAAAATCTACCTAACACAAATTTGGGTATATTTTCTTTTTTTTTTTTTTTTTTTTTTTTTTTTTTTTTTTTTTGTAATATTTTTTTAGTTGTTGATGGATCTTTATTTTTTATTCATTTATGATTTTTTATATGTGGTGCTGAGGATCGAACCCAGTGCCTCACGCATGCTAGCCAAGCGCTCTACCACTGAGCCACAGCCCCAGCCCCTGGGTATATTTTCTTTATGACAGAGTTACTGTGATCTAAAAACCGCAATATTCACATGATGTTAACCTGGGAAACACATTTTTCCTGTACTTCATTGCTATAGTATTGTGCACTATGGATTGTCTCAACAGCATTCTAATATTGTTATTCCCTCTGATGGGCTAGCCAATAGCCATCATTTCTCTAGGAAAGTCAAGAAATCTTTAAGGAAACTTCAGAAAGATTTTAAGAATCTTATCTGGCAGTGATAAATATCATACCTGTATTATTTTATAGGCATAGAATCACTGTTAACTTCTTTGTTAAAACATTCTGCCAAAGGTGTTTGCTGTTTTGGTAAAGAGAGATTTCAAACTAAGTGGTGACTAAGCAAAGCTCTCACATAAAGCTTGGAATATGATTTCATAGTTTCAATGAAATACATTTGGAAATAAGCAGGACAAAAATATCTCACACATGAAAAAATTATTTTTAGAAAACCACTCAAAAATTCAAGTTAAATTTCACTCATTTAAATATTAAAATAACTATAAAACAAAATTTAAAGGAATGACAGTACATACACCAGCTTTCAATGGTAGCTGCTTATTAAAAATGAGTATCTGAGGTTGTATTTCAATTTCATCCTCTTCAAATTGTGCAGCTGAGATAAATGTTTATTTTACTGAAAATATTTGCAAAATTACAATATAAATACATGATTATATTAAGATAGGATGACTATATATAATGTATTCTTATCTATAGATATAAAATGAATGCAGTAAATATAGCACACTCTTGATGAATTGTTAGTACACAGTGTTTCTCAGTAAAGTACATACAACCTATTATTAAGCAACAATTATTTAGTTTTCAAATGTACATCTTAGGAAGTTTTTAGAATGGAAGGATACACTAATTCCCCCAATACCCTTTTTAGTTGGCAAAAGGTTCGTACTTCTGTAAATTTTGAAATGTTATATTTATTTTGGTGACTTATTAGGCTCTTTGTACTTCCTTAACTTGAAACATTATTTCTTTAGTCTGAGTGTTTAAAAAACACCAGCTAATCATACTTATAACTTTAGCATAGAATCATGCCCCTTTTATCAAATACTTGAATCAGGATAAAACAGAATCATTAAATTTTTTTTAATTTGGAAAAATTCCCAGAATTAACTTCCAGAGTATTATGGAGGGAGTGTCTTAAAATAGATACAGCCTGAACTGCAATACTAATCTGGATTAGAAATAGTTTTTTATTTATTCTAGTCTTTAAGAATACAAATATGAACTCTACTTTAAAATTCTTTGTTAAATGTATTGGGATTTATTTCAAAAGCATCTTCTACCCTTCTCCATTACACTGATTTAATGGAAACCTGTTACAACAACAGTTCCAACACAAACATATGCATGCAAGAGATCACCCTACAGATTCTAACTACATAGTTATTGGAACACATCCCACCTGTGAAGTGGCATAAATGTACATCTTCTATATACAAAAGGTAAAGTGCATTATTAAATTAGTGAACTGACAGATTGTCTGCCTGGACCATATAGCTTTCAAATAGACAAACGTGAAATTCTCCCATTAGAACCAATTGTTTCAAGAGGTTCCAATTAGCTTTTCCACCCTGTCATTTTTTTTTTTTTTGGCCATGCTCTTTAGTGCAAATATGCTTATGTTTGACTCAAGTTTAAGGGACATGGCAGTTTGGGGCTTAAATAAGGAAAATTATAAAACGTGGCAGAACTTTAATACCTTTATAATACATTGCATCTTTTGCATATAAGCAACAAATTAGTGCCGCTTTCAACTGCTAGGAGCACACTGCCAACAATTAATGAGGAACCCGTTTCCAAATTTCATACTATTAGCTTATATTATTACAGTTTGAGTATGTACCACATTATGCCTGGATTATCATGTGCAAACATCATCAGTGTTTTAGTATTGTACAGTGAACAAGTAATTTTGGTTACTGAATTCAATGCTCATTTTTCACTTCAACATCCAGTTGCCTTAAGAATTTAATGTCTTCAAGGCAAAGACCCTATTATTTTGAAGAATACCATGTACACTTGCAGCTCCATTTATGTTACAAATAACAATAAAATAAAATATATATTGCACAGATAAGACTAGTAGCTTATTTAATAAGATACATGGCATTACATGTCCTAATACCAGAGTTTTGAACTGGATCATGCTTAATTATGGCTAATGAATTCTTGGGAATTTTTAATATAAAAAATCATAGCATTATTTTCATTTCTCAATGAATATGTTAACTATGAAAAAGTAAAACAAAAGGACTGGTAGAAGCCTTAATGATTCTAGAGTATATTCAACTGCCAGTATATATGCATCTATCCAATTTGCAGCTTTGAGATGGTAAAAATTTTGAAGTATACATACAAGGCAGAAAATTTGGCTACTTAACTAATTCCTTACTTAAATAATTAATGCAAAATTAAACTAATAATATTTATATACAATGAATTAAAAATATTTAAGTCTGACATAGTATTGTGTATATATACATATATATGTATATGCACACACACTCAAATCTTATCAGACCAAAAAAGAAATCATTTAATCCTAATGGATATAAATATTTTTAAAATGAAGGTTTTAAGAGAGAGCATACACTCATCACAATAGTGATAGGAACAATCAAATCTTATAATATTCACAGCTCCAGTTTGCCAAAATCTGACAGGTTGATTACTAATAGGCACTATGATGGGCAGCAATAACAATCAGTAGTACAGTAACTCAAGTGCACATCACTCCTTCATAAACCAAAAACCATTTTTTAGCAAGCCTACAAAGTTATGTTATTTTACAGTTTAAAAATCCTTGCTACTTTTATTGTCTCAACACCCACCATGTGCTATTAACTTTAGTACTAACATCATCTTCTAACCTTCAGTTGTTCCATAGTGATCCAGATGGTCCACAATTATAATGAACTGAGATTCCTCATACTACTTGAGGAAATGTGAAATATAATCTGCAAACTAATACTAGTATATATGTCTGAGTTACTGATTGTTTGTTCTTATGTGACATAAACCAATGAAATTAATTTTCTCAATTCATACCTTAAAGTTTTCTTAGTAACTTTACTTAAATGCATTTGGAGACAAACTGAAGGAAAAAACTTAAAATGAGTTATAGCATATCAAAGAGCTACATTCTGACCTCAATCCATGCAGCCAGCTCTCATCAATGAGAGCTATATTTGGGGGTTGAAATCAGTGTTCTGGCTCTTAAAACATGATTATATGAACTTACTGTGTGGGAGGTGAATAAAGCCAAGATAAAAGACAATTTCATTCAGAATAAAATGCAGCTTAACAGATGAAATTTCAGTTAACACAGGGTGGGTTGGTACACATATACACTATATCCTTGTTTAAAAAATTGCTTAGGTTTTGAAAAATTGATGTGGCACTTTCTGGAAAGTAATTTTTAATACAGGTAAAGGGATGAGTCTTATGTAAAGTAAACCTCTTTAAGTATCATAAAGAGCACCTTGGAAAATGCCTGAATTTTCCTTTCAAATATGTTTACAACCAATCTTATTTTCAAATAATATTTTTCCCAGAAAAAATTGTATTCTAAAGGCTTTTAAGAAAGAATGTTTTTTCTTCCCCTTCTGGAATTAAAACACCTGCAAAAGTCTGGTTTATATTGGAAGCTTGACATGGTTTTAAGGGTGGCAACTGTAAAAGTGCTACTAAAGTATATCACTACAGATGTAGTTTTATAATAGGTAACTGGTGCACCAACCCCTCTGAAGTAGTTAACCAAAACGCATAAAATATAATACCTTGAATTCATGACATATTTTAGGGAAAAACCTATCACAATCTTCAAACTAGCAAGAAATGCTTAAACACCAAAATTTCCATAGCAAAGCCACTGGATGAAGCCTCCCACTCATTTGTGATGTAAATGTAATTCCTGAAGTGTTGGAAAATCAATAAAACTATATAGTGCAACAGAAGTGAAGATAAGATTTTAACTAGCTTAGGATACCCAATTAAAACTCTCCCATGGCTTTGATATGGTAACTGTGAACTGTAGGGTTACCACAAAATTTGAAAATTATAGAATACTATAGTTAATTCTTAAAGAATATTATAATACTGTATTTTAAAGGTTTAATTATCTAATAAGATTTGATCCTTTAGTGGTACTGTTTAATATCCAGTTATCCAGTGGTCAATATATTTCTATTTTTTTCTTTTATAAATAAATATAATGATATGATACTTGATGTCCGTTTTGGTTTCTGTGGTAACTGTCCTACAGGTAAGCTTAGCAGTTTTTAATAATATAGGAATGGAATATTGTTTTGGGAATTTGTTAAATAGAAATTCACACTTCCATATTAAGTATATGTATCTTTTTTTCAAGATTATGTCGTAGTGCAATATAAATCTTAGTTATGATATTTAGAAGGTCAGAATGTCACATTTTGTGCTGATTTGCATACTTCAATAGTCTGGAGCAGTTGAAGCAGCTAAACTATTTAGCTCTGGGAAGGTTGGAATTCCCATAAGAATTATAGTGATTTATGTATAACATAACATGAAAATCAGACTTCTTGAAGTATAAACTACTAGAGGTATTACTAATAACAAAGGGCCGAAAAAGAGAAAAAACTTCTTCAAATGATTATGGATCAGTACTTTTAGCCAATTTATGATTTTAAATTTTGCCTGATGGAGTTCAATTTCACTCTAGTCGAGGCATTCTTGTTCTTCACCACTGGCCCTTCTGCCATCCATTCTCTTTTCTTTATGGCTGTTGCAAATTTTCCTCATCTCTTCTTCATACTTGATAAAATTCTCCCCAAACCTTGTCCAAGCTTTGAATGGAACAGTAATAGTATTACGGTAAGGTGGCCTCACCTCACTTACCTTCAGGAAAATTCCATATTTATTAGAGCCCACATCAAAGTAGAACCTTTTATTGTCCACTCTGAAAGAAGTCCCCTCTGGGAGTTCAAGTGGGTCATCATCTCCACCTCTTCGTTCTTCTATGTCCCCTTCGCCATAGTCTTCAATGAGCTGAACCAAGGCATCACGAAACTCAATCATTCCTTGTGCTGGGAGGACAATAGTCTGTTCTTGACCCAAACTGTGGCCAAAATAACCTATCATGCCAGTTCCCCGCATCATGGTTTGTCTAATCCTTAGGAAGCGACCCCGTTGATTTTCCTTCAGGTCCAGGTAATATTTCCTATTGTCTCTCTCTATATAGTCTGTTTTGAGGACACTGTGAGGATGCTCCTCAGACCCTACAGAGACTGGTGGGGAGGGTGCAGAGTGCTTCTGTCTCCTCCTGGAACCTTGCTCTTTGCTGTGGCCATGCTCTTGCCTGTGGCCTTTCAGGCCCAGGTGGGCGTAATGCTCGATGAAGTCCCCTAAACAGTCCTTCAGCTCCGCTGCTACAGACAGGGAGAGGGTCAGTTTACTCTTTCTGATATTGTCCTGCCGGCCTCTCCCTATCCAGACTTCGGCTATCTTTAGGAACCGGCCCCGGGAGCTTTGCTTCACGTCTAGGTAAAACCTCTTTTTCTGAATGTCCACTCGTTTGGAGGCCAGCTCCTGGATTTCGGCTGTGCTCCCAGCCTGATTAGGGGTGGCTGAAGCAGCGTAGTGGGGGTAGTGAGAGTGCTGGGCCTGGGGATACAGTCTACTCTTGCTTAGGCCAGAACCCCCTATATTCTTGCCTCCACGGCCGCGGCCGCCGCCGCCGCCTCCCCTCCTCCTGGCTCTTTCCATCTTCAGCTGCAAGTGACAAACAGACACACGGGGTGGGGTGGGGGAGGGGTGTTGAGAACAATCGCAGACGCCCCTCAGCCTGCGCTGCCCCCGCCCGGGACCCCCATATCGGCTAGGAGCCCAAGGCTCTGGCCTTTGCTCGACTGTCGGCGGCGGCAGCTGCGGCTCCCGGCTCTGTACCGCTCGTACAGCATCACTCCGCCACCCCCGGGCCTCCAGCTCCCGCACGCAGCCGGGCCGCCCACCTTGGGCTCCGCAGCCCCGGGGTCCCAGCCAGCAGGCACTCACATCATCTATGCCATCATCGCCGCCGCCGATGCCCTTCACGACCACCGCCGCCGCCGCCAGCTCTCGGCCCCTCTGCTGCAGCCGCCGCCCCCCGCCTCCTCCCCCGCCGCTGCCCGCACTGCCCCCCGCCGGAGCAGCGGGGCAGGGGCATCGCCTGCGGCGCCCACCGCCGCCGCCGCCCCTCCTGCGGCCGCTGCCTCGATTCGGGCACCGGCCCGACACCAGCCGGGAAGGGAGGGAGGAGGCGGGGAGCCTGACGGTGGGGGGGTGGTGGACCCCGCCTCCCTGATACAGCCAGCTGAAGGGAAGAGGGGGTCTCGAGTCGTCCCTCGGGACGCGCCCTGACGGAAGCCCAGCGCGTGAGGATGGAGCGTGCGTGTGAGGTGACTAGACAGGTGTGAAGATGAGAATAAGGATGGGGTGGTAAGACTCTGACTTCCCCGGATTCCGCCGAGATGTAGGACTCTGGCGGCTCACCGGCACCTGCAAGGCGACTACACTTCCCGACATGCTCAGCGGTATCGAGCATCTGCGCATGCGTACCGAGGCGCGCCGGCCCCAGCCGAAAGGACTGTGGTGGGAGGGCTGCAGCACCGCGCGAGCGCGATCGGTCGGGGGCGGGGCCAGGGAAAGGGCGGTCTCCCCGAGCTGATGTGTACTGTGTGCGCCATTGATTCTCCGGTGGGCACTCTGCAGCGCTGGAGTAAATTTGGTTGATTTGGTGCCTAGCCTGGATGCCTTGGTGTCGTGGCGCTCCACAAAACTTAAAGCTGGAGAATACCCGTTGAACTGGCTCTTCTCAGGGTAACGTACCCTCTCCACTCCTGCTTCCCTTAGCTCCGTACCCTGGGGGATGTCATTCTAAGCTTTTCCGACACTTGGAAGTGTTCAGACCTGTGGTGCGGGTCCCTGGGCTGTGTTTGGGAGATTCGTAGAAACGAACTCTTTTCCCTGTTCCGTCTGGGAAGAGGACCCCCAGACTGCGAATAGGCCTTCTCAGAGTTTTATCTGTCAGCAGCTGTGCATCCACGCCCCTTCCGCCCCCTGCTTGTGCGACTGGTTGTCTGTCTATTGGTTGGAACTATCTTTCAGTTACGACCTTTTGCTATTCAAGAAATCGAGACACTCCAGGTTCACCTAACAAAGTCTAGGGAAATAACCTGGTATCTGTGGCTTAGCAAGTTGTGTTGGGTTTCTTGAGTGCAATCATTCAGTCTATAATAACCAGTTTTCTTATGGTTGGATCTAAATTGTTCTCTGGATAGATTTGATAAGTAACAATACTACTTCCTGTTGAAGACGGCAATAAAATTCTTAGGGTGTTCAGACTTCGTGTGGTTTACTGACTATACAAAGGACTTAGATCCGGACGAGTAGGGCAGTTCAGATTTCGATGTCATTGAATAGTAGTCTCCATTTAGTTATCTTGCCGTGCTGGGGATTGAACCCAGGGTCTCCCACTGAACAATATCCCCAGCTTTATTTATTTTTGCGGTGGTGGGACTCCAGCGTAGGACATCCGCACGTGCTAGGCAAGTGCTCTACCACTGAGCTGCATCCCCAGCCGTCTCTGTATTAATGCAACAAATACTTTAGTGTTTTACTAGAGAGTCCAACAATGTATAGAGCAGAAAAAATCTCTTTGCTGCTAGTGCTTACATCTTGGTGGAAAGAGACATGCAAAAAGTGAAATGTGTAGTATGCTGGAAGGTGAAAATCCTATGGAGAAAAATAAAACAAAGGAATGACGAGTGTGGGTGGGAACTGTTCAATAAGTGGTCTGGGAACGCATTACTGAGAAGCTAATTTATGAGTAAAGAGCTGAAAGAAGTGAGAGATTGATTACTTTGTGACTGACTATCTGAAGGAAAACAAAGTGCAAAGACCCTGAGGGAGCCTGTCTGGTTGTAGTAAAAAGAGCAGCCTAGGAGGCGAGTAAGCTAGAGCAGAGCAAAATAGTAGGGAAAGAATAGGAGAGAAGTCAGAAAAGAAAGAACAGAGGACAGATTGGGCAAGACTCTGTGGTCTACTTTGGAAATTTCTTTCTTCATTCTGAGGAAGATGGGAAGCTATTGGAGAGTTGTCAGGGAAACAGCTTCATCTGAATTATCTTTAAAAATTGTGATAAAATATATAAAAATAAAACTGATCAACTTAACTGCCTTTAAGTGTACAATTTAGTGACATTAATTACATTCACCATCTTGGGCAATCATCACCATTATTTCCAAAACTTCTTTTCTTTTGGTACTGGGGATTGAATCCAGAGCCTTGCTAATGTTCAGTACACACTCTACCACAGAGCTATGCTCCTAACCTTATTTCTAAAACTTTAAAAAAATCATCCCAAGCAGAAACTCTTCTACCCTCGGTAAGGTCTAATATAAATTCTTTTATGAATTTGCACAGTTTAGATATTTCATATAAGTGGGATTATATAATATTTGACCTTTTGTATCTGGCAGATTTTACTCAGTATAATATTTTCAAGATTCATCCATGTGGGGGTTCATATCCGAATTTAATTCCTATTTCGTGATTGAATAGTATTCCATTGTATATATGAATGATATTTTGTATAGCTATTAATCCATTCATGGGCACTTAACGTTTCTACCTTTTGGCTATTGTGTAATTCTGCTATGGTGTACATATATCTGTTCGAGCTCCTGTTTTCAATTCTTTTGAGTATATACTCAGAAATTGATGCTTTTTGTTTGCTTCTTGAGGAACTGTCAAACTGTTTTCCACAGTAGCATTGTGTAATGTTCTAGTTTATCCATATCTTTGCCAATTTCCTTTATTTTTTAAATATTATAGGCATTCTAGTGGGTTCTGTACAGTGGTATTTTATTTTGGTTTTGGTTTGCATTTGCTTAATGACTAGTGAGTGATGTTGAGCATCTTTTCATGTTTATTGGCCATTTGTATATCTTCTTTGGAGAAATGTTTCTTAAAGTCCTTTGCCCATTTCTTTATTGAGTTGTCTTTTTGTTGTTGAATTTTAGGGAATCTTTATTCTGAATATTAAACTTTTATCATCAATATGTTTTGCAAATAATTTCTCCCATTCTAATTAATTTTCACTTTTTTGATAACGTTATTCCATTCCCCAAAAGTTTTTTAATTTCAATGAGCTCCAATTTATCTATTTTCTTTTTGTCATTTTTGTCTTTGGTGCCCTAAGAATTTGTTACCATTTCTGTGTTAGCTCGGCATTTCATTACTGTGACCAAAATACCTGAAGAACAACTTAGAAGAAGAAAGATTTATTTTGGCTCATGGTTTCAGAGAATTCAATCCATTGCTCTGGGCCTATGTGGGTTTAAGGTGAAACAGAACATTATGGCAGAAAGGTGTGGCAGAGGAAAGTTGCTCAGCGTATGGCTGCTAGGAAGCTGAGGGAGATGGAAAGGATTGAGAGAGAAAAGGGACAGGGGGAGAGGGAGAGACTTATTTGCTTTTCCCCCAATGACCTACTTCTGTATAGGTTCCACGAATGGATTAATCCACTGATGAGGTCAGAACCCTCATGATCCAATTATTTCCCCAAATCCCTACCTCTGAACACATGAGACTTTGAGGTGTTGCATCCAATCTGCACCTCTCCCCAAGAAGTGCAGCCCAGACAACTCTGTAGAAGCAGCAAAGTTTATTGAGGAAATAGGCACATAGGCCAATCGATTGGGGTCAGCTCTCCTTTCCTTCAGAGAGTGACCCCGAAGTGAGAGTTTCAGAGGTTATTATAGGGTGGGCTAGCTACATGACTCACAACAACAGGATTTGGCCGATATTCAATCTATAGTTATTTACAGTTCAACCGTGACAGTGCCTCCTATGTCCCCTTTCAGTTCCTGGAACTTTAGGTAACTGGCCAGGGGGTCTTGGCAGCCTGTGGTTATGCACCCCCATCCGTGAGAAGCAAGCATAGCAAAGCATTAATCACAGGAGCACAAAGAGCAGGTTAGCAGATACATGCAGGCCTGAGCCAAAGTGACTCCATTTGTGTTTGGATTTTACAGAGGGGCATTCTAGATTTGAGATTATGGAAGAATTCAGTCACTGGAAAGGCAGAGTATCTGAGGGAACAAATGGTAGAGCAGGGTGTTGGGAAGTCATTGGAGGAGAGTTAGTCAAAAAACTGAGAGGCACTGTTTATTTCCTTTGGAATTGTGACCCAGTGGACAAATGGGGGATAGGACATAGATAAAAATTGTTATGATATTGATGGTTGTGGTGATGATGAAAGTTTATAAATATCCAACTCAAATACCTTCAACTTGATTTCTGTTTAACTCCAGAAAGTTAGATAATGAGTTATATGTGGTTATATTACAACTCATAATTAACCTGTAGGCCCTTTATGGATTTGTTTTGATGAAAGTATTCTTGTGGGAATAGTAGGTGGCTTAAATCATCTTTTTATTTCTGTCTTTCTTTCTTTCTTGACAGAGTATTACTATGTTGCCCAGGATGGTCTTGAACTCTTGGGCTCAAGTGATCCTCCTACCTCAGCCTCCTAAGTGCTGGGATTATAGGCATGTGCTACTATGCCTTGCTTTTTAAGCATCTTTGCTTGTCAGTTCAAAATCCTTCACTAAGGGTTTATTCTAATCCAGCTAGTGTAAAGTTTTTCTTGGCTTTCTGTGCAGTCTGCTTCTTGGGCTGGGCTTTTCTTTTGGAGTTAGTGGACTATTGTGAATAATGCATTTGTGAGAAGTCAGGCAGAGCAGGAGGAGTACTCTATGACCTTGTAGTTTCATATCTAGGAACCTGTCCTTTAGGAATAATAATAATAATAATAATAATAATAGTAATAATAATAATGTCTAGAAACACATATGTACAAGGGTGTTCATTGAGGATTATTTATGGTAAATTTTTCAAACATCCTATCATCAGTAGGGAATAGTTAAATAAATTATGATAGCTAAAGACAATGGAATTATGTACAGTCTTAAGAGATCAGATTAAGAAGTGGTAGTAGGGCCAGGGATGTAGCTTAGTGGTAGAGGACTTACCTACCATGTACAAGGCCTTGAATTTAATCTCCAGCACAGTTAAAAAAAATTGGTTTTAGGTTTTAGTTGTCTTTTCCTGTTAACAAAGTTGCTTTCATTGGAACAGTCAAGCTGACTTCAGCAATATGAGGTTATTTGTTGGGCTGGGGCTATAGCTCAGTGGCAGAACGTTTGCCTACACATGTGAGGCACTAAGTTTGATCCTTAGCACTGCATGAAAAAATAAACAAATGAAATAATGACATATTGTCCCTACAACTACTAACATTTTTTTTAAAGAGGTTATGTGTTGCCTTCTTTAATGGATACAACCTGAGGTAGAGTGGCTTTCTGACAATTTTCTGGCCCTGTGCATTGATCAAACACAAATATATATTCTTCCTTCATGTCTAGCAGGAGAAAAAGCATCCTTTCTCTCATCATAGAAGTAGTGTCTGAGTTATTGTTATTGGGTCATCTTGGAACCAATAATTAAAACAAGGAGATGGATTCTGGAGAATTGAGACCTGAGTTATAGTTTCTTATCTCTGAGTTGATTGTATAATGTTGGGAGTGGAATTTTCCTGTTGGACTTAAGACAATTAGATTTCACCTCTGGTACTGGTGATGAGATCTGTTTTAACCAAAAGCTTTCCTGTTACACATGGTGGGGTGTGGAATAGATTGCTCTTAAAACATACTTTACTCAATGGGCCAGTAACTCTTTTCTTTCCTAGTATGTATGTGTTTATTTTTTTCTGTGGTACTGGGGACATAACCCAGAGCTCAAGCATACTAGGCAAGTGCCCTACCACTGAGGTATTTCCCAGCCCCCTTCTTTTCTAGTATTAAGATATCTAGTCTCTTTTTCCTCCGTACATTTCTGGTTTTACTAAAACCACAGGATATGTTTATTCTCAGTATTCTAATTTGAAAAAATATAAACCACTGTTTATTATTTATAGAGGGCCTTCATATTACTCCTCAGATTGCAAGAAAGATGTAGATGGGGGAGAGAGGGTGGAAAGGGGGAAGGGAAAGAGAGTGTGGGGAGAGAAAGGGAGAGGCTATGGGGAGAGTAAATGGGAATGAGAGAATGAATATTGTGCATGTTGAGGAGCAAATGAATATTGAATCCCCTCCTTCACATATCTGACCTCAGTGCTACTCTGTTCCCTGTAGGGGCCCTTATTAACTGATATGTATCCTCCTGGATTGTTCTTTACGTTTACATATATAGTCAGCCCTTTGTGTCCATGGATTATCATCATCATCAGTGGATTCAGCCCATCATGGATCAAAAATATTTAGAAAAAATATTGTGTCTGTACGGAACCATTTTTTTCTTCTTGTTATTTCCTAAACAATATAGTATAACAACTACATAGCATTTATATTATATTAGGTATTATAAGTCATTTCCAGATGACTTATAATATGTATGGGCTATATTGCAAATTTTATATGAAATTTGAGCATCTACACATTTTGGTATATGGGGTGGTCCTGGAACTAATCCCCCATAAGTATTGAGGGACAACTGTACACAGAATTTCATTTTATATTAAAATTTAAATGTAACTGTTGCTGACAGTTTTTCTATTTCACTTAGCACATATAGAGAACTTGTTAATACATAGTTCTGTTTTCTTTTACTCTCTGCTTAGTGTGCTATATTGTGGATGTGTCATTGTTTAACTATTAATTTACCCTACTAATTGCTTTGAGAATTTTGCTATTATAAACTGTAATGAACATCCTTTACTTCTTTGTGTATATATGCCAGTATTTCTGTAGCATAGGTGTAGTTGCTAATTTGAAGGTTATGCAGATTTAACTTTTGATGTCTTCTACAAAACATCTCTCAAAATGGTAGGACTAGTTTCTGCTCTCTTGCAAACACTGTATCTTATCAGTCTTTTAAATTTTTGCTAATAATGGTATAGCCAGTTGTGTTGTCCCATTTAATTGAACAGTTTTTTCCTTTTCAATGATTAGAATGCTTCCTTTATCATATGTCAAGCTTTGGTATTTACCTGGATCTATTTCTGGAGATGGTATGGTATGTTGTATTTATTTATTATGTATTTTTAAAATATACAACATACAGTTTTGAAATCTGTGTAGTGAAGTGGTTACTACTGTTGAGCAAATTAACATCTATCAGCTTCCACAAGTTACGTTTTCTTTTCTTTGTTTGGTAAGAGCATCTAAAATCTACTCTCTTCATAAAATTTCAGTGTGCTATGTAATATTATTAACTGTAGTCTTCATGTTATACATTAGATCTCTAGATTTATTTATTCTTTGAAACTAAGTTTGTACCCTTTTACCTTCCTTATCTCCTTTTCCTCTGCCTCCCTGACAAGATCTAGTAGCCAGGGTCTAATGTTTTTTTCTAAGTATTTGAACTTTCTAAATATTTCTGTATTTAAGTGAGATCATGCCATGTTTTTCTTTTTGAGTCTGACTTATTTCACTTAACATTGTATTCTTCAGGTATATACATATTGTTACAAATGGCAGTATTTCTATCTTATTGAAGTCTGAATAATATTCTATTTTATGTGTGTATGTCACAATTTCTTTTTCCACTTATTCCATGATAAACACTTAGATTACTTCCGTACCTGAGCTATTGTGGATAATGCTGCAGAATGTGGAAGCCCAGATATCTCTATGAGATACTGATTTTTTGTTTTTTGTTTTTGGCACTGGAGATTGAACCCAGGGATGCTTAACTACATCCTCAGCCCTTTTAATATTTTATTTAGAGACAGGGTCTCACTGAGTTGCTTAGGTCCTTGCTAAGATGCTGAGGTTGTCCTTGGAAAATGCTGAGGCTGGCCTTGAACTCGTGATTCCCCTGCCTCAGCCTCCTATGCCACTGGGTCATTGTGGTTTTGATTTACATTTCACTGATGATTAGTGATGCTGAGCACCTTTTCATATACTGTTTGGTCGTTTTTGTATCTGATTTGGAAAAATCTATATTCAAGTTCTTTGCCCATTTTTAAATTGTTGATATTTGCTTGTGAGTTTATGAGTTTCTAATACATTTTGGATACTAATCCCTTGTCATATATATGATTTGAAAATATTTTATTCCATTCTCTAGGCTTTCTATTTGTTTTGTTGATTGTTGCCTTGCTTACAGAAGTCTTTTAGTTTGATGCAGTCTCACTTGTTTATTTTTACTTTCGTTGCCTGAACTTTTGATGTGATATCCAAAACATTGTAGCCAAGACCAATCATCAAGGAACTTTTCCTGGTTTTCTCGTAGTTTTAGGTCTTTAATCCATTTTATGTTGGTTTTTATGTATGGTATAATATAAGCATTCAGGTGTATTCTTGTGTGTGTGTGTGTGTGTGTGTGTGTGTGTGTGTGTATGTGTGTTGTGGTAGGGGTTGACCCAGGGCCTCACATATGCTAGGTAGGTGCTTTTACCACCTACTTCCCCAGCCCTAGGTTTATTCTTTTGCATTTGGGTCTCTGCTTTCTAAGTGCCATTTATTTATTTAACTTATTTTTTTTTGTTGTTGTTGTACTAGGGATTGAACCCAGGGCCTCAAACATGCTAGAGAAGTGCTCTACCACTGAGCTGCACTCCCCAGCCCTCTATTCATTTTATTTTGAGACAAGGTCTTGCAGAGTTGGCAATGAACTTGTGATCCTCCTCTTTCAGGCTTCCAAGTAACTGGAATTACAGGTGTTTGCCACCATGCCTGGCTCCCAACACCATTTATTGAAGAGATTATTGAAGTGTCTTCTTGGAAACCTTGTCCAAATTTAATTTACTGTGTATGCTTTGGTTTATTTCTGACTTCTCTATTCTGTTCCATTGGTCTTTGTGTCTGTTTTTGTGTTAGTGCCATACTGTTTTGATCACTATAGCTCAGTAATATAATTTGAAATCAGGAAGTTGTGATACCTCCAACTTCATTTTTCCTTCTCAACATTATTTTGATGGTCTGGGAATGTAGCTCAGTGGTAGAGGGTTTGCCTACCATGTTTGAGGCTCTGGCTTCCATCCCCAGCATGGAGTGGGAGGGAATGTTTTGACTCTTCCAAATCCTTTTTTCCAATTTTGGAATTGATGTTTTAAAAATTCTGTGAGAAATACCATTGGGATTTTGATAGGAATTGTGTTCATTCTGTATATCTCTTTAGGTTTTAACAATAATTCTTCTAATCCATGAATATGTGGTATCATCTTCAGCTTCTTCATCAGTATTTTATAATTTCATTTTACAGGTTATTTCGTTACTTGATTAAATTTATTAAGTTCTTGAGTATGTTATGCTTTTTGATGGGATGGTTTTCTCTTTTTAATAGAATATTCTCTTTTTAATAGAATATTTTTGGTGTAAGAAAATGCAATACTTTATATATTGTTTGTATTCTGCTACTTAACTGAATTCACTGAATTCATTTATTAGGTCTTTTTTTTTTTTTTTTTTTTTTTT
>CM053403.1:99776249-99877851 GCA_028644305.1 Xerus rutilus
GGCCGCGGCTTCTCCGCTGCCGCTGGAGACTTACTCCGGTGAGGACCGCCCGCACTGCTTCCACTCTAAAGTTAAATTTTCTGTGCTGATGGCTGTAATCCACTGCCGAAAAGTTGGTTGGAAGAAGTTTTTGAAGCAAAATTTTGGTCTGTAGTTTAGCGAGACTGGAAGGTGCCTCACTCTACGCCGCCATCTTCTTATTAGGTCTTTTAATGGAGTCTTTAGGGTTTTCTGCATATAGAATTGACACAATATGTTTTGTTCCATTGATTTATTTCTCTATTTTTACATCAGTTCTACACTATTTTGATTACTGTAGTTGTGTAGCATTTCATATTTGATAGTGTTTTCCCTTATTTGTGTTATTTTTCAGAAAGATGTTTGCTTCTCTTGAAATTTTTCTCTATGAACTTTATTGTTTTGTGGTGCTGAGATACAGTGAGGTATAGGTTCTTTGTCGCATAAAGAGTGAGACCTATGGACATAATTTATTTTTTAAACAGGAAGAGCTCCCACAAAGGAGGATTCCCAAATGAGTTGCTTTTCCCTGTGAACTTTTCTGTGAAAAATCCTGCTGACATTTTTTTTCTTTCTTTTTTTTTTGGCACTGAGGATTGAACTCAGGGGCACGCGACCACTGAGCCACATCCCCAGCCCTATTTTGTGTTTTATGTAGAGACGGGGACTCACTGAGTTGCATAGCACCTCGCTGTTGCTGAGGCTGGCTTTGAACTCATGATTCTCCTGTCTCAGCCTCCCAAAGAGTTGGGATTACAGGCATGCGCCACTGCACCCTGCTTGACATTTTTTTCTTAGTGTTGCTTTTTTGTACTGGGGATTGCACCCAGGGACACTTTACCATTGAACCACATCCTCAGTCCTTTTTGGTATTTCTATTTTGATATATGGTCTTATGAAGTTGCTTAGAGCCTCCTAAATTGCTGAGGCTGTCCTTGAATTTGTGATCCTCCTGCTTCAACCTCCTGAGTCACTGGGATTACAGGTGCATGCCACCCTTGCTGGCCTTGGTATTGCTTTTCAAGTATATTGATTTAATTAGTATAGTTACAGTTTTGAATTTAGCCATCTAGGAATTCATTGTTTTTTCTAGTTGTTAATATTTTTTGGTACTAGGGATTGAACTCAGAGGCACTTTGCCACTGAGCTACATCCCCAGTCATTTTAAATTGTATTTTGAGACAAGTCTCAGTAAGTTGCTGAGAACCTTTCTAAATTGCTGAGGCTGGTCTTGAACTTTTGATGCTCCTGCCTTAGCCTCCTGAATCTCTGAGGTTACAGGCATGCACTATCATGTCCAGCCTCTAGCCCTTTTTTGATGTCAATAAAATTTTCTAGTTGTCTTTAAAATGGCCCTTATATATTTCGTTATGTTTATTTCTAGGTAGGAGGTCATTTTTGCTGTTATTGATTTTAGATATAAATTTTGGATATAGTTTGTATAATTTAGATTTGGATATAATTGTATTTGATTTTGTGTGTATGTAGAAAACTGCTTAATTTGCATATGAGTTAAATCTGGTCACCTGTTAAATGCATAGATAGAATTAACTTCTCTTAAAGAGGTACTGGGGAATTTTTAAAAATTTTAGCTTAGGAGACTTTAGCTCTTTGACAAAAGTTAAGGTGATCTCTTATATAATTTTTAATCACCTTTGTTTTAAAGGTGACATTTTTGCCCTTTGGCAAAATGCTTAATATGAGGAAAGATTAAGACAGAAGATACTTTTTGAACAATTTCTTCATGGAGAAATAATTTAGAATGATTTCATATTCTCTTCCAAGCCTACTTCATGCCTTTATTTCTTTCCGATTCCGATGTTCTTGTCTCTGCATTTTTATAATCCCTTCTCATGTTAGTTTTGCAGGTTAGCTATCCCGAGCATAGCAGAGATTCATCTTCTCTTTAGCTCTCTTTGAAGCTAAGAAACTGGAGGTATGGGATTTTCCTAGCCTGTAGTAGGAATAATAGAAGCCATCAGAAAAAATACCTCCTTCTTTAAATTTGATGTGAAGCATGAGAAATCACTTGGTACCAGATCTTTTTTTGGGGGGTGGGGTATCAGGGATTGAACTCAGGGGCACTTGACCACAGAGCTACATCCCCATCCCTATTTTGTATTTTACTTAGAGACAGGATCTCACTGAGTTGCTTAACATTTTGCTTTTGCTGAGGCTTGCTTTGAACTCGCAATCCTCCTGCCTCAGCCTCCCCAGCTTCTGGGATTACAGGTGTGGGCCACCCTGCTGGGTCCAGATTGGTTTTTGCTGTTAATTCATAAACCAAAATCATTGAACTACAGGGGAATGGTAATTGGCCTGATAGAAAACTTTTTTCTTTGTAGGAGGTACACACACGCAAAAAAATTCTTGATTTTCTTTTTTATTCATACTTATATAAACTTGCTTTGTCTGAGATTATATTTGATATTGTTGTAAAAATTTCCATTAGATACATTTATGATTTTTTTACAGATTGCATATTAATGTTTTGATGTCTTGTTCATCTAGTCTCCATTTTTACCTTTCCTTCTTCCACCCACTCTAAAATTGGCCTTGTAAAATCTTGCGTTTTTCTTTCTACTGGCAATGCTGAGTTTCAACCAGGGCAAAGGTTTATATCCTAAAGTGAAACATCATTCTCATTTAGAAAACTGATAACTTTCTGTGAAATTGCTTCTGGAATTTTTTTTTGTGTGTGTGGTGCTTGGAATTGACCTAGGGCTTCTATATGCTAGGCAAGAACTCTATCACTAAGCTATATCCTTAGTCTGGAAAGTTTTGGTAGTGTGTACTTGGTTCTGCCTGCATTGTTTATCCAACTTTATTTTTGTTTAAGATAAAGGATTACAGAAAGAAATGTACTGATTACGTGATTTTCTTTTCAATTATATTTGTGTATTAGAATATAAGTTTGAAAATTTGATTCAACTAGGCTTAAAAACAGACAATTTGTTATTAAGATGGAACTTGAAGGCTGAAATAGGGCCGACTGTGACTCCATTTCTCACCTCTGCTTTCTTTTGTGTGTTGGCTTAAATTGTGATTGTCCTCAAGCTGACTTGCATCACGGTGGCAAAAAGCCTGTGGAAGAACTTAGCTTCACATTCTGAAATAGAGGGCATCTCTTCTGGTAGTGTCTCATAAAAGCAAAACAGTGTTATTCTGAGAAATTGTCCTAAAAACTCCTGTGTCTCATTGGCCTGAATTAAATCATGTATTTTATTCTTAAGCCAAATACAGGAGATTGTTTTGTGTAGGCCTAGTTTCTGAGTCATCATTGTGGCAAGGGGAATGGGAGCTGGGAATGGTAGTTTACCTAAAGCACATTGGCTTTATGGGTAGTTGGTCATTATTTGAATTAAATTTATTGGTACTGTGGAAAGGGTCCAAAGTCTAAAACTATCAATGTCCACATAGTAATGAATCCTATAAAATGTCATCTAAGGCCATTTGAAATAACAGTAATAGACACAAAAGGAGAAATATGCAGCTTAGGCAAGTTTTATATTGACTTACTTGAAAACTCGGTAGTTTCCCAGTTTGTAATGTTGATTTTAGCTGACTGGCTGTAGCTACTTAAAGAACAGGGAAAGTTCATTAAAAATAATGAATTATTCAGTTGGTGCATGCCTGTAATCCCAGGATCTTGGGAGCCTGAGGCAGGAAGATTGTGAGTTCAAAGCCAGCCTTAGCAACTTAGAGAGGCCCTAAGCAACTCAGCAAGACCCTGTATCAAAACAAAATATAAAAAAGGGATGGGGATGTGGCTCATTGGTAAAGTGCTCTTGGGTTAAATCCCTGGTACCAAAAATAAACAATCCCCACATTGTGTTCCTGGTTTATGGACAGTGTGGCTGACTTCTCACTATGACATAGCGGAGAGACAGAGGCTTTTATCCTTTCCCCCTGTGCTACCATTTTAATGGCATTTCATTTGATTCATCCCATTTATACTTTTATTCCACTTGGCTTTCCTAATACAGAATTGTGTTTTAGATAATATTTGACAGGAAAATTTGTTAGGTACCTGAAAGAACTAAGTCTTTCACAACATCCCACTACTTTTTATAATTACTGTAGCTGACTCGATGCTATTAGGTGGCTTTATTTAGTTTTTCTGATTTGCTTGCTTGGGTTATTGGGAGAGAAGTTAATATTATCAGAAATATAGTAATAAATTGATGAAAGTCTTGAATTTCATCTCTTTAGGGGATTTAATGAAGAACGTTGTCTTCTATTTTCTTTTGTACCTTCTTATTTTTGGAATAAGTTCATAGAAAAGTAAAAAGGAATTCTTTTTTTAACAAATATTTTTAGTTATAGATAGACATAACACTTTTATTTTATTTTTATGTAGTGCTGAGGATTGAACCCAGTGCCTCACGCATGTGAGGTAAGTGCTCCACCACTGAGCTACAACCCCAGCCCCTAAAAAGGAATTAAAAAAAATTTTTTTTAAGCTGTAGATGGACACAGTATCTTTACTTATTTTTTTAAATAAAGTGCTAAGAATCGAATCCAGTGCCTCACATATGCTAGGCAAGTGCTATACCACTGAGCCACAACCACAGCTCTAAAAAGGAATTCTTAAAAGCAATACAGGACAATACCTTGTAAACAATACCTTTTACAATAAAGATATAAATGATATACACATTAAGATTTATATATGTGTATGTATGTATATGTGTTTGTATAGATATATATATAGTTGCTAGTATGTTATTAAGTATGTATAATATGCATGGTCACATTTTCTGAAAATAATATAATAAATTAAAAGAAATCAGAGATATTAGACCAAGACTTTTTTTGCGGGGGGGTTCTGGGGATGGGGATTGAACCTAGGGGCACTTAACTTTTTGTTTTGAGACAGGGTCTCACTAAGTTGCTTAGGGCCTCACTAAGTGGCTGAGGCTAGTCTCAAATTTGTAATACTTCTGCTTTAGCCTCTGGAGTTGGAATTGCAGGTGTGTGCTACCATGCTCAACCCAAGCCCAGACTTTTTAAAGTTCATTGCATCATTGATTAAATTTGAAAGTTTTTTTTTGGCTGGAAGTTGCCTCTCAATAAAAATAATATAATTATGTAGGTGAAATACAAACTGTCTTAACTAAAGATAGGGCACTGATACTAAAACTGAATTCCTAAAGTATTTAAGTTGCTTTGGTTTTATAAGCTATCTGTGTTAGATTATTTAAAAATTAATATGGTCTTGTAACTTTGTCATTGAAGTTTCTTTTTCTGATTTCCTTTCTACCCATATCAAAAGTTGGATTAGTACATGAATATTAGATTATAGTTGGAAATTCCTAATTATGATTTGTGAAGTATAGTTAAAGAGAAAGAAAATACATTAATGTTGAAATTCATTACTCCTTGAGTCAGGCCTTATAGGTAATAATGAAGTATTGTATTGGATAAGTGAATCAGTTTTTCTTTTCTCAGTTTGAATTTATCATTCAAAAGAACATTCTACCTATTAAGCACTTACATGCTTAATTAACTGTTGATGAATTTATATACCTTGTCTAATTTGTGTGGATTGGTATTTCTATTTGTACTTACAGGTTCACACAGATTTTTGATCCCTCTTAAAGGGATTCCAGTATAGTATAGGGGATGTGGTCTAGTAACAGTAAAGACCTACCAGTACTCTTACCAGTATTCCAACTCATGTATAACTACAGTTTGAAAAATGTAACATCATGTTTATCATTGCTTATCTTCAGATTAGCCCTGTGGTCAACAAGATAAGTAACATAATACATAAAAATAGTATTATCATAAGTCAAGTAATATAGTAATGGGAATGAACTCCCACTTTCCAGATGAGGGAATTTAGAAAAGCACAGTGACTTTCCTACCCAAAGTGACAGGAATGCTAAGTGATCAAGTGTCAAACATCATTTTCCAAAAAGTTTAGACATTTTTTTTTGTACTAGAGATTGAATCTGGGGGTGCTTAACCACTGAGCCACATACCCAGTCTGTTTTTTTATTTTTATTTTTATTTTAAGACAGGGTCTCACTACGTGGCTGAGGACCTCACTAAGTTGCTGAGGCTGGCATTGAACTTGCCATCATCCTGCCTCAGCCTCCCAAACTATTGGGATTATAGGCATGCACCACTGTGCCTGGCTAAGACAGATTCTTATATAAATATAGACAGAACATATTGCATGTATTCATTTTATTAACGAGAGAACGGGCAGCATGGTAAAGTTGTTTCAAAGAGCAGTAAAAATTATATAGATAAAGGAGAAAGAAGTTTAGAATGAGATTGCTGGTAGATACAAAACTGTCCAACAGGGCAATAAAAACTAACCTTTGAGGTTATCTTTTCTGCTGGACAGAATTCAGTTACATCTTTACTAGACAAAAATTTATGAGTTAAGGGCTGGGGTGGTGGCTTAGTGGTAGAGCACTTGACTAGCATATGTGAAGTACTGGGTTCTAGCCTCAGCACCACATAAAAATAAATAAATAAAATAAAGGTATTGTGTCTATCTAGAACTAAAAAATATTTTAAAAAATTTATGAGTTAAAGTGAAATATATTGTCTGAGTTTTTAAATAATCAGTACATAGCCATTCAATTAAAAGTATATTTTCTAATGAAATTATCTTTGGATGGCTTTGTGCTCTTATTGACATTAAAGGAAATATAGTTCATTTTACTTCTAAGTTTTCTTGACACAAGCAGCACTGGGGCCTGGGTTTTATGACTACAAGTCCAGATTTCATTCCACTCTGCTTTTCTGCTTCTTTTTAGTATGATTTGCAATACTAGAGCAATCTACTAATGTGTGCAAAGTCAGCTAGCTAGTTTTTGTTATTAGTTTCCCTTTGTGCATAGTGATGGTAATTCCACTTTATTCCTTAGAAAATCATTGTGAAACTCAATGAACGTT
The DNA here is from genome assembly GCA_028644305.1 of Xerus rutilus. Taxonomy (NCBI): domain Eukaryota; kingdom Metazoa; phylum Chordata; class Mammalia; order Rodentia; family Sciuridae; genus Xerus; species Xerus rutilus. The sequence continues at coordinate 99,783,183 of CM053403.1, forward strand.
TGTAAAATTTGCATAAATGCCAAAGTGAGAAATTTATAGGTTAAGTATTGTGACTACTCTCTTATGTTAGCAAATTATGTTAGAGTAATTGTAAACATTCTTGCCTTATGATTAAGAAGTCAGTATTTATAAAACCATTTCTTGCATCAGTTTAGTATTTACATATTTGGAATCAAATAGAATGGAATCATTTAGGGTAATAAGTGAAAATTTGTTCACATGAAACAATATAACTGCCTATCAGATTTAGTGTTTTTTTTTTTAATGCTTTTAAAAAGAGAGTGGGGGTACCTTATTCAGGTTAGCCTTCAAGCAATTAGGCAAGTCAGTTACCATAGTAATAGTAGGTATTAATTTCCTTATCTTAGAGATTTAATAACCAAAGAAATGTCTGAGCTCATCCACTGGAACCCAGCTTTTCTCTTGAGACTGGCCTTAAGTATGTCCATTCTCTAGAAGTTGACTCTGTTCTAAGTACCAAAATGTGCTTTTGAGATGACTCTCTACTTTGTCAGAGTGAGTTAAGAGTGTGCTTTAGAAACTAATTAAAAAGCTTCCCTCACCTAATTTGGAATGTGATTGATCTTAATTTTTTAAAATTTGTTCTAACTTAAATCTGAAAAAGAACCGTAAAATCTTATTAGTGTGAAATAACTTCTATCACATTGCTGTCAAATCGAATCACTTAAGATGATTTTTTAAGACATAATTCATAATTTCAACAGATAACCTCTCTCAACATTTAATTGGCCAATATCAGCCCTATAAAAAGCTCTACTACTCATTTAGCTATCATGAAGCATATTTTCAACTAATTTATCAGAAAGACTTTACCAAGAAGTTGCTTTCTTATCAAATATTTTATGAATGCATTAGAGAGTTAAAAACTAGCTATAGTACACTATTAATACCACTAGCATTGGACAGTTTCCTTCCAGTCTTTGAGCATGTCTGTGTTATACACTTAGGAGTTGGAAAGTGGCCAGTGGACCACATTTGACTTGATGCTTGTTTTTGTGCTGACTTCGCTAAATTTTTAAGTGATTGAAAAAGACATCAAAAGAATAGTAATATTTTTTGAAATTTGTATAAATTCAGCTTTCAATGTCCATAGATAAAAAGTTTTATTGTTATAATCTTATTTGCCTGAATGTTTTTGATGGCTTTTGTGTTATAATGGTAGACTTCAGTAGTTGTGACAGAGACCATATGGTTCACAAATCCTAGAATATTTATTGTCTAGCCCTTTAGAGAAAAAGTTTGCTAATTCTTGTTCTTTACTTTGAAAAATAATTGTAGCCTTGATTGTTCATTTTGTAAACCTTTGCCCCTTTCATTGGCATCCACCTTTTTTGCCCCTCTAATTAATAAAAGGAACACATGTTCTATATGATAGAAATTTGGAATATATAAGAAAGTACAAAGCAGAAAATTAAACACCATCTGCAATTACTGAGATAACCAGTAATATTTTGGTGTCCTTTGCTCTGGACTCTGTCTCTCTTTCTCTCATGCACATAAACCATATACATACATAAAATTAGAAAGTTGTTTTTAAAGATTGCATGATGTTCTGTTTTATGGATGTACCATAATTTTTATGTAATTGTAATAATTGATAAAAGTGATCACCAGATGGAGCACAAGAAGCTAGTTAATAGGTTGCACAGTTAACATAGCCCCGATGGCATACTGTTTTCCAAATCAACTCTTCTCTTACTTGTATGGAACACTATATTAGGGATTAGTGAGGCAAGGGAAGTTGAAAAGTTGCCACTTTCAAATATTCTATTAGAAGATATGTTGATGATTTGTCAAATGACCTAGAGACAACACTAATTCAGAAGATTGTTTAATCAAAAAGGTGTTTATTTCAGATATGAATCCGTAAACATTGATAGGGTCCTCAGAAGACTATAGAATCCTTTACAAAATCTGGAAGGCATTATTTGCTTGGCAAAGAAGTTCTGAAACTAACCGGAGATAAACTCTTCAGAGTAATAAATGAGTAATTTAAAACTTACAAGATATATGGAAACAGACAGAAAGTTACAAAGGTTTTACATTAAGTTCTATCTAAAAATATATTACAAGTAATATGTTGTCTATTCACAGAAAAGTGATTGTATATTAAAACTTACATTTATTTTATTTTTCAACATTTTTAATTGGCATGTTATAGTTATACATGCTGATGGGATTTGTTGTTACATATTCATACATATACACAATATAATTTGGCCAATATCATTCATTAGTACTTTCCCATTCCCTCCCTGCCTCACACTGGTGGGTGTCCCTTTCCTCTACTGATCTCCCTTTGATTTTTAGGAGGCTCACCTGTACCTTTGTTTTCCTTTTTCCTCTCTAGCTTCTGATAAAAAACATACAACCATTAACCTTCTGAGGTTGACTTACTTTGCTTAACATGATGGTCTAGTTCCATCCATTTTCCTGCAGATGCCATAATTTCATGTTTTTTATGGCAGAATAAAACTCCATTGTGTTTATATACCACAGTTTCTTTATTCATCTGTTGATGGATGGACACCTAGGCTGATTCCATAGTTTGTCTGTTGTGAATTGTGCTGCTATAAACATGGGTATACATGTATCCCTGTAGTAAGATGACTTTAATTCTTCAGGATAAATACCTGGGAGTAGTATACCTGGATCATATGGTTGCTCCATGCTTAGTCTTTTGAGGAGTCTCCATACTGATTTCCATGGTAGATGTACTAATTTACAGTCCTACCAACAGTGTCAGATTGTGCCTTTTCTCCACCTTCTTTTCAGCATTTATTATTATTTGTATTCTTGCTGACTGCCATTCTGACTGGTGTGAGATTAAATTACAGTGTAGTTTAGATTTGCATTTCTGTAATTGCTAAGGATGTTGAACATTTTCTTTCATGTTTGTTGATCAATTGTATTTATTTTGAGAAGTGTCTGTTTAATTCGTTTGCTCATTTATTAATTGGGTTATTTGATTTTTTGGTGTAAAGTTTTTTATCTTCTGAGGTCTTTAATTTCTTTCTTCAGTGTTCTTCTATAGTTTTCATTTTAGAGGTATTTCACCTCTTTGGTTAGATTTATTCCTAGTTTTATTTATTTATTTATTTATTTTTCTGAGGCTATTGTGAAAGGAATTGTTTCCCTGATTTCTTTCTCAGAATTGTTGTGGGAACATAGGAAAGCAATTGATTTTGTTGTTTTTATAACCTGCTATTTTGCTGAATTTGTTTATTGGCTCTAGCAGTCTTTTTAAATTTTTTTTTTTAGTTGTATTTTTATTTTTATATGGTGCTGAGGGTGGAACCCAGTGACTCACACATGTGAATCAATCATGCTATCAATGAGCCACAACGCTAGCCCTCTAGCAGTCTTTTGGTGGAGTTTTTTGGGATCATGTAGGTATAGTGTCATATCATGTGCAAACAGTGATAATTTTTATCAATTTATCATTTTTTTCTTCCTTTCCTATTTTTATCCCTTTTATTTCCTTCTCTTGCCTAATTGCTCTGGCTAGAATTTCTAGTGCTGTATTAAATAGGAGTGGTGAGAGTAGACATCTTTGTCTTGTCCCAGATTTTAAAGGAAATGCTTTCAGTTTTCCCCATTTGTGAGGTTGGCTTTGTATTTTTCATGTATAGCCTTTATGATGTTGAGGTAGATTCCTTATATCTCTAGTTTCTTCAGTGTTTATCATGAATGGGTGCAGAATTTTGTTGAAGGCCTTCTATGCATTTTATTGAGATTTTTGTCCTTAATTTTGTCAATATGATGAATTACAATTAATGATTTGTGTATATTACATCCTCCTTACATCTTTGGAATAAAATCAACTTGATCATGGTGTACAATCTTCCTAATATGTTGTTGAACATGGTTTGCTAATATTTTACTAAGTATTTTTGCATCTGAATTCATTCAGTGTATTAGTCTGTTTTCTTTTTTTGATGTGTTCTTACCTGATTTTGGTATGATTGTGATACAAGCTTCATAGAATGAATTTGTAAGTATAAGTGTTTCATTCCTTTCTATTTCATGGAATAATTTGAGGAGTATTAGCATTAGTTCTTCTTGAAAGGTTGGTAGAATTCAGCTGAGAATCCATCTGGTTCTGGGCTTTTCTTTGTTTGTTGGAAAGCTTGCATTTATTTATTTTTAAATTATTTAATTAATTAATTATTTTCTGCTTGTATTTCATTAAAAGTTAGTGGTCTGTTTAAGGTTTTCTATGTCCCCTTGATTCAGTTTTGGCAGATTGGATTTGTCTAGAAATGTATCCATTTCTTCTAGGTTTTTCAATATTTTGCAGTATAAGTTTTCAAAATTGTACCCAGTGATCATCTAGGTTTTTCAGATGGCTGTGGGGATTTCTTCTTTTTCACCTTTATTTTTATTAATTTGGCTTTTCTCCCTTTTTCTTTTGGTTAGTTTGGCTAAGGACTTATCAATATTGTTTATCTCTATTATTTTTTTATTCTCAAGTTTATTGATGTCAGCTCTGATCTTAATTTTTCCTTCCTTCTACTGGTTTTGGAATTAAATATTCTTCTTTTTCAAGGGCCTTGAGATGCATCATTAGGTTGTTTATTCGGGATCTTTCTGATTTTCTTATGTAGGCACTCATAGCTATAAACTTTCCTCATAAAACTGCCTTCATAATTTCCCAGAGGTCTGGTATGTTGTATCACTGTTCTCATTTTAGTCTATGAATTTTAAAATTTCTTCTCTTTGCAACCAGAGAAATGGAAAAACTGAGCTCTGTTTATGTACTATGACTTGAAATGCATTTAAATAAAAAAATAATAATAAAAAAAATTTCTTCTATCACCCATTTATCATTCAAAAGAATATTGTTCATTCTTCATGTGTTTACATAGTTTCTGTAGGTTTTGATTGTGCTGAGTTTTAATTTTATTCCATTATGATCTGAAAAGATGCAAGGAATTTGATAAGAGTTGCTTTTTTTTTTTTTTGGTACTGGAGATTGACCTCAGGGGCACTCGACCACTGAGCCACATCCCCAGCCCTCTTTTTTGTATTTTATGTAGAGACAGGGTCTCACTGAGTTGCTTAGCGCCTTACTGTTGCTGAGGCTGGCTTTGAACTTGCAATTCTCCTATCTCAGCCTCCCAAAGTGCTGGGATTACAGACAGCCATGTGCCACTGCACCTGGCTACAATATCTTTATTTTTATCTATTTATTTTTTTGTGTGGTACTGAGGATTGAACTCACTGCCTCACACGTGCTAGGTCAGCACTCTACCACTGAGCTATAACCCCAGCCTAAATATTTATTATTGTTATGTCTTCTTGTGGATTGTTCCCTTTGCCAATATGAAGTGACCTTCTTTGTCTCTTCTGATTAATTTTGGTGTGAAATCTGCTTTGTCAGATATGAGAGTAGCTAATCCTGCTTGTTTTGGGGCTCCATTCGCATGATATATCAGTTTCTATCCTTTAACTTTCAGCCTGTGGATGTCTTTGCCACAGGTCTGTCTCTTGCAAACAACATATAGTTGGGTCTTGTTTTATAATACATTCTGCCAGCCTATGTCTTTTAATTGGAGAGTTGAGACTATTTACATTTGGTATTATTATAGAGAGAGGTTTATTAATTCCTGACATTTTGATTTATATTTCGTGTTTAATTTGACCCTGTTTCTCATTTGCTTAGCTACTCTTCAAATGAGATTTATTATTTTGTGAATGGAGGTTTTTTATTTCTCCTTTTTTTTTTTGGTACTGGGGATTGAACTCAGGGGTACTCGACCACTGAGCCACATCCCTAGCCCCATTTTGTGTTTTATTTAGAGACAGGGTCTCACTGAGTTGCTTAGTGCCTTGCCATTGCTGAGGCTGGCTTTGAACTCATGATTCTCCTGTCTCAGTTATTTCTTCTTTGTGCAATATTTCTTTCAGTAAATTCTGTAATGCTGGTTTAGTAGTCAGGAATTCTTTTAGTTTCTGCTTATCTTGGAAGGTTTTAATTTTATCTTAATTTTGAATGATAGCTTCTCTGGATATAGCAGTCATGATCGACAGTTATTTTCTTTTAGGACCTGGAACACATCATTCCAAGCCCTCCTGGCTTATAGAGTTTGTGCTGAGAAATCAGAGGTAATTCTGATTTGCCTCTAAAGGTGGCCTGACGTTTTCTCTTGAGGCTTTTAAAATTCTACCCTTGTATGTTGAGAGGATCTTTTTTGATTTTGTCTATTTGGACTTCTGAGTGCCTACTATATCTGGATGTCCATCTCATTCCAATGATTTGGAAAATTTTATGTTATTATTTCCTAAAGAGTTTATCCATTACATTATCTTGCTTCTTGCAGCCATCCTCAATTCTAATGATTCTATTTTTTGGCGGGGGGTGGAGGGGAGGTACCAGGGACTGAACCTAGGGGCACTTAATCACGGAGCCACATCCCTAGCCCTTTTTTATGTTATATTTAGTGACAGGGCCTCACTAAGTTGCTTTAGAGCCTTGCTAAGTTGCTGAGGCTGGCTTTGAACTAGCAATCCTCCTGCCTCAGCCTCCCAAACTGCTAAGATTACAAGTGTGATCCACTGTGCCTGGACCAATGATTCTTAAATTTGTTCTGTTTCTGTTGTCCCAGAGTTCTGGTCATGACTGCTTATTTTCTTTAATACTGTCTGAATGTTCAAAGCTGGCCACTTTGTCTTCCAGCTCTGAGATTCTCTCTTTAGCATGGTCTACTCTATTAGACTTTCAGTTTAACATTTTATTTGATTTACTGTGTCTTTTATTTACAAGGCTTTTTGGTTCTTTTTCAATATTTCTATCTCCTTACTGAATTCTCATTCATATCCTGTACTGACTTCCTTAATTCCTTAAGTTGTTTTTCTGTGTTCCCTTGGAATGAATTGATTATTTTTATAATAATCTTTGTGAATTCCTTATCTGATATTTCATGTATTTCAATATTTTGGGAGGCATTTGCTGATGAATAATGCACTTTAGGAGGTATTGTATTAGCTTGTTTTTTCATATTTCTGTATTCATGTCTTGGTTTTATGCATCTGTTGGAAAGGATTTCTTTTCTACTCTTACATGTGAACCTTTGTAGGGCACAGTCTTCACTTGCCAAAGAGTCCTAGAGTGCTCTGAATTTATACTCCCTTGTAGGTGTGGTGTCTACAGCCTTTATGTTATTTGTCTCTGTTTTTGCTATAGCAATGGATGTCCATAGGTAGGATCTGGGGTCCCAACCTTAGTATTTCTACTTGGTGCCTGGTTGGTTGTTTGGGCTTTTGTCTCTTCTATTCTTTGTATTAGAATATAGTTTTAGATAGCATTAATATGTGTGTGGAGCAAGGTACTCTTTTAGTTGAGTTCAGCAGAATTTCTAACCTATGAACCTGTAGTCACTCTATAGGTTCCCAGCACCTGACAGAATGGGGGAAACAAACAATGCAAACAATACACAGCATTAAACTAAATACTTGGTTCCTGCTATGACATCTACGATGTGAGTGTCCACAAAACCCAGAAATTGTAGGATCAGCAGTTGCCAGCAGCAAAAATAGTAAGTATCCATGAACTATATCTGGCATTAAAGCAAACAATAGGTGTCAACTATGTTACTCACAGCAGTAATAATTTTACTAGCATTAATGGTGGCGCAGGAGTTACATAAACCAATTAGTACTAAATGATGATAAGAATACACTTAAGAGAAAATGTGATAGGACAACATAAAAGTTTACAATTTAAAAAAGTGTACAGAGAATGCAGAAGAGAGATGTAGGATGTTATGGTTATAAGGAAGGAGGGTGAAAGTTGAAGTAGAAAGTAAAGGGACAGTAAAAGGTACAATAGAATATGGCTGTTAGAAGAAAAGAGAAACAGACAAATGAAAAACAATACAACACAAAACCAACATATACTAAACAAAAACCCTAATCCTCAAAAGATAAGGCAAGGAAAAGTAACTATGTTTAAAATATGCTAAGTATGAAAAAAATGAAACAAACATGCATATGTATGTATGTCCATAAACCAATCAGCACAGCAAAATCACAACAAAACCAAAAAAGAAAAAAATAAGATTCTCAATGAAAAATTGAGGAATCATTTCCAATGAAGTGGTTAAAATAGTCAACGAGAATACATGGTCACTGTCAATGGCCGACAGTCTGTCTTTCTGTTTCTTCTTGAGTCATATAGTGAGAGAAGAGCAAGGGCTGAGGGTTGTTAAACACCCTCTTTTTTGTTGGTCACCAAGCTTCCAATTTGGAGTTGCCTACGACTGAAGCTGGTTCAAATAATTCTCAGTTTCTCTGCTCCCCAGTATGATGTAGGATGGAATGGGAAGTACTGTCAGTTGGAGTGTTGTCTGCACAGGCCAGATCTATGCACTCCCAGGGTGGGGCCACTGCTGGGTTTTATTAGCGGAGTTCCAGCAGGTGGGATTAGGTCTTATCAGGCTTTAAGGGCTTGTCTGCTTTGTAGAGATAAGCTCAACACATCCATAGCGCCTGGCAGTTGCAGATCTCTGCTGGATCTCAGGAGCCTCTCAAGGATTCTACTTGTGGGGTAGGGGAGCCAATCCATTGGCTGCTCTGCTGCCCAGGAACACAGCCTTTCCAGGCTCAATCCCTGAGTATATTTACATCCGCCTGTTCAGATTCCCGACTCAAAGAGGGAAAGTGAGTTGGGTTCCCCTTCAATTTTCCAACCTGATTCCTCTTGGGCAAAATATACTCTGCTCTTTTGCTTCCATTCTGTTAGTTATACCTATGCTACATAGAAGGCACTTGCCAGGGCAGTGTAGCCATGTTTGCTTACATCTCCTGGTGCCTGCTGCAGCTGCAGAGTGGCCATCTCAAGATGGATGGGGGCAATCTCAGCTCTTCAAGGCCAGTTGGGAAACATGGCACTTTGTAAGCACCAGTGCATAACACAGCTTCTGGAACAGCTGATGGCAGGCTGCTTTTCTGGTCTCAGTTTTTTGGGTACCAAATCAGTCCCTTGTGTTTCTTTATTGTCTTCCTCCTTCAGTGCTAAACCAACCACTACTGCTGTTGCAGCCACCACTGCCGCTACCAACACTGCAACTGCTTGGCTCCAGTGTAGTCTTTCTTCTTTGCTTAATGTTCCTAGATTCTTTCTTTTTTTAACTTATTTTTTATTGCTTCTAATTAGTTATACATGACAGCAGAATGCATTTCGTTTCATTGTACACAAACAGAGCACACAACTTTTCATTTCTCTGGTTGTACATGATATAGAGTTGCACTGTAGTAGCACCCTCTCCTCCACAGAAAATCTTAATTAAGCTTCTCCAGAAATCTTCACCATAATTGAATTTAGGACTATCAGCAAACGGATCTCTGCAAAAGAGTTCATTGTAGTTAAGCTTCCTATTTCCTGTTGCTCTATCTTAAAATAATTAATATTGGCCACAGGCCTGAGGGAGATTAACACTCCAGGTACTGAACGCCCCTCTCCTAGTTTTTTACATTTATGGGCTATCTAGTGTTGTAGATCCTCTAGTCTAAGATGATATATAATAATTTGTAAAGGTTTTCAAGCAGGAAGTGTTTACAAATGGAGAGTGTGATAAGGAAGACAGAGTCTTTTAACAAAGGTCTCTGGCCTTGGGCCAGCAAGTTTCACAGGGATATTTACATTTTGAAAATGTTACTAATTGGGTTCCATGGAAACAGCTGGCAGGAGGAGAAGAAAGGAAAAGAGAAGCTCTTCCTTTCTCAGGCACTGATTCTTGCAAAAAAAAAAAAAAGTGTCATTGAGGGGTTAATTTGCCCAGAACAGTGAAAGAAAAACTTGTTGTCATGGTAACTTCTGTAGATTGTGAACATCTGAGTCCCTCCCCCTATACACTGGGTATAAAGTCCTAGAACTTCCTGAACTCAGAGTTCAGGGGGTTGATTGATTATAGCGAAAGCTTTTCTCTCTGAACCTGGTTGCAACTAACCAACCAATAAACAAATGAATGAATGAATGAATGAATGAATGAATAAATCTGCTTCCCACTGCACCTTTGGTGTCTGACCTTGTCTGTCCCTACAATAGCACCATTTGTGCAATCATACCTTGGGTAATGATGTCCTTCTCTTTCCACCATCTTTCCTATCCCCATTCCCCCTCCTTTCTCCCCTTTGCCCAATCCAAAATTCCTCCATTCTTCCCATGACACCGCCCCCCATTATGGATCAGCATCCAGTTATTAGAGAGAACATTTGGCCTTCATTTTGTTGATTAGATTACTTTGCATATCATGATATTCTCCAGCTCCATCCATTTACCTACAAATGCCATAATTTTATTGTCTTTTAATGCTGAGTAATATTCCATTGTGTATATAAACCACAGTTTCTTTATCCATTCATCTATTGAAGGGCATCTAGGTTTGTTTCACAGTTTAGCTATTGTGAATTGAGCTGCTATAAACATTGATGTGGCTGCGGCACTATGATATGCTGATTTTAAGTCCTTTGGGTATAATCCGAGGAGTGGGATAGCTAGGTCAGATGGTGGTTCCATTCCAAGTTTTCTAAGGAATCTCCATACTGCTTTCCATAGTGGTTGTACCAGTTTGCAGTGCCACCAGCAATGTATGAATGTACCTTTTCTCCACATCCTTGCCAACATTTACTGTTGTTTGTATTTTTGATAATTGCCCTTCTGACTGAAGTGAGATGAAATCTTAGTTTTGATTTGCATTTCTCTAATGCTTAGAGATGTTGAACATTTTTTCATATATTTGTTCATCGATTATATATCTTTTGAGAAGTGTCTGTTCACTTCCTCAGCCCATTTATTGATTGAGTTGTTTGTTTTTTTGGTGTTAATTTTTTTGAGTTCTTTATATATCCTGGAGACCAGTGCTCTATCTGATTTGCATGAGGCAAAAATTTGCTCTCAAACTGTAGGCTCTCTGTTCACCTCATTGATTCTTTTTTTTTTTTTTTTTTTAGTTGTAGATGGACACAATGTCTTTATTTTATTGCTTTGTATGTGGTGCTGAGGTTTGAACCCAGGGCCTCAGGCATGCGAGGCAAGCGCTGTACCGCTGAGCTACAATCCCAGCCCTCACCTCATTGATTCTTTTGCTGAGAAGAGGGTTTTTAGGTTGATGTCATCCCATTTATTGATTCTTGCTTTTATTTCTTGTGCTTTCGGAGTCTTGTTAAGGAAATCAGGGCCTAATCTGACATGATGAATATTTGGGCCAACTTTTTCTTCTATTAGATCTCTGTCTACTTCCCTAGGTCCTTGATGTTAGGTCTGTTCAGCATGTCCACTTAGGGGCAGCCATGAACAGTCAGACACTGATGTCAGCAGTAGAGGCGCCTCCTGTCAATCAGCGGGCTTTTCCTGACCTATCCAAGAGGGACTGTGACCTTCTCTTCCTGCCCTAAGCCCTCCCGTTCCTGACCGGGCCTTTTAAAATTTTCTGTACCCCGGAACACATGCGCCATTCTCCCCTACACACTCTGATGGACGGGAGAGTTCAGCCCGAAAGCGTGTATTTCCAATAAAGCCTTGCCCAACAGTTTTAATTTGCCTCCTTTTGGTCATCTGGCTTTACACTTGATCCACTTTGAGTTGAGTTTTGTGCATGGTGAGAGATAGGGGTTTACTTTCATTTTGCTGCATTTGGATTTCCAGTTTTCCCAGCATCATTTGTTGAAGAGGTTATCTTTTCTCCAATGTATGTTTTTAGCATCTTTGTCTAGTATGAGATAACTGTATTTATGTGGGTTTGTCTCTCTGTCTGCTATTCTGTACCATTTGTCTACATGTCTATTTTGGTGCCAATACCATGCCGTTTTTGTTAAAGTCTGGTATTTTGATGCCTCCTGCTTCACTCTTTTTTTTTTTGGTACCAGGGATTGAACTCAGGGGTACTCGACCACTGAGCTACATCCCTAGCCCTATTTTTGTGTTTTATTTAGAGACAGGGTCTCACTGAGTTGCTTAGCATCCTGCCGTTGCTGAGGCTGGCTTTGAACTTGCGATTCTCCTGTCTGAGCCTCCCAAAGTGCTGGGATTATAGGCATGCGCCACTGCGCCCGGCTCACTCTTCTTGCTAAGGATTGCTTTGGCTATTCTGGGCTTCTTATTTTTCCAAATGACTTTTATGACTGCTTTTTCTATTTCTGTGAAGAACGTTATTGGAAACTTAATAGGAATTGCATTAAATCTGTATAGTGCTTTTGGTAGTATGGCCATTTTGACAGTATTAATTCTGCCTGTCCAAGAACATGGGAAATCTTTCCATTTTCTAAGGTCTTCAATTTCTTTATTTAGTATTCTGTAATTTTCATGTAGAGGTCTTTCACCTTTTTTGTTAGGTTGGTTCCCAAGTATTTTATTTTTTTCAAGGCTATTATGAATGGAGTAGTTTTCCTAATTTCTCTTTCAGATGCTTCATCACTGAGGTATAGAAATGCATTTGATTTATGGGTATTGATTTTATATCCTGCTACTTTGCTGAATTCATCTATTAATTTTAGAAGTTTTCTGGTGGAATGTTTTTGATCCTCTAAGTATAGAATCATGTCGTTGGCAAATAGTGATAGTTGGAGTTCTTCTTTTCCTATTCATATCCCTTTAATTTCTTTTGTCTGTCTAATTGCTTTGGCTAGAGTTTCAAGGACTGTGTTGACAGGATTGGTGAAAGATGGCATCCCTGTCTTGTTCCAGTTCTTAGAGGGAATGCTTCCAGTTTTTCTCCATTTAGGATGATGTTGGCCTTGGGTTAGCTTAGATAGCTTTTACAATGAAGTATGTTCCTACAATCCCTAGTTTTTCTAGTGTTTTGAACATGAAAGGGTATTGTATTTTGTCAAATGCTTTTTCTGCATCTATTGAGATGATCATATGATTTTTATCCTTAAGTCTGTTCATGTGATGAATTACATTTATTGATTTCCATATGTTAAACCAAACTTGCATCCCTGGGATGAACCCCACTTAATCATGGTGCACTGTCTTTTCAATATGTTTTTGTGTGTGATTTGCCAGAATTTTATTGAGAATTTTTGCATCTATGTTCATCAAGGGTATTGGTCTGAAGTTTTCTTTCTTGATATGTCTTTGTCTGGCTTAGGTATCAGGGTGATGTTAACGTCATAGAATGAGTTTGGAAAAGTTCCCTCTTTTTCTATTTTATGAAATAATTTGAGGAGTATTGGTATTAATTACTCTTAGAAGGTCTTTAGAACTTGGCTGAGAATTTGTCTGGTCCTGAGCTTTTCTTAATTGGTAGGCTTTAGATAGTGTCTTTTATTTCATTGCTTAAAATGATCTGTTTAAATTGTGTATGTCCTCCTGATTCAGTTTGAGCAGAGCATATGCCTCTAAAAGTTTGTCAGTGTCATTGTGATTCTGTGTTTTATTGGAATATAAATTTTCAAAATTGTTTCTAATTATCTTCTGTATTTCAATAGTATCTGTCATATTTCTTTTTTCATCACGAATTTTAGTAATTTCAGTTTTCTCTCTTTTGTTAGGATGGCTGAGGGTTTATTAATTTTATTTATTTTTTAAGAACTAGCTTTTTGTTTTGTCACTTTTTTCAGTTGTTTCTTTTGTTTCAATTTTATTGATTTCAGCCCTGATTTTAATTATTTTCTATCTTCTGCTTTTGGTGTTGATTTGTTGTTGTTTTTCTAGGGCTTTGAGGTGTAATGTCAGGTCGTTTATTGGTTGACTTTTTATTCTTTTGATGAATGAGCTCAATGCAATGAACTTTCCTCCTAGCACTGCCTTCATAGTGTCCCAGAGATTTTGGTATGTTGTATTGGAGTTCTCATTTACCTCTAGGAATTTGTTTTTTAATCTCTTCCCTGATGTCTTCTGCTATCCATGTGTTAATCAGTAGTGTATTATTTGGTCTCCAGGTGTTGGAGTAGCTTCAATTTTTTATTTTATTATTGATTTCTAATTTCATTCCATTATGGTCTGATAGAATGCAGGGTAGTATCTCTATTTTTTTGTATTTGCTAAGAGTTGCTTTGTGTCATAAGATATGGTTTATTTTGGAGAAGGATCCATGTGCTGCTGAGAAAAAAAGTGTATTCACTCACTGATGGAATTATATATGTCTGTTAAGTCAAAATTGTTGATTGTATTATTGAGTTCTCTAGTTTCCTTAATTTTTGTTTGGAAGAGCTATCCAGAGGTGAGAGAGGTGTGTTAAAGTCACCCAGTGTTATTGTGTTGCAGTCTATTTGATTCTTGAAATTTAGAAGGGTTTGTTTGATATACTTGGATGCTCTCTTGTTTGGGTCTTAGATATTTATGATTGTTGTCTTACTGATGTAAACAACAACAATGTTGTTGATGTAAAAAGTACAAAATGTCCTTTTTTATCCCTTCTGACTAGCTTTGGTTTGAAGTCCACTTTATCTGATAGGAGGATGGAAACTCCTATTTGTTTATGTGGCCCATGTAAGTGGTATGTTTTTTCCCATCCTTTCATCTTCAGTCTGTGGCTGTCTTTTCCAATGAGATGAGTCTCTTGAAGGCAGCATTTTGTTGGATCTTTTTTAAAAATCAAATCTGCCAGTCTGTGTCTTTTAATTTATGAGTTTAGGCCATTAACATTCAGGGTTATTATTGAAGTATGGTTTGTATTTCCCATCGTTTTGGTTTGTTTTTGTTTTTTTACTTGACGTGGTTTGATTGGCTTTTCCTTTAGTATAGTTTCTCTCTTTGCTGATTTTCATTGTTGTTTTTCATTTACTCCTTACAGAATATTTTGCTGAGAATGTTATGTAGTGCAGGCTTTCTCGTTGTAACTTCTTTTGGATTTTGTTTATAATGGAAGGTGTTTATATCATCTTCAAGTCCGAAGCCTAATTTTGCTAGGTATAAGAGTCTCGTTTGGCATCCATTTTCTTTCTTTCTTTTTTTTTAGGTACTGGGGATTGGACTCAGGAGTACTAGACCACTGAGCCACATCCCCAGTCCTATTTTTGTGTTTTATTTAGAGACAGGGTCTCACTGAGTTGCTTAGTGCCTCGCTGTTGCTGAGGCTGGCTTTGAGCTGGTGATTCTCCTGTCTAAGCCTTCCAAAGTGCTGGGATTACAGGCATGTGCAACTGTGCCAAGCTGGCATCCACTTTCTTTCAGAACTTCATTAATGTTGTCCCAAGACCTCCTGGCTTTGAGGGTCTGGGTTGAAAAATCTGCTGAGATTCAAACTGTTTTCCTCCTATGTGCAATCTGAAACTTTCTCTTGTGGCTTTTAAAATTTTATCCTTATTCTGTATGTACATTTTCATTATAATGTGCCTTGGTGTGGATCTGTTGTAATTTTGTATATTTGGTGTTCTGTAAGCCTCTTGCATTAATTTTCCAATTCATTCTTAGGTTTGGGAAATTTTCTGATATTATGGCATTGAAGAGATGGTGCAATTCTTTGGTTTGATCTCTGTGCCTTCCTCTATCCCAATAAATCTTAAATTTAGTCTTTTCATGCTATCTCATAATTCTTGGAGGTTCCGTTCATGGTTTTTTTTTTTACCATCTTTACTGTATGTTCACCTTTGTTTTCAAGATTGTATAATTTGTTTTCATGGTCTGAGGTTCTGTCCTCCAAGTGATATAGTCTGTTGGTGATGCTTTCTGTTGAATTTTTAATTTGTTTACAGTTTCCTTCATTTCAAGGATTTCTGGGTTTTTTGTTTTTTTGTTGTTTTTTTTTTTCAGAATATCTCTTTCTTGAAGTAATCTTTTGTTGCCTGCATTTGTTCTCTTATCTCCTTATTGGAGTTATCATTTGTTGTCTGTATTTGCTCTTTTATCTCATTCTTTACTTCACAGATCATTTTAATGATGTACATTCGGAACTCCTCTGATATTTCTATTGTGCTGTCAAGGGATTCTATTGTATCATCTTGATTTGTTTGGGACACTTTTTTCCCTTGTCTTTTCATGCTTTCTGTGTGTCTTCTCCTCCAGCTATGTGTATCCAAAGTGTTATAGTTTCTACCCTAGAATCTTATAGTATCCCTGTAGGTTTCTGATGTCTTGCCTTTAAGGGGGAGATCAATATATTTTTTTTTTGGTACTGGGGATTGAACTCAGGGGTACTCGACCACTGAGCCACATCCCCAGCCCTATTTTGTGTTTTATGTAGAAACAGGGTCTCACTGAGTTGCTTAGCACCTCGCCATTGCTGAGGCTGGCTTTGAACTCATGATTCTCCTGTCTCAGCCTCCCTAAGTGCTGGGATTACAGGCTTGAGCCACTGCGCCTCGCTGGGAGATCAATATTAACAACACCCAGTGCAAAGAATATACAGCCTTAAACCAAATATTTCCTGTTTAGATGATTACAGTTTTGTCACAATAAACAGAAATGATGTGTTCAATTATTACCTGCAATATAAACAGTAGGTTTGCAAAAGGGTCTGTAGTTTTTCCTGGTGGACAAAGAGAGAAGCTGGGGGGCCAGTATGTGGGGTGTGACGTTTATGAAGTAGGAGGTGGGAATATAGAGGTATTAGATAATTGGAAGGGTGAAAGAGGAACTAAAAGAAGTTGGTTGTTAATAGGAGAAAAGAGAGAAAGAGGTGACTCGTGAAAGGCTCTCTCCTGCCTCTGCAAAAAGATGGTGGGTATTAGCACAACTAGCAGGAACACCTCTGGTGTAACCAAACCTGCAGGGACCTTGATGATGGTCTTCTGGATCCTGGTTGTTATCTCTAGATGGAAGTAGCCACGTCCCTAGTTGGTGGCAGTGGTAGCATTAAACCTGTGAGTACCTAGGTATTGGGCTTCTAGTCCCTGGTAGTGTCCCAAGATGGAAGCTACTGCAACTAAAGATGATGGTGGTGGCAGTGTAGGTAACCTGAGATGGTGGTGGAGATGTCCCAAGATGGAGGCGACCACTTTCAGAGATGAGGTTGAAAGGGTAGGCCCTGCGATGGCCTTAGGTGGCCTGTTCAGAGTTGTAGCAGGCAGCTGCCTCCAAGCCCTGTTCATTTTCCCAAAGTGGAGGCTACTACATGGGTAGGGTTATGGCTATGGCTGCAGTGTTCCAAGATGGAGGCAGACCAGGGTGGCCACATGTTGGTAAACGGGGAGCTGCGGCACGGTCCACGTGGGTCCTGTCCTTGGTCTTCCTGGGCTGCGCAGGTCGGTGGGTCCTTGATCCTCATATGCTCAGATTCTTTATTCTCTACAACTCTCTGCTGTCCAATATTTAATTTTGGCGAAATCTCTGTTTTACCCACCCTGCAATGAAACAGTGCTACCACTGCTTGAATCCTGAGCCACAGAGCAACTAGGAATGCATCCTTCCTGTAGCCTGCCATCTTGAATCCCTCTTGCCTTTAGTTTTAGGTTCTCCATTAGGTGATGTCATAAAAATAGTGAGCCTAATGAAATTGAAGCTCTTACATTACCTTCTCTTCAGCTTTAGGTGAAGAATGCGATTAGCTATTTCATTATTGAAATGTGTTGACAGTCCAAAGGGAGGTTTTAAGCTAAAAAGAAAATTTTAAATTATTTCTCATGAATGTTTCTTACTTTGTAGATTTATTAAAGTAGTTATTGGGGCTGGGATTATCCCTAGCTCAGTGGCATGAGGCACTGGGTTCGATCCTCAGCACTACATAAAAATAAATAAATAAATAAAGATATTGTGCCTACAACTTAAAAAAATTTTTTAAAAAAGTAGTTATTGGCTCCCAAAAATGGCACATTAACTGATATTTTGAGTACTTGAATTACTGAATCAAACATGCAGTGATCACCAGGCACGGTGGCGCATGCCTGTAATCCCAGCAGTTTGGGAGGCAGAAACAGCAGGATCATTAAGTTCAAAGCTAGCTTCAGCCAAAGCAAGGCACTAAGCAATTCAGTGAGAACCTGTCTCTAAATAAAATACAAAATAGGGCTGGGGATGTGGTTCAGAGGACGAGTATCCCTGAGTTCAATCCCCAGTCCCCCCTCCCCAAATGCAGTGATCATGTGGAAAATATATTAACAGGTACTGACAGTTTATGAATTCAGAGCAAAAATTTAGCTTTAGAAAAGTGAAGTGGAAGTGGTTTTATTTGAATCCTAAAGAAGTCTTAATAGTACTAATAGAGCAGTTAGTGTGTGTATGATACAAAGCTTTATTATTTGGAAATATTTGGTATAAAACTTCAATTGTATTAAAAACATCAGAAGAAACTATAATCTTAAAGAAAAAGAAGGTATTAGATTTAAAGAATTTTTGCTGAAGAATAATTTAAGGAGATTAAGTTGCTGGAATACTGGTTAATGGTGAAAAAGGAGATTTTATTCTGTTGAGGCAAAAGCTTCTCTTTTGCCATTTGCTACCACTTGTGCTTTTTTTGCGATGTGTGCTATATAGAATTTGAAGAAAATATTGTCTTGATCAGAAGTGGAGTATAGTGTAAAACCTAATATATTTTAGCATTTATAATGGGAAAGGGATGAATTTGCTAAGTCAGAAAAAGTAGGAAAAAAAGAAAGGAATCTGAACAAAATAAGATGAATACTAATTTAGTCAAAGTACAGTGAAAAGGGAAAGCTCATGCTGCCTATGAATGAGATGAATTTCCCTATTGAAAGAAAAACTTGTTTAAATTTGGCTATTAAAAACAGAAAAATAAAAATAAATAAGAGCAAAAATCTCTGATAGCCTTAAAAATAGTGATAAATGTTTAAGTGTTGTAGATAGTAGTAGATGGATAGGCAAAAAGATTTCAGGAAAGCCCAGTAAATCCAAAACAAATCAAAACACATTATTTATTTCGAAGGTGTATTTAAAGTTTTTTAATGACAAAACTTGAAGCATTAAGAAATGTTAAGAGACATGATTTTGGAAAACAATGAGCCAAAGTTACTCATATGTAACAACATAGCAACTAAAGATAGGAATACAAAACTATTTTATTGTGTGATTTTTAAATTTTGATCCCTTCCAACAATAACCTTTGTTTGATCAAGAATTGAAATCCTCATGTATATTAAAATATTTCCCTATTGTAAATTATTGCACAACTTTAATTTTATGTATGCTGTTCTCCACCCAAGATCTAAGTAAACTGGACAAAAATGTTGGATTTGTAAATAAATTTACTTTTCAAATTCTTTACCTGGAAGCAGCTAGATCAAATTTTGTGTGTAAAAGAGACTGTTTATATTAGATATAAATTAGATAATTCAAATTAAAATGATTTTAGTGTTAGCCACAGGTAAGAGTTTTTAAGATTTATTTTTGAGAGTGTAAATGAATTGCCAAGAATTTGGCAAACAACCAAGAATTTCAAGATTCTTGGTTGTTCTTATAGAGTTTTTGTTATTTTCCGAAACCTAGTTTTCTGTCATTTTGCCAGTGATCTACTCTGAGTATAGCAGAAACTAGTTTTCCAGCCTTATAAGCATATATAGGAAGATTAAGAATAGATCATATATATACAATTTGGGATAAACTTGACTTTTTCAAGGGTTTTGAATTTGTGGCAAATATGATCTTAATAACCATTAACATTTGTAAAATGCTTTACAGTTTATAAGGCATATATGTTTTGCACATTTTGTTACTGCTTATAGTGCATATGGTAACACCAAGAGTTGAGTTGTCAGTTCTGATTCAGTGAATTATAAATCCTACCCAACCCCAAACTTTCCTAATGATTCAAGAGAATACAGGCAAGTACTAAGTGTAGATAGAATGTCTTTTTGGAGGAGTCTCAAACTATGAGAAATAGATTCCAAAAATGTCCCTTTGTTCTGGTATTAGGAGATGTTACGGCTTTGAATTAACAGACAAGTTTTGAGCGATGTGTGTAAAATCATTCACAAAGGCAGTTTTGGAATTCCAATTTTATATTCTCATAATTACACAGCTTTTTTCACTACACTTCATTTTCCAGTCATGTATTAAGGAATCTGTAATTCCAGGCTTATTTACAATAAGCAGTTTAGATGATTGAGCGCTACCTTGCTAATCACATTTTCTAAATAGGGACTCCTTGGTTTTTCTTCTACTAAATAGTCTTAACAGTTTACAAGGCTACTATTTGACTTGAGGTCATTAGCATGTTTACTAGGACCACCGGTTGAGCTCTTTTCATTCTTCCTCCTCTTGCTTTAGTCAGAGTGAGTTACAAGCCTGTGGTTAATTCTTTCCATCTCAATGCATAAGAGTGATAGATTTAGTTTTGTATGGAAAATTTGAGTTTGATAAAGTAAATTGTTTTAAGTTTGTGCCATAAATTATCAGTATTCTCAGTTCTTGGTTCATGCTTGGGAAAAGGGGCAGTTAGAGTTGGGAATTGTATTACTAAATAGTCTGAAATATAACCAAAGTATCCCTAAATTCTAAGTAGTTGTTGATTGTTTAATATCATGTTTCATCATGAGAATCTTAAGGAATATGTTTAAAACTGCTACTCCTTTATTAGAAATTTGAGATAATATGAAGTAAAGTTGAGATTTGTTACTCAGAGCATAAGGCTTCTTCAGTTTATTGTAAGTCACATCACCATATGGATCCATTAGCAAAAAATATGTTACCGATTCTCAGATTCTCTCATTCACAGTTTTCTTTTTTTGGGGGGGTACCAGGGATTGAACCTATGGCACTTAATCACTGAGTCACATTCCCAGCCTTTTTTAATTTTTTTGTTTTGAGACAGTGTATCGCTTAGGGCTTTGCTAAGTTGCTGAGGCTGGCTTTGAACTTGCATTCCTCCTGTCTCAGCCTCCTGAGCCCCTGAGTTTACAGGCATAGTGCCTGGCTCATTCACTGTTTTCTTTAATCATGCTTGAAGTTTGGTTTATATTGTAGAGAGCCCTCAAAACTAGTTTATACATTAAAAAAAAATCTCTAAGAAACTCTTAGTTTTATGAAAATGAGCACTTTCTAGGAAAGGACATAATGAAAAAAAAAAGATCCTTGATATAGAAGAGCTGTTCCTTGTCTTAAAAGGAAAATTTCAAGTATACTTGTGAATAAATCTAATGATTTTTTCTTAGTTTATTTTGATCTTAGGTAATAATCATACCGAAAATTGAAGGTGTTGATTTTTTTTTCTTTTGCTGTATTGGGGTTGAGCCCAGCGACACTCTATTACTGAGCATATTATTATTTCCTGTCTCAGCCTCCTCGGTTTCTGGGATTTCAGGCATGTGCCATAGCTCCTGGCTGAAAAAGTTTTAATACTTCATATACCCAAGGATTCTCTTTGTTAATAAGGTAAAGGTTATTTAAAAGGATTAAAGTCATAGAATAATAGAATTTTGAAATTGCCAGAAGTTTAGAACTCAATTAAAATGACCCACTTGCTTTAAAAGAAGTTCTTAATGTATAGTTAATAGATCTAGACTATTACGTTTATTTTGTAATTTCCATTCTTACAGTATACTTGGGCCTAGATGTGATAATTTAATTATGTATGTTCAGTTTTAAGTCTCATGGACAGGGCTGTCTCTTGAGTTTTCTTTCAAAGATTTGTATTTATTCACTGCTTTTTAAATTTTATTTTGCAACTAGAGTATTTTAAAAATGAATGAAAAGGAGTTGGAAACAAACCCACAGCAGCGGAAGTTTCCTGAATGGATGACAGTGCAGAATAAAGGATGTGCTGTAGAAGAAAGAAAGGTATATTGTTTATTGATTATTCTTTCAGATGGGAATTTTAATTGGAATTTGGCTGTAGAATGAGTCAACCCTCACTTGTAAACTTCAGGTAATTATTTAGGTCAGTGTTTCTGATGTGTGAATGAACCAGCATCTAGTTGTTGAATGGGTGAATAGTAATACATTTTAATTTGGTTTACAAAGTGAGAACTTTTACTGTATGTTCCTCTTTTATGTACAATTTACATAGTTGGCCTTAGTAGTTTGTTTCAATTCAGATAATTTAGAAACACTAACATTGGTGAATTTTGGGGGAAAGCCAGTTAAGTCCTCCTAGAGTTAAGTTCTGACAACCAGTTGTCAGCATTTTAAGGCTATATTATTACATCTAGAACAATAATATACTTATAAGAAAAAACCTTGGGTGAAATAATGCTTTTATGAAAATAGGATTAGAATTTTAAAAATAGGCTTATTAGAAAAAATAAAAAAATAATTTTAACAATGGCACAATTTATCTTTGTTAAGTTGGCATTATGTAGAAAAGCATTAGCTATAAAACAGAATTGTATGTTGAATGTTTCAGTGGACTTTATTATTTTGGTGAACATTTATTATTTAATATGAACTTTACTTGTATCTGTTTTGAATTTTATTTTACTCAAGGCATGTATTCAGAAGAGTGTTTTTGAAGATGATCTCCCCTTCTTAGAATTCACAGGATCTATTGTGTATAGCTATGAAGCTAGTGATTGCTCTTTCCTGTCAGAAGATATTTGGTAAGATATTTGAATTTCCTAATTTCATTGATTTTGCACGCTTAGAAGATAATAACTATTTTGTTAATATTGTGAGTTTTATAGTTGAGGTATGTTCCAGAGGGAATTAATTCTACAATATAGACTATTACCTAAGTTCTAATCCACTTTTTAAATAAAAATAATATCATTATGAAAATTAAATTTGTAATATATCTGTTCATTGATAAGGTTTCCTATTATTTTAATTTTTTAACTTCCAATACTTAAAATGTTGTATACAGAACTATTGAACACATTTTGTTTATTTTATTACCAATTTAGAAAAAAATGCAGGAATTATTTAACCTCTGAATGTTAAATAATATAATATAAAATCTTATTAAAAATACCCACATAGTAATATTGAATAATGTTTGTGATTGGCTCTCTCTTATTTGCTTAGTGACAGTTGCACCAAATGATCCTTAAAAAGAACATTAGAAATGACTGTTAATACTTTTAATAGTTGCTGTAACAAAATTATCACAGACTGGGTAAATTATAAAATTATTTCTCACAGTTTTGAAAGCTGAGAAGTCAAAGACCATGACACTGGCATTTTGTGAGGACCTTTGTACTGTGTCATAACATGGTAGAAGGACAGGTGAGCAGAGAAAGGAAAAGGGCAATAGGGGGCTAAACTTAAAACAAACCTGCTCTCTTGATAACCAATTCATTCATGTGATAACATTATTAATCCATTCAGGAGGGCAGAGTCCTCTTATTAGCCACCTCTCCTAACATTGTTGCATTGAGGTTTAAATTTCCACATGAGTTTTGGAGGGAATATTTAAACCATAGCAAATTGTAACTGTAATCTTGCAGTCTAAACCACTTGAAACATTTTATAAGCAGAAATAGTGAGGAATTAATTCAGATCTTCTTTATTTTTCTTTTTTCTTTTTTTATTGTGCATCATAATTATACATAATAATGGATTCTTCATGCCATATTTGTACATGCACATAATTTGCTCAATCTCTTTTTCTACTGTCTTCCTTTTCCCTTCCCTCCTCCTTCCATCTTCTTTGAAATTGTTACACCTGTCCTTTTTATTTTTTTTAAACTGTTACACATTGGGTTAAAACAGTAGAAGTAAATTAAGCTATTTATTAATGTTTTCCTGGTAGCAGATGTAATCTAGAAATAGTATTCAGTTGTCCTCACTTCCACCCCAGTTCTTTGGGTTTTATTATATTGAATTAAATTAGACTCTCAGAGAAGGTAAATTCTTTATATATTAACTTAACTAATTACCTTTGAGATTGCTGTAGTATATCATATCTGAAGTCAGAAAGCATAAATGATTTGAAGAATTAGGGTGTTGATGAATCGTATTTGTAAAGACAGGCAGAATTTTTGTTGGTTTTTGTTTTTGTTTTTGTTTTTTATCCCATCCTGTGGTCACTTTTAAGATTTATACCATTTATCAAACTAAAAAGCTTCTTCATAGCAATGGAAATAATCAAGAATGTGAATAGAAAGCCTACAGAATGGGAGGAAATCTTTATTACCTGCACTTCAGATAGAGCCTTAATCTCCAGGATATATAAAGAACTCAAAAAACTTATCACCAAAGAAAACCAAATAATCCAATTAATACATGGGCAAAGGAACTGAACAGGCCCTTCACAGAAGAAGAAATATGATTGATCAACAAATATATGAAAAAGCATTCAACATCTCTAGCAGTTAGAGAAATGCAAATTAAAACTATACTGAGATTCCATCTCATTCCAGTCAGAATGTTAATTATCAAGAATATCAAGTAACAATAAATGTTGATGAGGATGTGGGGAAAAAGGTACATTCATACATTGCTGGTGGGAGTGCAAATTGGTGTGGTCATTCTGGAAATCAATATCCAGATTCCTCAGAAAACTTGGAGTGGAAACACAGTTGACCCAGTTATCCTACTCTTTGGCATATACCTGAAGGACTTAAAATCAGCATACTATAGTGACGCAGCCATATCAATGTTTATAGCAGCTCAGTTCACAATAGATAAACTTTGGAAGCAATCTAGGTGCCCCTCAACAGATGAATGGATAAAGAAACTGTGAGATATGTATATATGCACACACACACACATCACATGGACACACATAGATACAGTGGAATACTACTCAGCCATAAAGAGAAATAACATTATGGCATTTGCTGGTAAATGGATGAAACTGGAGATTAACATGTTAAGTGAAATAAACTAATCCCCAAAACCAAAGGCCAATGTTCTCTTTGATATGCGGATGCTAACTCACAATAACGGGAAGTGGGTAGGGAAGAATAGAAGTACTTTGGATTAGACAAAGGGGAATGAAGGGCAGGGAGGGGGAATGGAATAGGAAAGAGAGTAGAATGAATCGGACGTGACTTTCCTATGTGCACGTATGAATACATGACCAATGTAATTCCACATCATGTATAACCAGAAGAATGGGAAATTGTGCTCCATATATGTATAATATGTCAAAGACATATTATATGTATAATATGTCTTTGACATATACATATAATATGTCTTATATGTACATATACATATAATATGTCTTATACATATGTCTTGACATATTATACATATATATGTCATATATGTATAATATGTCAAAGACATATACATGACATTCTTCTGTCATGTATAATAAGAACAAATAAAAAATATATAACTGTTAAAAAAAGATTTATATCATCACAGGTTTCATCACAGGTTGATCTGTGTAGTTCCATTTTAACTTTGTGTAGTGTGGTTTGTGTTTATCTTGTTTTGGATTCATTGAGTATTTTTGGATTTGTGGGTTTATTGTTTTCATCATACTTGAAATTTTTCTTCAAATATTTTCCCCTTACATCCTGATACACAAATTATAGTGCTTAATACTGTTTCTTTTTTTGTTTTGTTCTCTTTGTGCTTCAGTTTGAGTAGTATCTTTTGCTATTTCTTTAAGTTCACTATTTTTTCTTCTGTAGTATCTAATTTGTTCATCTCCTGTAAATTTTTTATTTTAGTTATTATAGTTTTCATTTCTAGAAATTCCATTCAAAAACATGTATATGTAATTTTAGGTCTTACCATATTCATGCTTTAAAAAAATTCTTGAACAGATTTAGCGTATTTATAATAGTTTTAATTTACTTGTCTCAATTTTATTATCATAGGCCTTTTTGTTTTTTTCTCTATTGGGTTGTTTTTCTCAGGTTGTGACAACATTTTCCTGTTTCTTTTCATGACTTTTAATTTTTTTTGATTATGTATTGTGATTTTTACTTTGTTGGATTTTGTTGTTTTTCAAAGAAAGTAGTTTTGTTTGTCAGATAGTTAAGTTACTTAAAGATTAGCTTTATATTTTAAGGCTTACTTTGAAGCTTTATTAGAGCCTCTAACTCTTATGGGTGATTTAAGCCCATGAAAAGGTGTGCTTCTTCTGGAGTCTTTGCTAATTGCCCCAGGTGATCAAGAATTTTTCTGTAACTTCTCAGAACTTAAGGTCTTCTAACTCTAATACCTAGGAATTATTCAGTTGATAGTCCACTAGTAGTTCTTTGTTTAGCCTCATAAAGTTTCAGTCTATGCATGCTTGTCTTAGTATTTTACAAAGACTCAAGGAGAGCCCAGGAAGACTTCTAGAGCTCTTTTCCTGCTTAGTGCCCTTCTTTCCAAAAATCTGCCTTACAATTTCCAACCAACTTAGCTTCTCTTTCAGAGTCCTGTCTCCTCATCTCAGTGCTCTTTCCTTGGGATTCTTCTCCCTATTTGTTGTCTGAAATGTCCTGAGCAACCTATACTATTAGAGCTGTGCTATTAACATAGACCAGACACATTGTGTCTTTCCACAGTTTAGTGTTATTTAATCATTTCACAAGCTGCATCAATTTTATTGGCTTTAATTCACTGAAAATACTTAGGATTCATTTGGTGCCAGAACCAAGGCAATCACCAAGTTCTTTTATTTTGTTTCAATCTTGATTGCTGATAATATATAACACTCAAGTCACACATTCTACTTCACATAATAATATACATAGGTTACAGTAAAGCTAAGAAAGGGTTAAGACAGCCAAGGCAGCCAAAGGGTTTCAAGGAGGTTGTGCCAAGAGAAAGACAGGGCACAGGTACAAAATTGTTATGTGTAGTCAGATGAGGGAACCAGTTTAGCAGACTTGAGGCAGGGTACAGTTTATAGTGTGCCCTTTGAGATAACATCTATCATGAGTTCAGTATTCAGCATTTCTTCAATGGTTTTTATATTACTATATGGTTTGATATCCTCAAATATATAATATTATTTTGTGCATTTGAAAACATTTTAAAATCCTGTCAAACTGTATGTGTATTATGTATTTATATTTTTCAATCAACAGTGTTTTTGAGAACTTTTCATGTCGATCTGTGTAGTTTCATTTTAACTTTTATGTAATGTTTTTATATTTCATTGTTTCAGTATGCCACAATATGTGTATTCTCTGATTGACAGAACTTTAGTTTCTTTTTGCCAGTAGGAACAATGTTGCAATTAACATTCTTAAACCTATTTGTCTCTTCCTATATATGTAAGAATTTCATATATTTGTAAGAAAAAATTGCAATAGTGTTTAGTCATAGTGTTTACACATTTTCAATTAGATATTGTCAAAGTTTTTTTCCAAGAGAATTTTACCAATTTATATTTTCATCAGTAATGATCAGTCTCACCCATGTATGTCTGTCTGAGCACTTGATACTGTGGACCTTTAATTTTTGCCAATGAGATACATGTGAAAGAATGTAGAGAAAGTTGGTATCTTCACATAGTTATTTGGATTTATTGGCCATTTGGATTTCCTTTTGGGAATTGCTTGTTCCTGTTTTCCTTCATTTTTCTGCTGGATTATTTATCTTATTTGTCTTTTCCCTCCCTCCTTTCTTCCTTCCCTTCCTTCCTTTTTTCCCAGAGGCGTTTTACTGCTAGACTACACCAGCACCTTTTATTTTTGTTTTAAGACAACCTCTCATAAGTTGCTTATGAGGCTGGGTTCCAACTTGTGATCCTCCTGCTTCAGCCTCCTGAACTGCTGGGATTATAGGGTGCATCACCATGCCTGGCTTCTTAATAATATTTTGAGGAACTTTTAATATTTTCTGGCTATTCCTTGTCAGTTGTATATATTCTGCCATTCTATGGTTTGTCTTAGTTTTTGTCATTTAGTTTCTAAATGATGTCTTTAGTTCTACTATTGTTTAAAATTTTAATGCAGTTAACTTACACTATTCTTCCCGTCACCTGCCCCCCACCAGCATGAATCTGTCTGATGGAGATGTGATAGGATTTGATATGGAATGGCCACCAGTATACAATAAAGGGAAATTAAGCAGAGTTGCACTAATTCAATTGTGCGTGTCTGAGAGCAAATGTTACTTGTTTCACATTTCTTCTATGGCAGGTTGGTTATCTCTTTTTCTTTGTTTCATTTTTATATTGTTGATAATTGTAATAAGTTAACTTTATCTCTGTAAAGTTAAACTCTTTTATTACCTGCTACTTCTCTCATCATCTTACTTTTATTTAAGTATTTAATTTCTGTCTGATTCAATCATATTCCCTGTTTATTTAATTTTCATAGCACACTGTGAAGCATTGGTATTTTTCCTGTTTTAAAGAAGAGAGAAATGAAGTTTAGAGGGTCTGAATGACCAGTAATATCCTGTTGGTTCTAGTAGAGAGTTCAAACTCATTTTTCTTATCATTTATTAATCAGATGTTTTTGATTGAGGCAAGAAAAGAAAAACTTGAGGTGAATGTGTTTCTGAATTTAAACTTAACAAACACAATTTAAAAATACAAATGGCATGTGTAAGAAATAGAGAGTAAATCCATCATACTTAACAGAACTTACGGAAATAACAAAATGCTATAGTTTTTCCCCAGGGATTAAAAATGTTGCTTGAAAATGAAGCGATTAAAAAGGCAGGTGTAGGAATTGAAGGAGATCAGTGGAAACTTCTACGTGACTTTGACATCAAATTGAAGAGTTTTGTGGAGTTGACAGATGTTGCCAATGAAAAGGTAGAAATAATGTGTATTATTTTCATAAACAAGATGCTATTATGGTTTTCTCTGAATGTTACCTTGTTTTAAAAAACTAGTTTAAGCTATGTATCAGTACAGAAGTTCTATACCATAGTGAATGTACAATGAATGAAAACCTTCAGTTTTCATTCATTGTTTCAGTAGTACTTAATTTCTTTAAGTTTTCTGTCTTCCTTATCCCTAATTCTTAGTACTCTTTGCCTTTATTTACTATTGTAAATTTAAATATTTTGTTTTTTTTTTTTAAAGTATTTGTACCAATATGCCACCCCCCCTTTTAAGGGAGAGTAGAGTAGATATTATGAAATAATTCTCCAAGTGGAAGTTTGACCACTAATTCCACTTCCTATATTTCACATATTTTAGTTCTTTTTATTTTTTTAATTTTAAATTTTTAAATTTTTTGTTTTTTTAAGTACTGGGGATTTAACTCAGGGGCACTCAACCACAGAGCCACATCCCCAGCCCTATTTTGTGTTATATTTAGAGACAAGGTTTCACTGAGTTGCTTAGCACCTCTCTGTTGCTTAGTCTGGCTTTGAACTCTCAATCCTCCTGTCTCAGCCTCTCAAGCCACTGTGATTATAGGCGTGTGCTACCGCACCTGGCTCACATATTTTATTAATGAAGTCATTAAATTAAATTCTCATATTTGGCTGGGCTGTGGAAAGCATATTAAATTATTGAGCTTTTTTCCCCATGAATAATACTTGTAAAGCCCAAGAATTTTAATACCTACACTGGCAAAATTCCAGAGTTAAATTCTTATGCTGTACACTAAAATGAGGTTTTTAGTGACAGAAAATTTATTGAGGATTGTATTTTGACATAAGACTTTCAGTTTTATTTGTGGTCTGGTCATGTGGTATTTAGGAATATCTGATAATAGAAGAAAGTAATTTTTGCTATGTTGCTTTCTTATTACTTCTAGCTGAAATGTATAGAGACCTGGAGCCTCAATGGTCTGGTTAAACACCTCTTAGGTAAACAGCTTCTGAAAGACAAGTCTATCCGCTGCAGCAATTGGAGTAATTTTCCTCTCACTGAGGACCAGAAACTATATGCAGCCACTGATGCTTATGTATGTACTCAAATATTTTTAGGTTGTTACATATTTTTTAAAACCTTAGCATAAATTACTTCAGAAAACTTCATTGCGGAAGTGGCATCAACTCTACTAAGATATTTAATATCAGTTTGGCATTAAGAATTGCTTTCATAAAGTGAAAATTCTTGGTATTAATTGGCAAGTATCAGTCAGTGCATTGCTTAGTGCTAGTTATTTTCATTGTCATGAAGCCAGAATAATGTCCAATTTGTATGTAGAAGAAATGTGGAACTTGCTGAAATCATGAAAGGCTAATAAACTCAGGCTCAGAAAGCACAAATGGATTGATGATGTATTCAATAAATAAGCAATTCAGAACAAGAATAGTTACAACACATTTTGTATATTGAAACTGGCCTTATTTCTTGTATTTATATTTAAACTGTGGCAAAAATTTAGAAAAACTGCCTCCAAATTTAAGTCGCTGCTTGTTAGATATATTTTTATTAGTACAAGTTTATATATAGTCAAAGCTGAGCTTATCTTTATAGATAGCACTATTTGTGTATGTGTTTAATATGAGGAATATATTTTGTTCTACAGTGAATGTCTTTTTCCCTAATTCATACTTTAATTTGTTGATGAGTTTCTTGTTTCCCATTTTGCATCTATTTTTAGGAATGTAAACTTCTTTAATTTATAACCAGAAATATATATATATTTTGGTCAGGGTAATAGGGTGATACTTTTCCTTTAATAAAATTATAAAATTTTTTCAAACTACCAAAAGTTCTGTATCATCTTCATTTGTGAAAAATCAGTGTTACTTGAATATTCCTGTTAACCATGCTTAGAAGAACTGCTCATACACTAACATTCTCAGCTGATTTAATGAAATGGAAGCAGATATCTGTAATGAAAGCAGATTTCTCTCACTAGAATGTTTTTTGTTAAGTTACATTTATAAATCATATGATACCTGATTATAATATTGTGTTAATAAATGAAAACTTATATTTTAAGGCCGAGGCAGGTTATTTTCTCCATTCTTAGAAATGAAATGGTGATTAGATGAAGACTTTTGTGTAACATATTAGGTTGAATTCAGTGTTCCAAGTGCTTTGGAAATCACACTTTTGGATTTATCTAAGGATGGGGTGTGTACCTTTATTTTGGTTATCTTTAACTGCTCTTTATTTTTCTGTTTTCCTGTAGGCTGGTCTCATTATTTATCGAAAATTAGAAATTTTGGGTACTGCTGTGCACATGTTTGCTATAAATAAAGGTATGTTATGATCTAAAAAGATACAAGGTGAATTTGTTCTTTTGTGAGATTTATCTCCAAAAAAATAATATTCAGATGTTTCAAAAAGTATTTTGCAATATTAGAACTTCTCAGATGTCTGAGCAGTGTTGAGCTCTATCAATGTAAGATCTACCAAGGTCAAAGATTAGAGTTTTAGGTATGGTACTTGTGCTAGAGCAGCATTTATCACTTTTGTTTTGTGGCATTGCCATTCACTAGCTGTTGGAATTGGGGCTTGTGGGTTTGATAATATCAGTGAGGCAAAAACTTTCCTCCAGGCTGGAGATCATACATCATTCGTATAACTATTTAAAATGCTTTATATATATATAATGCTTTAAAATGCTTAAGATGCTGTATATTTTTCTGGTTTAAGTTACTATATTCTTTCTGCTATGTTTCTTCATTGAACTTCAGAGCCCTTGTTAGATGTTGTGATAGGTCAGTGACTGCAGAAAGACTTAAGTGGAATGGATGAGCACGAGCTTTTGTGTTATGTAGACCAGTGGTGGAATCTCAGCCGTGTGATCTGAGATGTATCTGTTTCTCTATGTTTGGAATGTGGATAATAGCACAGTATCTATCACAGAGAATAGTTGTGAGCACTAAAAGGGACAACATATTCAAAGCACCTATATGCAGCTGTAGAGTTTTTAATACAGGTTGAGCTTCTCTAATCTGAAATATGGGAGGCTGTGAAATCCAGAACTTTGAGTGCCAACGTGATGCATGTATTTTGAGCTGTTCAGTAATATTTCCTGGAGAAAGTAATGTTTAAGGCAAGACCTTAAATATGAGCAGGCATTAGCTAGCTGAAGGGTAAGGGAAAAGTGTTGTAGACACAGGAAAGAGCAGGTGCAGAGTTTCAGAGATCAGAGATATCATGCTGATTGTGAGCAATTGAAAGTAGGTTGGTATAGTGAACCAATGAGTCTGACAGGGTAATAAAGGAGAAGTAGAAAAAGGAAAGAAGACAGGCTATGTTAAGGAGTTCACATATCCTCCCAAGAGCATTTGAAGCTATTGAGGGTTTTAAACACAGGAGTGAAAAGCATTATATTTCAAAACAAAACAAAATAGATCAAAACAAAAATTGAGCTGTAGAGTAGAAAGGAGGGCAAGAGTCACAGTGTGAAGACCTTTTAGAAGGAGAGGTAATGTTAACTTACCAGTTCTTTGTATTGAGTGATATGGATAGCTTCAAAGTATGTTTAGTAGATCAGTATTATCAATAGAATTTGAGTTAAGGATGAGAGGCCAGTGTCAGAGACCATTCCTGTGTTGTTGGCACAAACAACAGGGATGAATTTGGGAATGTGGAGTCATACAGTAATATTTAGGATGATAAAGGAGAGAAACCTCTAAGATAGCAAAGGGGAGGTACCCTGTAGGCACTTAGATATGTAGACTGTATTAGAGGACAATGTGAGTTAGAGATAAAGAATTGGGACTAAACTCTGAAGAACTCGTAGTCTTTAATGTTTGTGTGAAGGAGGGAACACCACAGGAGTTATCATAGATATGGAGAAATACAACTGAAGGACCTGTTTCTAAGCAGGAACATGTTATCAACTGTTAAATTCTGCAGAGAGTTTGAGGAAGAGGGACCTAGAATTAATCATTAGTTTGGGCAATGTGGCAATGTTTGTAATCTTTTACTGTATTAGCTTTTGTGTATTGAGAAACAAAAGAGAGAGAGAGTGGTCATTTTGGGACATGTCCTATTAAAGCAGAAAGGAGTCTAGAGGCTTTGGTAACATGAAGGTATCATAACTATAGCAGGTGTTGGGTAGTGGAATGATGTGGGTGGAATCATATTAGTGTGAATAGAGGAGTAATTAAATCTAAGGAATGGGATCTTAGGTGTGTGTAAATAATCCTTTTTACAAGCTTAGTTTGAAAAGGGAATATTCATTGATTCATATAACACACATTTGTTGAGTGCTTATTATGTGTCAGACACAGTTGTAAGTGCTGAAGAAAATTCATTGAGCAAAACAGCCTAAGCTCCTTCATTTCATTTGACTAAAATGAGGGAGCAAGGCAGGTGGTTATCTGAAGGATGAGCCTTGTATAATTAGAGGAAAGAGTGCAAAGCCTCTCAGGTTGATTGCTTGCTTTGTTTAAGGACCAGTGGTTACATCCAAAGAGAAATGAATAAGGGTAAAAATGGTAGGAAAAGAAGCTTGAGCCAGATCATTTAGGGCATTGTATGCTGTGAATCTAACATAGTGTTGTATTAATGAAAATAAGTATGGTGATAGGTGATGGGGAACCCTTAGAGGGTATGAGGCAGAAGAATGATGTGATTAAAAAAATTTTTTAAAGAGTTTTCCTGGCTGCTTTAAGAGAGAAAGGAGTTAGAAGACCATTTTAATAGTCCAGATAACAGATGATAATTGTTTGGATTAGACTAGTAGCAACAGAGGTGGTGAGAAGTGGTGGATTCTGTAGGTATTTTGAATATATATTGTGAAGCATTTGTACATGAATTCTAGGAGTTGAGATATAGAAGCTGAAAGAACAATCAAGACATTTTGGTTGAATCGACTGATAAGTGGAAAGGTCAGTTATAGTGGAAGATTATGAGAAGAACAAACTTTGGTGAAAAAAAATCTAGATTTTACTGTAGGACTTGACAAATTTTAAATGGTTTTGGTACTTAAGATATTTTAGTTGGAAATGTGATTCTGGAGTTCAGGGAAAAGATTGAGATTGGAGATGTAACTTTTGAAACTGGCTGAGAAAATAGGGAAAGAATGAAATGAAGAGAAGAGGTATTGACAGCAAGGGCACTTCAACACTTAGGTCAGGAAGATGAGAGAGTAGCAAAGAGGACTGAGAAGAGGTACTAATGAAGCAGGAAGTATAGGAGAGTGGCATTCAGGAGCCAGGTGAAGCTGTTTTAAGTAGGAGGAAGTTTTCAGCTGTTGTAAATCTCAGCTTGAGCAAGATGAGGATTCAGCGTTCACAATAAGGTTTAATGAAGTAGAGGCCATCAGTAACATTTCTAGAGGCAGCTGTATTCTACTAATGGGGGTAAAAGATTAGCTGTAGTTACTTTAGGTGAAAATGGAGAAATTTGAGACAGCGAGTGTAGATGATTCTTTTAAGGATTTTTGCTGTAAATGGAAATAGAGATATGAATACAGACAATGTATGGTTTGGAGAGTAGGAGGATGAAGTAGTTCTCTTGTTTGTATTTTTAGTGAAATTAGAGGTGAAGCTGTTTCTTGAGTAAAAGGAGGAATAAGCAGGTGTTGGAGGCTCAAAGAGAAAGGAAAAATTGTTAAATAGTCATCTTTCCAGTGGAAACTATCCATCTGTGCCAGGAATTTAAAGCAAAATGAGTCATTCTCTAGTAGAATCGTGAGTTCAAAGCCAGACGCAGCAACCACGAGGTGCTGAGCAACTCAATGAGACCCCGTCTCTACATAAAACACAAAATAGGGCTGGAGATGTGATTCAGTGGTTGAGTACCCCTGAGTTCAATCCCTGGTACCCCCCCCCCCCAAAGTGTCACTCTTGTGTTTTGTTTTCATCTATATTCATCTGCTTGGGTGTAGGTAAAAAGGCTGGATTTAATTAGAGTAGGGGTTTGCCAGTTAAGTACCATTGAGGGGGAGAGCAAAGGTGTTGAGAGTCTATGCATCAAAGCAATGATTACTAAAATGGGAGTAAGAAAAGAAAGGAAGACAATGGAGTGGGACTAGAAGAATAATGGATGGGGATAAGGTGGCAGGATCAATAGATTTAGTGCTGGAAATGTCGAATAATTGAATGGAAAGAAAGAAGGGCATGCTGGTGTTCATGGGTAGAATGTTTATAATTGAACTTTTCTCTTTTTATATTTTTATTGATGTGTACTTGAACTTTTGAAGTGGTGATTTGATTGGCAATTACAAGGTCAAGGATATATTTATGGGAATAGGTGGCTGAGGTCAGTTGAGGAAAAAAATTATTGGAAATGGAGATGTCAAGGAATGTAAAAGGCCACACTTTTGGATGGGCCATTTCTGTGAATGCTGAAATCACTAGGAATGATCACAGAAATAATTGTAGAGAGAAAGACAGTTAATAAGCCAGGTGTTAAAATCAACACATAAAAGCATGTGATTTTGAGATGATAATTGTAGCAATCAGGAATAACAGGTTATATAGTCCATTGCCATATGCTTTAGAAGTAGACTTTTTGAAGGACAAAGGAAGTGGTGATGAAAAAATGCTAAGAAAGGAAAGGTTTGGGGAAAGGAGGACAGATTTTGTGCTGTTGATGGAGAATGAGATATAATGAAATTGAGAATTTGGAACATGGTCACTGATTAGAAAGCCTTGCATTTTATTTTGATTATGACTGGTAATGAGGGCAATGAGGAGTGACTGTTAGATGAGATTATGTTTACCAAACTGTATCAAGTAACAGCCCACAAGTTGCTGTATTGATTTCTGATTTAGAAACAGTGCAGATGAGTCCATATTCTCATTTCTGCCTTCTCCTTCTTTCTAGGTCAGTGACGTCAGGTTATAGTATATATGTATGCAAATCACTTGGAATTTATTGTAAAATTTAAACAGCAAAAAATTTTATCTTACTTTTTAAAATTTTTTATTTAGAGACAGGGGCTCATTGAGTTGTTTAGTGCCTTGTTCTTGCTGAGGCTGGCTTTGAACTCGTGATCCTCCAGTTTTAGCCTCCAAAACTGCTGGGATTAAGCAAAAAATTTTAAAGGGAAACAAAGTGATATGATTTGGAGATTAAATAAGTATTTTTGTTGGAATTCATTTAGGGAAAGAATATAAAAATCTAAGTCCTAATACTACTTAATGAAGTAGCTGAATAAATATCTCTTCTTTGTAATTTGAAAATTAATATTGATTTTTATTTTTCCCTAGAGGAGAAAATCCTACCTGGTGAAATGAAGAAACAGTTGACTTTAATCTCTGAGGAGATGATGGATTTGGCTAAGCATTTTCCTGACAGTTGCAAAAAATTGGAAAATTCACAGAGGTTAAATATGTTTTTATCAATTACATTTGTTCTCATTCCTATATATGAAGAATTAACTGTTCATTAAAGTAGATTCATACAAAGGTGTGCACATCCAAACAACAAGGGATTTTCTGTCTTCTTTATAGGCTATTTTATGAAAAAAATTATATTTTTGAAATTACATTTGTATTTTTGTTAAAGCAAAATACAATAAGCACATATTAGGGAAAATACTTGATGCAAAGTTGTCTTTTTCTGGTTATCAGCATCTTTCATTTAGTTATATTTATAGTTCCGTCACTTGAAATCTTTAAATAAAAGCAAGTTTTTATACTTAATAGCTTCACTGTTATCAATAGGTTATCATCTGGTTATTATTTAAGACTCTTATCTAGTTGGTAGACTATTAGAATAGAGGGCATACAATTTTAAAAATTGTTTTATAACGAAAGCATTAGATAACTTGAGATACTTAGGTAGAATGTTCTACACAGATTAATAGATCTTAGACTCCAGGCACTATGTACCTAAATCTTTTTGGAACCAAACCTTGCTTTGGTCTTAATTACTGAGTGACTTCTTTGTTAAGTCTCTAAAAGCAGGAATGTTCTTGAACAGTCAACAGTGTAATAATGTAATAAGTAATTTATGAGTAAGGATAATTTGTAGAAACATGAAGTGGTTAGTTGAAATAGAAAATATTTGACTTTGGGAAAGTGCAGTGTTAATGTATTCTTTTTTGGATGAAATTTGTGATACATTTTGATTAAGAGATTAAAGAATGTGGCATAGAAATTCAGCTTTTCCTAAGTCATTTTTTTCACCAACGAAGATATTCTGGTGGTTTTTAGGTAACTGAGAATTTCCAAAAGATATAACTTTTAAATGGGTAGGATACCAGTAAAGCCATTTCTTTCTCATTTTTACATTTTTCTATAAAATTAGAAATATTATCTTTTATGTGATTTTTATATGCCTCTGAGATTTTTGTTCTGGCAATTGAAATATCTACTTAGGGTAAATTGCATATGCTTAATGCTTTTCTTCATAATAGCAAAGCTAAATAGATTTTCTTAAAACTTGATAATGAGAGATACTGGGTCGTATAAAGTTTTAGTGTCAAAACAAGAACTAATCAAATCTGTTATTTCATGTTCTTTGTTATATATCTACAGTAACACATAACTTATTTAGATTATACTTCGGAACTAGGAGGGAACAAAAAAGGCCTCTTAGCAGCCAAAATACCTGCCATAAGCATGCAGTTGGGCTCACTTTGTGCATTTCCAGTAGAGTGAATAGGCTGCATTCAGAATACATTTGCTTTTTATTTATAGATTCAGTCTGGATTTCTAGTTAAAATGACAATGATATGAATAAAGAATGATATGTACATGACAGCCGCTAGAACATGACAGCTGCTAGAACTGACAGCTAGTTGTCTATAAAAGAATAGCCAAAACTATAAAAATTTGAAATAAGAACTCTTAAAATAGAGTAGTTTGAAGTTTATTGCATAAGGGAACATATGTTTCAGTAGAACCCGGAAGTCCACTGAATATAGTATTGCATAGTTATTGATTTAAATTCAATACGTTATCTGTTTTATTGTTGTTATGTATTTGATATTCTGCTGGGTGCCAAGGATGTCCACAGGCAACTAATGCATAATAGCAATGCTAAGAAAGAAGGGGAGTATGTCTTATTGAAGAAGGCAGAATGGCTTTTAATATTTGTTAAAGTAAATATTAATTACCTTGCATGAAATGTTCTTGAGATTTGTGCAGGATAAATGAGCTAGTCTTGTTAATTGATCTGTGCTATGTTTATGTTACAACATCCTGTGAATTTAACAATTAAAGTGTGTCACATAACTGTTCCTACTAAACTACTTACAGACAGCTCTTCATTTTGAATAGCTGTGTATAATGCTAATATTCTTTATAGCTGCATATAATGCTAAATATTCTTTATAAGATTTAGAGAAATTCTATGTTAAAATCAGTGTTTTTAGTTTTTGGATTTAATTTTGCTCTTGATTTTTTTTGTGTTAATGTAGACTTTTCTTAGAAGCTTGAGCCCAACTTTGAAGTGCTATTAATGATACAATTTTCAGTATAGAAATAATTCCTGAAACAACATGGCACTTTGACAATTTATTCTCATAAAAAGCAAATTTTCATTTGAATCCTTAATAAAAGTTTAAAGGGCATGTTGGATTTTATTATTGATTTTAAACACTGAAAAATTAAAAGACAAACAAAAGCACCAATTACATAGTGAAATATGTCTCTTTTCTCACCATACTCCCATTAATCTAATTTCTGTTTTTATGAAGTACCTAAAAATTACTTTAATAAGACCTACAACTAAAAGGCAAAGATGTACCCAATTTTACACTCTCGTAGTGGTTTTCCATTCTGCTTACTCAGGTTTGGTGGTAATGTAGTCATATAATTAAAATGTTATACATTAGCAACTGCAATTTAGTTAAATTCAGTTAATCTACATTTTATCTATATTTTCTCACTTGTTACTTGTCTATTGGTGGGAAGTTTTTCTTCTCTGTTTCAAAGAATATGTGTCCAGTTTTAAGAATTTTGAAGATGTAAAACAGTATCATTTTCAAATTGTAGCATAAACATTATTATGTTTTGCATTTGGGACTAGTTATTGATCAGTGAGTTGAAAAAGTTAGCTATAAAACGACATCAAAAAGTTTGCTTTTAACTTAATATATTAATATATTTGTTCCCAAATTTTTGGTATATACCAAGGCTTTTTCTTTACTTATAGGCCTACTGTTGGGAGTTCTTCAGGGTCTTTCTTGTTCAGACTACACCAGTAATAGGTTATCTACATTTTCTCATTTCAGTTTCTTCAAAATGGAGTGGAAAATTAAGATGCTTGAAGCAATCTGAGTGTACAGTCCTAGGAATTTTCCTCCAAAGTTTCACTTTTGATTGTAGTTTATCAAAGACCTTTTTTTCTTTTTTAAAAGAAATTTGCTAGATCTTTCCATGTATTCAACTCTAGTTTTTCTTTAATGTGGTTATGTATCATTGATTTACTTTATAGTTAAATTAGTTACCCTGCCCTCCCACAAAATAAATATAACTGGCATAAATAAGTTGAGCATCAAACACTGTTCGCTCTTAGCATATAAGTCAATTGTTAGATGCAAAAGTACCTAGCTGTGCTAAAGAGTGCCTACCACCTATAATCACATGGGCACTAGGGACTAGGGGATGAAGAGCAACTTTTATCCAGTGGGTCTTCTTGCAGAAGGTCAGTTTAGAAAGCTTCAAAATTTGCCAATATAGTCAATGCAATTGAATTGAATAATTTTTCTTTAAAATTTTTTTAGGGTTTCTATAATTTTGAAGAATATTTCAGAAAATCTGTGTTCACTGAGGAAGATGGTATTTGGTTCTACTAATGCTAAGACTGAATTGAGGCCCAGCAGTAACTTTAATTTATTATCACTGGAGGATTCAACTGTTGGTGGACAACAACAGAAACGAATTAGAGAACATAAAATTTTAACTAAAGTTAAAGATGAGCCATGGGATATAACACTTGATAATTTAGTTAAACATGATGGAGAAGGTGTACTTGGAAATGAAGTAAAGCAAGAAGATGGATTTAAAGATGGAATAGAAGACAATAAATTGAAAGAAAATACGGAACGAACTTGTTTGATGTCATTAGATATTACGGAACATGAACTCAAAATTTTGGAACAGCAGGCTCAGGAAAAATCTCCTCTTAATGATGTTTCTTACCTATCTGCTGAGGTACTAAACAAAGAGGAAACACTTTGTTTTTTATTCATTATTAGAGGTTGTCTGACTTTCTTCTTTAAAGGGACACATAGTAAATATTTTAGACTTTATGGAACATACAGTCTCTGTTGCAGCTACTTCGTTCTTACATAGAGACAGTTCTGTAGTGTGCCCATAGCCATAGACAAATGTAAACAAACATGCCTTCTGTTTTTTAATAAAAGTTTACATATAAACAGTAGGCTGTATTTGGTTTGTGAGCCATAGCTTGTTGCCCTGGACTTGGTATAATAAATAGCATTGTATAGTGGAAAAAATTTATAGTATCAATAGACATTTATTGTAGTTTGCTATTTTATAATTTCTTATGCTTTTTTTTCTTATTTTTTTTTATATAACAGGTATCTGTTTTTTGTGGATTCTTTACCTATCTGCTAGTGTTTACTCTTCTAAACTTGACTTTTGGGTAGTTTTTAATCTCATAGAATTTATTTACCTGCTAGGTAAAGTTTTTAGTAAATACGTCATGTTTTTGCTTGACATGTCTTTATTGTAATCTGTACAGTCAGTAATCTATGTTTACTTCCTCAGTTTCTCATTTGTTTTTCATTAGTTTACAAAT
The DNA here is from genome assembly GCA_028644305.1 of Xerus rutilus. NCBI lineage: Eukaryota > Metazoa > Chordata > Mammalia > Rodentia > Sciuridae > Xerus > Xerus rutilus. The sequence goes on from CM053403.1 coordinate 99,823,412, forward strand.
TAATTAATTACAAATATCTGGATTTTATACATTTTTTTTAATAAGATTTTAGATTTTGAAAGCTTGCTGGTAGGATTATTGCCTCATTTTTCTAATGGAAATGAAATTAGAGAAATTCTCTGTTTTGATAACTATATTAATAATCATTTCTATTATATAGATATATTGTGTATTAAAATTGCTTTTCAGATATTCTCATTTCAGTCATTTGTAAAGTAGGTTTTTCCTTTGAGAAATACCATCTTTTGCTAACATCTATATTACCTTTTAATTTTCTAGACATTTCTTTTTAGATATATACTTTAAACTGATATTTTTCATATAATATAGATATAAGATTTCCTGACTTAACTGTTTTTAAGCCAATTATTATTTTTATTGTATAATTATTAGTGTTTTTCCCTTTATTCATTCATTCAGTTTTTTCAATTATTCATTCAAGACCCTATTTAAAAAGTAAAAGAGGGCTGGGATTGTGGCTCAGTGGTTGAGTGCTTGCCTAGTGCATGTGAGGCACTGGGTTCAATCCTCAGCACCACCTAAAAATAAATAAATAAAGTTATGTCCATTTACAACTAAAATATATGTATATATATATATATATATATATATATATATATATATATAAATACTTTTTAAAAAGTGAAAGAATTTTTATCCCCCAGTAAAAAAACGTATTTTAAAGTATTTTAAAGTCTTTTTTTTTTTTGTAGCTTAAAACTAGCAGGTTAATTAAGGCTAATATATACTTTACTCACTTTAGCTTAAATATGCATTTTGGGGGTAGTTTCTCTATATTTCTTTCTTTTCTTTTTGGTACTGGGGATTGAACTCAGGGGCACTCAACCAGTGAGCCACATCCCCAGCCCTGTTTTGTATTTTGTTGAGAGCCAGGGTCTCACTGAGTTGCTAAGTGCCTTGCTTTTGCTGAGGCTGGCTTTGAACTCATGATCTTCCTGCCTTGTCCTCCTGAGCCACTGGGATTACAGGCATGTACAGGCGCCTGGCTTCTCTATATTGCTTTTGTGAGTTTTTGAACACTTGATTACTGGTGATTGCCAAATTATTGTAAAGATTCCTCATATCCAAACTTCAGCAGCAGACCAGGTAATAATGGGACACTTTTTCAAATATATATAGATTTTCTTGGAAAATTACTGATTTCTTTAGAGATACCACAATCATAGTGTTATTAACTTTTGTATCTTTTTTAAATCAGTAGATATAAAAGAATAATTACTGTTCTTGGCTTGTATGGTTTTTCAGCACTGTGAAGAGTTTCTTGTACTTAAAATGTTTGGGAGACACAGTTTGACATTGCTTAATCATAGTTGAATTTTGTACTCTTATTATTTAGAGCAGGAATTTTATTTCATGTGTGTTTATCTAACTTATCCATCCTACTGTGTTTTTTTTTCTCTTTGGTTCTTTTCTTTTGTTCATTCCTCCTCTTCCCCTTTTTAATCGTTTATTTAGTAAAGAGAAAAGGAAGATATCTAAAGTTATCTAGCATGTGGAAAATTTATTTTGTAGGAAAGAGGGTATAGAATTGATTATACTGGAAATTAATGTTTGAAATACCTTCTTTTAAAGCATTTGTCTCCCAGTGATAATGAAAAAGATTCATCTTACATAATTGAAAGTGATGAAGATTTAGAAATGGAGATGCTTAAGGTATGTTTAAAATTTTGGAAAAGTTACCTATTCTTTCAACAGGACACTTAATTGAATAAACTATTACCTGAGTCTAAACCAGCTTCCACAATAATGAAATTGCTACCAATTATGTAACATTAGACTTAATGTTCTCAGTTCATATTTCTGTGTATGTTTATATGGTCCATGAATGAATTCCTTTAGTCAAAATTATAAAAAATAATAAGTGGAAGTTTTTTTTTTTTTTTTGGTACTGGGATTGAACTCAGGGGTACTCGACCACTGAGCCACATCCCCAGCCCTATTTTGTGTTTTATGTAGAGACAGGGTCTCACTGAGTTGCTTAGCACCTCGCCATTGCTGAGGCTGGCTTTGAACTCACGATTCTCCTCTCTCAGCCTTCCTAAGTGCTGGGATTACAGGCTTGAGCCACCGCGCCCGGCAATAAGTGGAAGTTTTAATGGTTTCATGAAGTCTTCCATATCACTTCTTTGTAAAAATTTCATAGATGAAATAATTTTGAAATATCCTCACATTCTTGAAATAGATACTTTATTTAGGGGAAAAATTAGATATCATGGAGCTAGAATAAAATCAAATAATGTTTTTCACATACATAATATTCTTTTCTAAAACTATTTCAGTCTTGTTTTTTTTGTTTTGTTTTGATAATTGCAAAAACATGTTCATTGTTTGCTTATGGTTTAAATCTTATCCTTACTCAGAATGACTGACATATGATATAGAGAAACTTATTACAAAAATAGCATTGAAATCTATATTTACCACTTGGGAATTGAAAACATTGAACTACAACAAAGAAAAAATGTTTAAAATTATCCAAATTCAAAATTTATGATAGATTTCCCCAGGGGCAGTTTATTGTGTGCTATTAATGAACCTTGTTTATGCTGAAAGTATTCCTTCTTTGGCCTTGTGCCTTGGAAACCATTCTTAAGCACATATTTATAGAGGAGCACACATGTTCTTTTGTGGGATTGCTTGCACATCTGCCAGCTTTGAACAAAATTGTAGGCTCTGTTTATAATACTTCTTTGTGCTTGATGAAAAAGATACGATACTGTCATTGGTTTGGCTTTTAAAATTTCTTTTAAACTTTCAGTCTTTAGAAAACCTAAATAGTGGCATGGTAGAACCAATTCATTCTAATTGCTTAGAAGTGGAAAGAAATCTGAGACTTGCTACTGAAGAAGAACAAGAAGATAAAAATGAAGCTATTGAAGAGGAAGAAGAAGGTGAGGGTAAGCACTGAAATGTGTTTTATTTAACTCTCTTGATCTGCACCATTGTCTTTAATTTAGAGTACATGTTCTAAGTGTTCTGGAGGTCAGGGACTTTATGACATATAGTTAATTATTAGTTCCTGTAAACTTGCTATTAAATTCCTTAGTGTTCTTGTCTCCATAAAGCAGAGTCTTAACTATTTATAAAAATAAGTAATAGAAGTGTTGTATCATTCAGTGAATGTGATGAATTATATATTCACCTTTTTCATCCTTAATTATGTATTTTGTCTAGGTCTTAATGAAGGTCAAAAATCATAAAAGATCATTGTAAGTGACATGTATGGATATGTAGCATTGTTCTTTAGGAGCTTATTTAAATAAGTAGGACAATATAAAGGAACAAAATGGACTTATTTTCAGACTGTATGTTAACTATAGTAAAGAATGAACTATATATTTTTTACTACAGTAAAAAATGAACTTTATGTGTAAGTGTAAATAATCAATTATGGAAAATTTGGGTTATTCTCATAAAGTAGGATTCTTACTAGACTGAAACTTCATCATTGACATGAAAATTTTAAAAACATTTTGTAGGTGGAAAGTATATATGAATATGTTGATAGATGTTTTCCCCTTTGTTTTCTTATATTACATACAGGCATAATTTGTTCAAATCTGTTTGATTTTCTATCTACATTTGTTAAAGTTGAGAAGCAAAATAATTAATTTTTTAGTAATAAATTATGTTGATTTTTTGTTTTGACCTTTCTTGATCACTCATGAATCTTTCAGCCAAACATTAGACTGTGAAAGACACTTGGGTAGAACTAACATAACTCTATTGTTCTGTGCAATTAGAATTTTGATCAGATAGTAGCTAAGTTTACCGAACTAAATTGGTTTTAAATAATTAAACTTAAGGTAACTAAATTTAGGTTACTAGATTGAGTTTTAGGTAACAAAAGTAAGATTTTCTTTTATCTGTAGACTTCATTTGTGACACTAGTATAATTTCTGATTACCATTAATTATATGTTATATTATAAATTATGGATTGGTATATTGCTTGTTGTGGTGGATTCTAGATGTTAGATCTTAGAAATTTAGCTGATTCCAAAACATCAGTTTTTTGCAGTGCTGGTAAAGTCTGAATCACAACAAAATTCTAATACTTCAGTATTAATCAAGATATTTACCTGGAGTTATCACTGATAACCCGAGGACCAAATTGGGTTAGAATTAAAACAGTAACCTCTGAAACCTGCCACTATATTTATTCTTTGAAAGAAGCCAATGAAATAAACTCCTTCCTCCTCTTATTTAGTATTTTTCTATTTGAACATAAATGCTTATTTTGTTTTATTTTAAGATCTTTTATTGCCAGAACCTAGTGCAAAGCATATTATTTGCCTCAAGACCTACTTTGGCCATAACAATTTTAAACCGTGAGTATAATCTCAATTAATTATATAAAATACTTAGTATTTTCTTCACAAAGGAAAAAAAAGGTAAATAACCCATTCATTTAACAATAGCAGCACATACCTTCTCTGTAGTCATACATGCTATACTGTATTTCTTATATGTGAATATAAAATTATTTCAACATAGTATTTATATAAAACTTATTTCTGAAAATTGTTTTTATAAGTAAGGAAAATGATTTTTGTTTTAACTGAATGCTTCTGTTTAGAAACTAGCTTAAATTTATTAAAAATGAATTTTCATGTAATCTGATTTTTTCTATTAAATAAGTATAGTGTGCCTTTTTTGTGCATCATATTTTCCATAGTATGCTAATGTAATAGAAGTTCTTAAGACAATAGTTTAAAGAACAATGGTAATTTTACCTGTTTTAATATACTCAAATGTATTCACATCTAACAGGCACATTTATGCATATAAAAAGACGAATAAAAGTGAGAAGAATAAGTAAATTTGAATAAAACTATTACAAATGTAAAAATGTAGACTATGTTTTCCAGCTTTGAGAATTTGCAGAATCCATTGAAGCATTTTTTCTGTCTTAAAATATTTTTATTTAAATATATCCTACATACAGGAAAGTACATGTACGTGTACAGATCAGTGAATTTTGATGAACTGAGCACCCTGTGTAACCAGCACTTAGATAAAAATAGGTCATTATTGGCATAGCAGAAGACCATCTTTCCAATTGATTTTACCTTGACATTTTATTAAGAAAAATTTCTAAAACATAGTAAGTTGAAAGGATTATTACTACTACTATTACTACTACTACTTCTGTGGACTTGTGTATATCCACTACCTAGATTCTACTTTTAACACTTTATTATGCTTGTTTTATCACATATCCATTTATCCATATCTCTATCCATCCATTACTTCATCTAAGTTTTAAAATGTTATCTCAGGGTCAACTATGGACACCAATATACTTCTCCCTAAGTACTTTAGAGTATAAATCATTGGTAAAATATTTATTTGCAGTTTTTGGTGTACAAGTTGCATATAATGAGTGTATAAACCTTAAATGTATGTTTGCAAATCTCAAGTGTACACACACGCATCCATATAACCTAAGTCTTTATCAAGATATAGAACATTATCACCACAAAGTTCTGTCATTTTAAACCTGGAACACTTTTTTTGTTTAAAGCATTGCTGAATATCTAGTGTAAAGCTTGGAATTTATTTTATATTTTGTGTATATGTAATAATATTTAATACATATACCAAGTGGAAACTCCTAGATCTTTAGTCAGCCTGAATGGTAAGTTGATCAAATGAAGTTCTTTGTCTTAAAGTTCTAGGTTTTGAACATATTTATACATGAAGCTCAGAAGTATGAAAGAAATTTTAACAGAATAAAAAAAATTAAATAGGTTTTAACTTATTCATTGAGTTTCTTATTAATAAAATAACTTCATACTTTTTACCTTTAAGGGTTCAGTGGAAAGTTATTCATTCTGTATTGGAAGAAAGAAGGGATAATGCTGTTGTCATGGCAACTGGTAAGTTATGCTAAGCAAATAACTATCCTTAAAAAATAAAACTTGAAGGTTTGAAATGTTTAATTTCTCATTAAACTCTCAAAACACAAATAAAACTGCTGTAAGAATATAAGACTGAGTACAGGGGATAAATGCTCAAATTTATGCATGAATTATCTTTGAGGAAGATGGAATGTTATACTGATCATTCAGCTATACAAGTGCATTGTAAAAAGAAAATTAAAGTATCAAGGATTTGTTTTTATTTCTGTGAGTGTATTATTTTTATTTTAAGGATATGGAAAAAGTTTGTGTTTCCAGTACCCACCTGTTTATGAAGGCAAGATTGGCATTGTCATCTCACCTCTTATTTCTTTGATGGAAGACCAAGTGCTCCAGCTGCAGTAAGTAATGTTTGCATTGCCACATCTTGCCCTCTTCTTTTATTCTATGAGAGAAACATCTGATGTGTCATGTATGTTAAAACTGAGTTCACACTAATGCGTTTCTAAAAGGGTTGCTTTATTTTTATTAGTAACAAATAAAACTTTGAAGGAAGGGCTTATCTTTTTTTTTTTTTTTTTTAAGGTGAGAGCTCCACCACTGAGCTATATCTCCAGCCTTGATTTTCTTTACTGGGTTCTCTGTAATTCAAGGCTATCAGGTGGCCCTGTTAAAACTTTCTGAAAAAGCATTATTACGTTATGCCAGTTTATATTGACTATTTCAAAATTCTTTTCTAGTTCTGTTACCCATATTCTTTAGCTTGGTATGAAGTATATATGTAAAAGTATATTTTTTAATCTATGAAACCTTTCCATCTTTTTCAACCTGAACTTTCAATCCTTTTTGAGACTCACTTTAACATTGCTTTCTGATATGACCCTTGAAACATTTATCAAGTTCATGAGATACAAAAAAGGAGATTTCTTTTTGGTTTTTAAGTTTTCAGACACTTCATATGTCTTTTTTTCCACATTTTTAATTATATATTATAATTATTAATGAGATTTGTTACATATTGGTATATGCACACAATATAATTTGTCCAATATCATTCTCTAGCACTTCCCCACTCCCTCGCTTCCTCCCAACCCTTAGTCCCTTTCCCCTATTGATCTCCCTTTGATTTTCATGAGATCTGCTCCCGCCTTTCTTTTCCTTTTTTTTCCTCTAGCTTCCACATATGACCCTTGACCTTCTGAATTTGTGTTACTTTGTTTAACACAAAGTTCTAGTTCTATCCATTTTCCTGGTTCTATCCATTTTCCTGCAAATGACGTAAGTTCATTTTTCTTTATGGGTAAATAAAACTCCATTTGTATGTATGCCATATTTTCTTTATCCATTCATCCATTGATGGACAACTGCACTAGTTCCATAATTAGGCTGTTGTGAATTGTCTGCTATAAATATGGGTGTGTATATATCACTCTAATATGATGACTTTAATTCTTAAGAATAAATGCTGAGTAATAGTGTAGCTGGGTCATATGGTGGTTCCATGCCTAGTCTTTTGGGGAACCTTCATACTGATTTCCGAGGGGTTGTATTAATTTAGACCACCACAAAAAAGGAGATTTCAAAGACGAGGAGTAACATATTATTGTATTTTTTTATTCCTTCTCACTTAAGAATGATGTTGATATTTGTAGTGTATGTATACATTGTTCCAGAATATTTGTATTTCTTCTTATAGAATGTCCAACATTCCAGCCTGTTTTCTCGGATCAGCACAATCCAAAAATGTTCTTGAAGATATTAAATTGTGAGTAATTTATATGATTTCTGATCATGTGGTCAGTTGTCTGTGATATATGGGAGCATTTTGTACACACACAAAATTTATTGAATCCATGAGTAAAACCATGATTTTAAGATATACTTTCTTTTTATAGTTCACTTGCAGAATTATTAATTTTAAAATCTTCAAAACTTAAAGATATCTGTTATTCTTAGTTCTTAGGTTAGCATTGAATTATAAAATTTTCATTTTGAAAGAACTTGGAGAGTATCTAGATTTGTGTCATTTTGCAGATGAGAAAACTGATGTCCAGAGCTAAATCATTTGCCGAAAATCACTGAATGAATTTGTGGCTGAGAAGGGACTGGATTCTAGGTCTCTTGTCCCACTATTTCTGTCATGATTAATTTTTATGAAGAATATCATCTCAGATACACACAAAAACATGTGCATATATTGATGTACGTATATATGAATATACATATGTATATTTACTGAGTAACCCAAACTCCATCAAGATAATAGAATATTACTGTTACTTTGGAAGGTTCCTTCATGTCCCTTCCTAGTCTGTGCTTCCCATCTTGTTTCCCGAGGCAAAGCACCGTTCTAATTTTCCCATCACAGTTTAATTTTATCTTCTTTTGAGTTTCATGTAATTGGAATCCCACAATATTAACTCTTTTGTGTAAGATTTTTTCATTCAGCATAATGTTCTTGTGATTTCCTTTATGTTGTTGCATGTGGCAATAGTGTTTGTTAAAAATTTCTGAGTTATATTTCATTCTACAAGAAAATAGTTTGTTTTTACATTTCCTCATTGATGGATATCTAGGCTATTTCTCTTTTGAGCTATTAATAATAAAAGCTAATTAAAACATTATAATAGTCATTTGTGAACATCTGTTTTTTAAAACATTTTAATTACCTTTATTGACATATAATTTACATGTAATAAATTTTACCTACTGAAAATTTTTTTTTAAATGTATTTTTTTAGTTGCAGATGGACACAATACTTTTATTTTTTATTTATTTTTATGTGGTGCTGAGGATCGAACCCAGTGCCTCACATATTCTAGGCAGGCACTCCACCACTGAGCCATAACTCCAGCCCCTTAATTAGATAAGTTTTGATGTACGTATATACCTACAAAGTCGTCATCAAAGTCCATATAATGAATATATCCATTACATGCAAAGTTTACTCATACCTTTCTTAACCTATTCCTTCCTATCCCTGCCTTCCCTACCCTAGTCATCAAGTAACTGTTGATCTACAGACACTATTAATTAATTTGTATTTTATAAAAGTGTATATAAACAGAATCAACCATATATTATGTGCTTTTTTTTTGTCTGGTTCAAATAATACAGTATAATTATTTTGAAATTTACTTATGCATTAACATTTATTAATAGCTAATTCCAATCAAGTAGATTGCATTATATAGATTTGTTGCAATCTGTCCATTTACCTGTTGATAGATATTTGGATTGTTTCCATTTTTGTGCTATTACAAATAAAACTTTGAAGCTTTCTACATGAGTCTTTGTATGACCATATGTTTTCATTTTATTGGATATACCAAGGAATGAACTGATGGGATCAAGAGATGGATATATCTTTAAACTTTCTTTTTTCTGATTGAGGTTTAATTCATATAACATAAAATTTAACCATTTTAACCATTGTTAAAGTCTGGGATGTTTAGTATTGTATCTATTTTCAGAACATTTAATCACCCCCAAAGGTACTGCCATACTGATTAAGTGGTTACTTGTAATTGTCCCCTTTTCTACTTCATTCCAATCACTAATCTACTTTATGACTCTATGCAATTTGCCTGTTCTGGACATTTTATGTAAGTGAACCCCATAGAGTTATGTGGTCTTTTGTATCTGGCTTCTTTTGTTTAGCTTAACATTTTCATTACTTCATTTCTTTTTATGTCTGAATAATATTCTATTGTACAGGCATTCCATATTTTGTTTATCCATTCACTAGTGAAGGACACTGGTTTTTTCTGCTTTTTGGCTGTAATGAATAATGGTGTTATGAACATTTATTTACAAATTTTTGTATGAAAGTGTTTTTAGTTCTTTCATATATATGCTTAAGAGTGGAATTCTGGCTGCATTACTGTAGTATAGTGTTTTTAAGTCTTTAGGGTATAGGCCAAGGAGTGGGATAGCTGGGTCAAATGGTGGTTCCATTCCAAGTTTATTAAAGAATTTCCGTACTGCTTTCCAGATAAGTTGCACCAGTTTGCAGTCCCACCAGCAATGTTTGAGTGTGCCTTTTTCACCACATCCTCACCAGCACTTATTGTTGCTTGTGTTTTGGATAGCTGCCATTCTGACTGTGGTGAGATGAAATTTTAGAGTAGTTTTTATTTGCATTTCTCTAATTGCTAGAGATGCTGAACATTTTTTCATATGTCTGTTGATCGATTGTATATCTTCTGTGAAATTTTTGTTCAGCTCCTTGGCCCATTTATTGATTGGGTTGTTCGTTTGTTTTGGTGTTAAGTTTTTTGAGTTCTTTATATATCCTGGAGATCAGTGTTCTATCCGATGTGCATGTGGCAAAAATTTACTCCCAGAATGTAGGCTGTCTGTTCACCTCATTGATTGTGTCTTTTGCTGAAAAGAAGCTTTTTAGTTTAAATCCATCCCATTTATTGATTCTTGCTTCTATTTCTTGCTCTTTAGAAGTCTTATTAAGGAAGTCGGGGCCTACTCCGGTGTGATGAAGATTTGGGCTTACTTTCTCCTCAATTAGAAGCAGGATCTCTGGTCTAATTCGTAGGTCTTTGATCCACTTTGAGTTGAGTTTTGTGCATGGTGAGAGATAGGGGTTTAGTTTTATTTTGCTGCATATGGATTTCCAGTTTTCCCAGCACCATTTGTTGAAGAGGCTATCTTTTCTCCAATGTATGTTTTTGGCACCTTTGTCTAGTATGAGATTACTGTATTTACTGTACCATTGGTCTACATGTCTATTTTGGTGCCAGTACCTTGCCGTTCTTTTTACTATAGCTTTGTGGTATAGTTTAAGATCTGGTATTGTGATGCCTCCTGCTTCACTCTTCTTACTGAGGATTGCTTTGGCTATTCTGGGGCAACCAGAGAGATGGAAAATTGAGCTCTATATATGCACTATAACTTAAAATGCATTTAAAAAATAAAGAAATTTTTTTAAAAAGACAATGATTACCTCTGGGGGTGGGAGGAGTGGAATTCTGGACCATATGGTAAATCTGTGTTTAACTTTTTAAGAAACTATTGACCTTTTTTGAGAGTGGTATACTGTTTTACATTCCCACCAGTAGTTTGAGAGGTCCAGTTCCTCCTATCCTTGCCATTTCTTGAGGTGACAGTCTTTAATTTTAGCTATTTTAATAGGATCTGATTGTGTTTTTAATTTCCTTTTCCCTAATGACTAATTATGCATCCTTTTATATATTCTTTTGTCATCTATCTGTACGTCTGTTTTGGGAAAACATCTAATCGTTCTTTTTGCCCATTCTTAATTTTTTATTTTTTTAAAAGTTATTGCTGCATTATAATTATACATATTGGTGGAATTCATTGTTATATGTTCATGTATACAACATAATTTAGTCAATTTTATTTTTTCATTCTGCTTTTCTTGTTAAGTTTTGATAGTCATTTATGTATTCTGCATTCAGATCCTTTATTATCCTTTATTTTATTTCTATTTTGCCCACATGTTCTCCTAATTTATGACTTTTCTTTTTACTCTCTTTATAGTTCTTTTGAATAGCAGCAGTTTTTCATTTTGATAAGGTCCAGTTTGTCAATTTATTCTTTTTATGGATTTTACTTTTAGTGTTTAGTCCAAGAAATCTTTGCTTAGTCTAAGGTCACAAAGATTTTATGTTTCTCCTAAAAGTTTTATAGTTTTAAGTTTTACGTTTAGATGTGTGATCCATATTTTAGTAAATTTTGCATATTGTATGCAGTACTGATTGAAGTTTATTTTTCACACAAGGATATCCAATTGTTCCAGTCTACTTCTTGAAAAGACTGTCCTTTCTCCACTTAACTGGCTTTGTACCTTCATCAAAAATAGGTTGACTACATATATGTGGGTCTGTTGCTGCTCTATTCTTTGTTTTGTAAATCTATTTTTTTTATTGGTGTTTAGATTACTGTAGCTTTATTACATTGAAATCAGGTTGTGCAAGTCCCTTCAGTTTTGTTCTTTTATTTTTTTAAAATATTTTTTAGTTGTAGATGGACATAATATCTTTATTTTATTTACTTACTTATTTTTTTTTTACGTGATGCTGAGGATCAAACCCGGTGCCTCACCTGTGTGAGGTAAATGCTCTATCATTGAACTATAACCAGCCCCTTGTTCTTTTCTTTCTAAGTTGTTTTGGCTATTCTGGGTTCTTTATATTTCCATAAGTATTTTAACATCACCTTTTCAATCAAAATGCCTGCTGGAATTTTGATTTTTTAGTTTACCTCAAATCTAGAGATCTAAAGAATTTGCTATCTTCTTAAAAAATTAACTAATTGATTTATTTAATTGCATTTCAAGTCATAGTACATATATATAGCTCAATTTTTCCATCTCTCTGGTTGCAAACCAGATAGAGTCACACCATTTGTGTCTTCATACATGCACCTAGGGTAGTGATGACCATCTCATTCAACCAACCATCTTTGCTACACTCATTCCTCCTTCCCTCTCCCCACCTCTCCCTTGTCCCATCCAGAGTTCCTCCATTTCTCCTATGTTCCCCATTCCCACCCCCCTTATGTATCAGCATCCACTAATCAGAGAGAACATTTAGCATTTGGTTTTTTGGGATTGGCTTACTTCACTTACAATTTGCTGTCTTAATAATTATTTTTACTGTTTTATACTGAAGAAACTGGGGCACACGTAAGCTAACCTGCTAAAGATCATTCAGTTTGTAAGAAATAGAACTGCAGTTCAAACCTGGGCAGTATGATATTAAAGCTTGTTCTTTCTGTTGTATCTTATGCTAATTAAAATACTATATTAATTTCATGAAGGTAAAGACATATTTGTTGTCTTTGGTTCCTAATGAAAATACAATGCCTAGCATGAAATAGACACTCAAATACTTGTTGGATGAATGAATTAAATATTTTAAAGTTATCTTTATATAGAAAATTAAGTTTTATTTTATTTAACTCCATCTCTGGCTTCATTTGCTAGAATGGAGGAAATACTCTATAAATATTTTACTTAAGACCTAGCCTTCATTATAAACACTGTCTTAATATGATTCTTTCTGCCTTGAAAAAGAAATTAACTACAACTAGTTCCAGCAAACACTGAATTTTATATTAGGGATAATGTCTTATATGGATCCAGCTAAAAAGAAGTTAGCCAGTTCCCCTTAGGAAAAGACTGGAATTGGGTATGGAAAATATAGAAGGGCTTTCTTTTTATTTGCATGTGTCTTCATCAAGTTTCTCTCTGGAGAGCTTAAGTATTTACTGTCTACTTTTCTTGTCACAAAATAGAAAATGGCTACTCTGCAACTCTTCTTTTTACAATTGCAGTGACTGGTTGTTTCTTTCTTTTGGGGGTGGGGGATACCAGGGATTGAACTCAGGGCACTCGACCACTGAGCCACATCCCCAGTTCTATTTTGTATTTTATTTAGAGACAAGGTCTCACTGAGTTGCTTATTAGCACCTCGCTTTTGCTGAGGCTGACTTTGAACTTGCAATCCTCCTGCCTCAGCTTCCTGAGCCACTGGGATTACAGGCGTGTGTCACCTTGCCTTGCTGGTTGTTTCTTGATCAGATCTCCAGATTCTAACACAGAAACGGTTTGGCTTGACTTTGTCATAGTCTTTCCAAGGCCCAATAAGATTTAGACAAGAAAGCTTAATACATAATACATAGAATAAACAAGAAGGCTGAGCATTTAATCATAGGAGAACAGGGATTCTGGGCTGTAGTTCTTAGAGAAGGGGGTGGTATGTGGCTGGCATTACATTGTAAAAGGTTTATTAAGGCTTAATCATTTAACTCAAACACCTTAATTTTGGGACTAGACTGCTAAAAATCAGGATCTGGCTTTTAATGTCACCTAAGTGCTAATACTCCCTGATGAGCATTTTGACACATTTTATTATGATATGTTGAAGAGAAATCAAAGACTTAATATATATCATATATACTCACATAAATACCATTCATATAGTTTTTCATAAGTGGCATAATGTATTATTAAAAATTTATTAGATATTTTGATTTCAAGTTATAACTCATTGAGATGATTATTTTCTTTATTGTAGTATGTTTCCTTTTATGGTTTTTATTTGTTTATTTTTTACAGAGGCAAATATCAGATTGTATACATGACTCCAGAATTCTGTTCAGGTAATTTGGACCTACTCCAACAGCTTGAGGCAAATATTGGTAAGTGACAAATAGGATCTTTGTAAAACTTCCTGAATTGTTACCCTTTGAAGTCAAACCTGTGGGTACTGGATTTCCCATCTGTTAAAGTTTATTTCAAGTATTATCTCCTCCAAGGAATCTCTGATTCTCTAAGTTGGTGTTTTTCCTGTCTTATCTCACTTAGAACACTAATTCCTTTTGCCATGAAATTGGGTTCCCATATTATAATTACCTGTTTACGTATCTGGTTTGCTTCTCCAAGACTACAAACTGTTTGAGAGAAAAATAGCATTCTTGTTTGTTTACATTCCCTGAGTGGATTGCTTGGCACAGTTACTTAAATGTATCATTGAACGAATGTTGAATACTAGATTCTCTGAAATTATAATTTACCTTTTTTCACATTCTAAATATGAATTACATCAATGAAGTTGTTCTTTACCTTTGTTGTTTGTAAGACTCACCCTTCAAACTGTAGATAAATGTAGATAACCAGCTCTGACCTTGAAAATTCTGATCTGACAGGCCTGGGATGGGACCTAGAATCTCTAGTTGTTCATAGGTGATTTTTATGTGTAGCCAGAGTTGGAAACCACAGTACCTTTAATTATAAATGAGTATGATTGATTATAGAAAAACACAACCCAAAAACTTTGATAATCTAAGTCAGAGCTCATTTATTAGGAAATGTAAATACAGAAGTAATCAAAATATGATGCCTTTTTAAAAAACATATACTTAGAAATTTGGGGGGGCTGGGGTTGTAGCTCAGTGGTAGAGCGCTTGCCTAGCAAGTGTGAAGCACTGGGTTCAATCCTTGGCACCACATAAAAATAAATAAATAAAATAAAGGTATTGTGTCCATCTACAAATAAGAAAATATTAAAAATTTTTTTGTTTTTTTTGGCTGGGCATGGTGATGAATGACTATAATCCCAGTGGCTGGGGAGGCTGAGGCAAAACGATTGTAAGCAAGTTCAAGGCCAACCTCAGCAATTTAGCAAGGCCTTGTCTCAAAATAAAAAATAAGAAGGGCTGGAGATATAACTTAGTAGTAAAGAGCCTCTGAGGTAAAACTCCAGTACAAAAACAAATAAAAAAACAAAATAGAAATAAAAAATAAATAACATTTTTATTTGTTGTTTCTTTGGTGATGTGGCTCAGCCACCTGAGAGTTGTATCATGGCTTCTATTGCAAATGTTTATATTTCAAATTTTTAATTGAACTAACCCAACTTGGTTTTCCCACATTGTATGATCTCTTTGAATAATTATTGAAATAATTCCAAATAGATTAAGTTTTTAACATCACAACATCTCATTTAATATTGCGTATAAGGAAAGTAACAGTTTTTCTAGTAATATAATGAAAACAAAGTTACATCTTTTAGTATGTGATAAAACCAAGAATGAGAGTAGAAATTAATATTTGAGTTAAATATATTACCAAAAGATACATTCATCAGCTGTTAAACTCCCTTATTGGTATATTCTATTTTTGCCTTTAATGTGAGTTTGAAATGTTTCCTTTTAGGATGTATGAAATTTTTTGTTTTCATTTGGAGTTAAGCTTAGCTACTCTATAAGTTTCTTGGTTTTATTGCAGAAGTTAGTATCTATGTTTATAGTGGTCTGGATATTTTTGTTCCACTTTAATATTTGTTTTATTTCTGTGATGCTGTTATAATGAATAGTTTAACTATTTAAGTAAATATTTATTTACATAAGAACTGTAAATTCCTAGATTTTGTAATGGATAAATTATGAATGCTCATTCATTAGAGCAGAGCATTTTGCTTATGAAGGATGAAAATGTTTCTTTGGGTGACTCAGCGTTGGGAAAAAAAAAAGAGAAAATTAAATGAGAAATTTTTTTGAAATGTTTTCCTTTGGCTTTTGTTTGCAGGAAATTTTGAAATGCTTGCAAAAAAGATCACACTTAGGATGTTATATGTACAGTAATCTGACATTAAGCTAATCAGATTTATCACTTTTAGGTAAATGTTAAATTATTTAAGTATTGTAGATTTATAACAGAAATAGCAAATATGCTTGTGTATGGTGAATCCTTACCAACCATACTTGTAATTGTCTTCACTTGGAAATAATGCTTGAAAGGCTGGTATGCCAAAATGAAATATGTCTAGGATCTGGCAAGACACTTGAATTTGTACATTTAAAGTGTATGTTAGCTGGATGTGGTGGTTCGCACCTGTAATCCTAGTGGCTCGCACCTGTAATCCCAGTGGCTCGGAAGGCTGAGTTCAAAGCCAGCCT
Source organism: Xerus rutilus (assembly GCA_028644305.1). Taxonomy (NCBI): domain Eukaryota; kingdom Metazoa; phylum Chordata; class Mammalia; order Rodentia; family Sciuridae; genus Xerus; species Xerus rutilus. The sequence goes on from CM053403.1 coordinate 99,839,737, forward strand.
CAGCAACTTAGTGAGAACCTGTCTCTAAGTAAAATATAGAACAGTTGGAAATGTAGTTAAGCACCCCTGGGTTCAATCCCTGCTACAAAAAACCATCAAAAATAAAGTGTATGTTGACAGAGTTTGCCTAAACTGATTGTAATGTACAAGATTCAGCTCCACTCTAAGCTACTTTGTCAGTCCTGCAGCTAAGACTTTTCATATAAAGGAGGACATCATCTTTGTTTTGACGTATTTAATTTAAAATCTGATTGATTCAGTTTCTAAAGCCAAAATAAGTGTAGTAATAACATTAAAAATTTCTCAGCCATTTAGTAACCAGAGGGTTTTTTTTGCATATTATTTCTTTTTTTCATTTTTTTGGGGGCGCGAGGGGGTGCCGGGGATAGAACTCAGGGGCACTCAACCACTGAGCCACGTCCCCAGCCCTTTTTTTTTTTGGTACTGGGGCTTGAACTCAGGGACACTCAACCACTAAGCCACATCCCCAGCCCTATTTTATTTTATGTAGAGACAGGGTCTCACTGAGTTGCTTAGCATCTCGCAGTTGCTGAGGCTGGCTTTGAACTCGTGATTCTCCTGTCTCAACCTCCCAAAGTGCTAGGATTACAGGTGTGCACCACTATGCCCAGCTGGCCCCAACCCTATTTTGTATTTTATTTAGAGACAAAGTCACACTGAGTTGCTTAGTGCCTTGCTTTTGCTGAGGCTGGCTTTGAACTTGTGATCCTCCTGCCTCAGCCTCCAGAGCTGCTGGGATTACAGGTGTGCACTGCTGCGCCCAGCTATTTTTTTTAAATTTTATTTATTCTTTTATTCTTTTTAGATATACATGACAGTAGAGTGTATTTTGACATATTATACTTACATGGAGTATAACGTTCTAATTAGGATCCCATTTTTGTGGTTGTACGTGATGTTGTTTCACTAGTTGTTTATTCATATATGACCATAGGAAAGTTATCTCTGAAGAATTTGATGTTAACCAGCCTACTTTGCTTATTTGTTTTCTTTTTCCTTCATGCTCTGTTAGGGATATCACAGCTAGTAAAATCTCAACAAATTGCCATTGTTTATTTGTATGTGTGTCTCCTCTTTTAAAATGGTGAACTCTTTGAGGTCAGTATTTCTTAATATTTCACTTTTTATTACTAGAAAAGGATTTAGATCAAAATGGCCACATAATAACTAAAATAATAATAGTGTTTTTTAAATTAAACTCTTTTTTTTTTTTTGCATCAGGCCCTATCTTAGCCTTTTATGTGAATGATCTAATTTAATCTTTAGAGTAATAAGAAATGTTAGGTACTGTTACCATCCACAGTTTACTTGTGAGGAAACCAAGTCTTGGAAGGCTTAAGTAACTTGTTCAAGGAAATACACATGGTAAGTGGTGGATCCACATTTTATATTCAGGTAGTCTGACTCCAGAGCACATATTTTTAATCACCCCTGCTAACAGAACATTATTAGTACTCACATAAAGGGAAGTTAACTATGTCTTAAGTATTAATTTGGAAACTGAGGGCAAAACCAATATTAGTCATTACTTTGAAATATCTGAAGACATTTTATTGAATGATTTTCAATGAAATGAATTACTATACACTATTGACTGTTTTAGCATATTTCTATGGTGTGGGAAGAGTAGAGAGAATGCTGGGGGGAAAAAACCAAATTATATTCCTTCTTACCTGCTTTATACATAATGAGATTTAATTCTTCCCATATCATTTTTACATTAGACAATGTGGATTTTATCTTATCTTCTAACTCTGATATTTCAGAGGGACTTTCTGCAATATGATCAATCATGTATAGTGATGCACTTAATCTCAGTGGAAATGTACTGACTCCATCTGTTTTGATAGCTAATCCATGAGATGAGATTTAAGGTATTGCCACAGAGATATAGAACAGTTCTTTTTTAAAGACATTGAGATGGTTCATAAGTAATAGTTTTTGTATAAAAAATAAGTCATTCATTTTTCCAAGGAATAATAAAAGCTGAAATTTAATAAATATTTGAATTAATACACACTCCCCCCTCTTTTTTTTTATCCTAATGACTTTTATCCATTTATCTTTACTTCTCCTGTTCCCAATAATTTTTTTAATATTATCTGGTACTATTTATACTTATGTTTTCATATGAAATAAATATTTTGGTTTGGGTTATTGTGGGTTTTTTGTTTTCTGTTTTTTTTTTTTTGGTACCGGGGATTGAACTCAGGGGTACTTGACCACTGAGCCACATCCTCAGCCCTATTTTGTGTTTTGTGTAGAAACAGGGTCTCACTCACTTGCTTAGCACCTCGCCATTGCTGAGAGTATTTTTTTTTTGTAAGATTTATATAGTATAAGTGAAGAAAATAATGTTGATTTAGATGAAGTTTTTTTCTTTTTGAACTTCATTTTTCTCATTTTTATTTTTCTGTTTTGTAGGCATCACACTTATTGCTGTGGATGAGGCTCATTGTATTTCTGAGTGGGGACATGATTTTAGGAGTTCATTCAGGATGTTGAGCGCTCTAAAGGCAACACTCCCAATGGTAAGCTTTGCCAAGTCTAATGTCTTGTAATGACATTTTCACCAAGTGGAGCATTCAGATCTGGGGAATGGCCAAAAAGCTGAAGATTTCTGTATTAAAGGGCAAACAGGGGTCTAGGGCTGTAGCTCAGTGGTGGAGCACTTGCCTAGCATGTGTGAGGCACTGGGTGCGATTCTCAGCATCACATATAAATAACAAAAAAAGTTCTATCAACAACTCAAAAAAGTGTATTTTTTTTTTTAAAAAGGCAAACAGATGATGTAATCAGGGGAAAGGTTTTAAAAAATTCTAACTTTGGCTTCTTTATAAGGTTGGCCTACAATTTTTTGAGAAATACCATAGAATAAAGTTTGGCAAACATTTTCTGAAAGGATCAGATAATAGTTACAATTGTCCACGCTTATTGATAGGGTATATGTTCCAAGAGCCCTAGTGGATGCCTAGTACTAGCATATAGTACTAAACCCTATATATGCTATATTTTTTTCTATACATAAATGATAAATTAGGCACAGTGGGAGATTAACAAACATAACTAATAGTATAAATTTATAACAATATACTGTAATAAAATTGCCAGTACTAGTACTCTTGCTTTCTGGAGCAGTTATTAAGTAAAATAAGTGGTATCTGAATACAAGCACTGCCATATCATTTTTTAGTTTTTATTGAAGTATCATAATTATACATAGTAATTGGGTTCATTTTGACAAAATCATACATTCATTTGATTTCAAGCTTCGTCCGCCTCCTTTACCTCCTTTCCTCCCTCTTGAACTCAAATCCCTTGTTATCTTATCTAACATATATAGTTTTTTGTTTTTGCAGCACTAGGAATTGAATCCAAGGACTCCCATAGGCTAGGCATATACTGTAACATTGAGCTATAGTCCCCAGTCCCCCTAGCACCCTTCCTGCCCCATCCTAGGCATTGAACCCAGAATTGTTCTACCATTGAGCTACATTCCCCAGCGCTTTCTATTTTTCGGTTTTGAGACAGTCTTGCTAAATTGCCAAAGTTGGCCTTGAATTTGAAATCCTTTTGCCTCAGCCTCCCGAGTCTCAGGGATTATAGGCATGCACCACCATGCTTGGCTCAATATATAGTTTTAATACTAGCTGTATCCTGAGAGCCTTCAGATTTGTATTGCAGCTTTGGACCAATACCAGCAATATGTGAGTGATTCAGTTTCTCTGCTTCCATGTCAGCACTTGGTATTATCATTATTTTTTGTTATAGACATTTTATAGAATATAAATGTAATATTTCAAAGAATATTTATAGAATATATATATGTGTATATACTTGTGTGTATGTGGTATACATACACATATAAACACTCATGTAGATATATAGTTACCTTCTGAAGATTTATCTACTTAGATATCTAATAGATTTCTCAACCTATTCCAGACTGACTTCTTGATAGTCTCACCACTCCATACTTTCCCTTCCTTTAATCTCCCAAATCTTTTTTAAGCAGCTCCATCCTTCTGGTTTTGAGGTAAAAATTTTTAGAATTCTATTCAACTCTATTCTTTTTTTTAAAATATTTTTTTAGTTGTTGATTGATCTTTATTTTATCCATTTATTATTTATATGTGGTGCTGAGGATTGAACCCAGTGCCTCACACATGCTAGGCAAGCGCTCTACCACTGAGCTACAGCCCCAGCCCCCCTCAACTCTATTCTTTTTCTCACTCTCTACCATACCTTTAAATAGTAAGGAAATCTTGTGAGGTCTTCAGAATATAAAGAATCTAATCAGTTGATCTCTGCCATTTCCTTGGTACAAATCTCTAACATCTTTCACCTGGGCTATTGCAGTAATCTCCTTTTTTCACTCTTTCCCTTCTTCTATCTATAAATACATCATTTGGACTAATACATTTTAAATATGTTATTTTCCACTCCAAACCCTCTGGTAGTGGCATGCAGATATTGATACCATGTCTTACTGAGTCTTATATGATCTCGTCTTCAAGTTTTGCTTTGATCTCATCCTATCCTAAATGCCTCTTCATTCACTGCATTCCAGCCACTCCACTTTCCTTGGGCTTTAAATATACAGTCATACTTATATCACTGATAGGAGTCTGAGGAGGTTCCCCGGAAGGGAGAGGGATCTCAATTTGGTCCTGGCAGGTTCTTGACTTATGCCACAGAAAGGAAGGGAATTTCAAGGTGTGTCAAAAGGCACAAAGGAAATAGGCTGAGGTATAACAATTATAATAACCAAAGGTAGGCAAGGTGTGGTGGAGCATGCCTATAATCGCAGCAATTCAGGAGGCTGAGGTAGTAGGATCACAAGTTCCAGGCCAGCTTTGGGAACTTAGTGACACCCTGTCTCAAAATAAAAAATAGAAAGGGCTGGGGATGGAGATGTGGCTCAGTGATCAATGCCCTCGGTTCAAATCCCAGTACCAAAAAAAAAAAAAAAAAAAAAAAAGAGGAAACTTTGTAAATACAAAACATTGGAAGTGCATATGTGGGGGGTTTGACATCAGCCTGGTGAGTTCATTTCTCTTAATCACGGAATACAGCATGGCCTGATCCTTTAGTATCTCTAGGTAGAAATCATCCAGTTAGTAGATTGTTTGGAATATCCCCATAAGTCTCTAACAATTTCCCTTGGCTTTTTTAGTCTAACAAAAATACATGGTATATGCTAGCAATGTATGTAGGCATTAATCACCTGTACTCACAATACTTTTAAGATCAGGGATATTTTAAGAATTCAGACCTGGAGGAAAACAAGCCTGGGTAGTAAAGGTGCTGAGTATTCACGGAGCTTCCTCTATGTGAAGTTACGGTTTCTTTTCCCTTCCCTGTTAGTTTCCTTTCTGTTCATATTTATTTCTTCTATCTTACCTCACTTCTACATCAGGGCTTTGCCTCTCTCTGATACTCCTTCTCCCTGAATACTTTTCACTCAGTTAATTTATGTGGTTTGCTCCCTTATTTCTGTTAGTTATTCACTGAAATATTGCTATTTCATTTAGGCCTCTTGGAAAATTTGAAATATCACAATAATCTTCCTCCTCCAACATTAAACCTTCCTCAGATACCTTTGCTATTTTTAGACATAGCATATATCTCTTTTTAACTTCCTATATTTTGTCTGTTTTCTGTGAGCCCCTACTAGAATATTTTTTATGAGAAAGGATTTTTGATTGGTTTATAAAATCTGTAATAGTACCTGGCTCATAGTAGATGTTCAATAAATAATTGGGTGACTGAATGAATGAATTCTGATCAGAAAGCTGAGAATCAGTAACTTTCCCACACAAGTAGCTGTGAAAGAGTTGAGCAATGAATAGCTATACCAAAGGACTCTGCTAATTTCTATAGTAAATGATTTGGAAGAGGCATAAAACATAGTTTCTGCCTTCAGGTAGCTCATGGTCCAATAAAAGAGTTTAGATTCATACCTATAAAAATAAAATCAATACTGGCATGCATGACACTCTCAGTTTGACCCAGCAACACACACGCATGTGCGCGCGCGCGCACACACACACACACACACACACACACACACAGACAAATTAATAGTACCTAATAATATAAAGTATGTGGACTGGTACAAATAATACAGAAAGATTAATAGTGTTAATAGTACATGTAATAGAGAAGAGATTTCTGTGGTGAAAGCCCCTAGGCACAGTGCCTTAGAGAACTGATTTTTATTAATTTAGAATGGTTTAAAATAAGCTTTGGAAACTAGGAAGATTGCTTTCTCTAATCTTTTCCTAGGCCTTTGATTCTGGAAGGATTGTTTAAAAGGAGTTTTAAATATTTTATGTAGTTCTTAAATACTTTTCAGGTGGAATTAAATCTTTTATTGTGTCTGGCTTTTGACATCATTGTATCATTTTCATTTCTTGCGATGATTTAAATATTGCATGTTCCTTCTGTTAAACCTCTGGGGCAGGATGTTTGTCAAGCAGTGGTTGAGAAAACCTTGTTCCCCTGGTGCTTTCAATAATCCTCTTTAATAGCTGAGTGGTAAGAAATGCCACCTGGCGGTTGTAGCTCAATTGTTTTTCCTCATTGTTCTTGGTGCTGTTTTTCTAATTCCCGTATTATTAGGACAACTGGTGTAAACCTGGAGTTCTTACTGTATTATTTCAGGAAGTCTAAAAATAGTAAAGAAATCACTAAACCATTTGGCACAAAGATTTCCATTTGGAAGTAATTACCAAAAGGAGCCTTGAGAAAGAGCAGCTAGGCATAAAGCTCTACATTAGTCTTAAAATTCTGTAATATTCAAATAGGGGAATTGTGAAATCCATGAGAAATATTGATCCTTTATGTTACTTTCTCCCCAGCACCTATTGGAAAGAAGATTAGCACACAGTAGACACTCAGTAACCATTTAAAATGAGGGAATGAATTATCTGTGTATTATAGAGTACAGAGTTAAAATTAACAACATGACCCAAATTTAGAAGCAAATGGAATAGTTACAGTTTTCTCAATCTTTGGATGTTGCACCACTGAAATATATGATAAATATCTCCCTACATTTATAAAGTCACAGGATTAATTTATATATATATATATATATATATTTTTTTTTTTTTTAGCTTTATTTTATTTTTATGTGGTGCTGAGGATCGAACCCAGTGCCTCCCGCGTGCTAGGCAAGCACACTACCACTGCGCCATAACCCCAGCCCCGATTAATTTATATTTTATTGCTTGTTTTGGCCAAAATTGGTGCCTATCCTATAACCAAAGAAACCAAGACTTGATAACTCAAATAATTAATTTTAAGACCCCTTACCCCATACTGGGGATTGAACTCAGGGGTACTCAACCACCAAGACTTAATAACTTGTTACAACTAGGTGGCAGTATAATTTAGTATAAACTCAGTTTGCTTCTGAAAATTTAAGGTTTCAGAATATTAATTGTACTGTGACTACAGTATACACTGGGAGTAGCTTAGCAAAATGAGGATGTGTGATCACCCTTCTCATAACCTGCCCATATGTTATTTTTTAGTTTGCTTATAAATTATGTGTGGTACCTGGGTAGAACCCATGGCCTCACTCATGCCAGGCAAGTACTCTACCACTGAGCCAAATCCCCAACCTTGTCTGTAAAATCTTAACATCATAAAGTACCAAAAACTTGTAAGAATAGGTTCTATTCATTTTTGAAGTGAATATTTATTGTTTCTTTAATTTTATTATATTCTGTTACTTTATTTTCTAGTTGCAGGAGCAACATTCTGAACTGTGACTTTTAGAATGTTGGAGGCAAAAGAGTGACAATTTATAATCTCACTGTTAGCTGGTCATTGGAGTTGGGAATTTCTAAACAAATGGGAATTTTTAAATTTTAGTGGTCTAACAGCCCAGCCATCTCATTTGTTTTTTTTCTTTTTGGTAACGGGGATTGAACTTAGAGGCATTAAACCACTGAGCCACATCCCCATCCCTATTTTGTGTTTTATTTAGAGAAAGGGTCTTACTGAGTTGTTTAGTGCCTCGCCGTTGCTGAGGCTGGCTTTGAACTTGTGATTTTCCTGTCTCTGCCTCCCAAAGTGCTGGGATTACAGGTGTGTGCCACTACACCTGGCCCCATCTCATTTTTTGATTAAAAAAACCTGAACCTTTGCCAAGGTCAGTGGCAAATCTGGGACTAGTGCCCATACCTGGGAAATTTCCATACAGAAATCTTTTAAATTGTTGTTGTAACAATAGTAGTTACAGTTGAAACCTTTTGAGTGTTGTATGCCATCCTCTATATTCTGCATTTTACTTATTTTGTTTCATTTGGTGTTTACAACAACTTGATGAGACTGGTTCTGTTATTGTAGCCATTTTGTATGGGACCAAACCAAAACTCAGAGTTAAATACACAGCTAAAAGACTCACATCTAGTAAGTGGCAAAAGCAAACTTTGAACCCAAGCAGTTGATTCCAAGCAAGGTTTGTTTCACTGCTATGCTGCTCTTATGCCTGATTTTTAAAATTAACTTCTTGAAGATACAACACTTAATTTCCTTATTTTCATAAATACATTTTCTGTCTACTGACACATTATATGGTTTAGAAACAAATCCAACTCTGTCTTCTTATGGGCTATATCCTAAACACTTCCCTTTTTATCTGCATATGCAAACAAGTATTTATTAGTGCATTTATAAATAGGTTGATTAAAGCACTTAAAGAAAATGCTTTATTTTGAGGGTGAGAATGTGTGTGTCCTAACAATTTCTAATTTTTAAATTTCCCTATTCTCAGCCTTATATTTGTCAGTACCTATATATTAACACAAAAATGTGTCTATATGAAGAAATTTAGAATGTGTCTAATTTCTATTAGAGAAATTAACTTCCTTGTAAATTAGCCCATTCATCTCTACTTCCTTATATAGGCATTCAAAATTAAGAAAATAATCTGATTGGAAGCCAGAGATCAGTAAAGTTAGTTTTGGGGTTAAGGTTTTAAAAATTTTTATAGAATTTAAGGATAGAGAATACAAAAATGATACCAATTAATTGATCATATCGGTTTTGATTTTTTTTCATTTATAAAACCTCTCAAACTTAATTGAGATAGTTTTTAATTCAGTAAATCTATAGTAATTGCAAATGTTGTTTGTAATTTGTAATAAATTATATCTTGTTTTAATTTTGAGTCAGACTGTATACTTCTTTGCGAATTAGTAAATTACATATAAATTTTCACTTATATATGAGAAAATTACTTAAGCTGGTTTGTGAGATAGCTGTAGCATATCCAAAAAACTGTTGTATTAAGATATTGTTTACTGTGTCTGTAATGGGCCAAAAGTGGTTTTAGGAAAATTGTATTCTGGCAATGGAACTGCTAATGATTTAGGAACAACTTTAAGATGTAACCCATTTTTTCCTGATTATGAAATATAGCATAGTTGAGTATGACTCCCTTTTATAATAGGGACAGAAATATAAAGTCTAGTTTTATGGGAGATATTTTGTTATACTGCCTTTGAGTTTCTGAAAGATCACATGTTTTTCCTCATGCCTGCTATGCTCCTGTTTGGTTATGCAGTCCAGAGGCTTTGCTAGACTGAAAATAGTATATGACTTTGTTGCTTAAGGAAGCAATTAATAATACACATTTCATTTTATTTGTATTTCTTAGATACAGCATGCCATTGAATAACTTAGTAGGTCACTGGGAGCATAGCTTTTAGATCTGAAAAGCTATAATTCACATTAAAAAAGAGCCATATTTTACACAAGAGACCAAAACCAAAAAATATAACAAACAAACAAAACCCAACCTGCAACAACCTGCCAAAAAAACCCCTCATTACTTTATACAGTTAGATTTTCAGTAAGTTGAAGGATTTTTAATTTGTGAATTATAGATTATTTGAAAAAAGTAAGTTGTAATGCACTCTTACTTATGTGGGCACTATTACAAGTGTAATAAATGTTCAAAATAATAACTGGAAAGATAGAGATATAATAAAGACTTAATTTAATAAGACAAAGTAAATTGTAGTTAGTGTTTAAATGATTTCTGATTTTTAAGAAGCAAATGTTGTGTTTATTTATTTATTAATTTATTTATATGTGGTGCTGAGAATCGAACCCAGTGCCTCACACATGCTAGGTAAGCACTCTACCACTGAGCTACAACCCCAGCCCAAATGTTGTGTTTAGAAGGCTGAAAAACAAGTAAGTAGTTTATTTTTTCTTTTATTAAAAAGTAATTTTAAGGTATTTTTGGTGGCGTCCCTCCTGTAACAGTCTTTTTGTAAGAAAGCAGTAGAAATGTTCAGAATTGGTGAGTACTCCCCTTTTTAAAAAATCATGTTTATTTCACTCAGGTTCCAATCGTTGCCCTCACTGCAACTGCAAGTTCCTCAATCCGGGAAGACATTGTACGTTGCTTAAAACTGAACAATCCTCAGATTACCTGTACTAGTTTTGATCGACCAAATTTATATTTAGAAGTTGGACGAAAAACAGGGAATGTCCTTCAAGATCTAAAGCCATTTCTTGTCAAAAACACAAGGTAAGGATTTAACGGTTGATGGATTTTGATGACTATTTCCTTCTTTATAGAAAACCTTATTTTTTTTTACTATTTCTAATACTTGTTTAGCATATTTCAGATTTTACCTAGCTGTGGTTCAAGTTAAGTGTGGTATTACATAATTATTTCAGTGACTTGAGAAAAAACGTATTTTTGAAGGCAGGGACCAATTCAATTACTTTGTTTTCCCTGTTGATGCTTGAATAGGACATATTTGTAATCTTTATCACTCTCTTTTTTTTTTTTGTAACATTTTTTTCCTCTATTTTTTGGGGGGCAGCAGTACTGGGGATTGAACTCAGGGAGACTTGACCACTGAGCCACATCCCCAGCCCTGTTTTATATTTTATTTAGAGTCAGGGTCTCACTGAGTTGCTTAGGACCTCACTTTTGCTTAGGCTGGCTTTGAACTTGTGATCCTCCTGTCTCAGCCTCTGAGCCACTGGGATTACAGTCATGACAGGCATGCACCACTGCACTGGCTCCTCTATTTTTTGACACTGTTGGTCTCAATGTCTTATGCAAATGTTTTCTTCTATTTTTTTATGATGTCTTTGTTACTTTATAGCCCAGTCTAAATCTCTCCTAACAGATTTCCCTCCTCCTTGTGCTCATTGTTGTGCTCTGTACATAACTTTCAGATTTATCTTCTGAAAGCACACCTCTTAAGTCTTGGAGCACCTTTCTGGAATTCTTTTCTAGGGAATGAAGATCAGTCTCCTTTACCTAATATTCAAGACCTTCCAATATGTCAATATTTAATATGAAATGTTTTTTCTAAAAACAGATCAAGAAAAATTCTATCCCCATTTTCAGTACTCCTCAAGCAGAAGTATGGTAGCAGGGAACCATTGAGAATCAGAATGCTTTCTACAGATCTGAGGCATGAAGTAGAGGGTGATTAAGGCTTCAGACCAATGACTTTTATTTCCATTTTCTTCTCTTCCTTTGATTCTGCCATTTGTCAGTATTCACATTTTTTTTTCTATTTATTGAGTTTAAATATTTCTTAAAATAGCTTTATTTTGTTTTAATATTCACATTATATTTAAATTAAGTAATTAGATGAACTTCTTTTGCCTATCTCATTTAATGGTTAGGCAGATAAGGACTGCTTTCTGTTTTTAGCCTCAGGAAAGTAATGAAGACATAGTAGTCTTGAGTAAGTTACTTGGCAAAGTAAACACCTTTTGTAAAAGGGATTTTTAGACTTGATTTGTTAAGTTCAAGTTTTTACATATAATCTATGTCTTTTTAAATTTTAAGTCTTAATACCAATTTGAATAATACAGATGCACTTAAGTTGAAAAATGGCTCATTTTTCAGTCTCATTCTTTATGTATATTCGCTATTGATATTTTGATGTTTAGCTACATATATTTCTTTGACTCTCTTACTATGCAGATGTGCATCTCCATTTTGTTTTTGTTAAGCTTATAAAGAAATAATTTTGTATTATATCCATTTCTCCTTTCACTTACAGTATCTTTTGATATATTTTATTTTCTTAAATTAGGGCCTTAATGTGTAGAATATACTGTCCAGATTTTGGTGAGCAGTTTTTTCTTCTTTGAAAATGTGTTTTTAAAATAAGATTTTTGTAAACTAAAAAATATATGTATATCCTTTCTCTTTTAAGATGTTTACTATCAAAACTTATGTTGAGTAGGTTTTTCAGTAGGACCCTTGCAGTAAAAGTATTACCTGATTTTTCTGTGTAGTTTTCAGTAGCCTCTCTCATAGTCCCTCTTAAAGATTTTATAAGCATTTAATTTTTAAAACTGTTTGCTTAGTATCCCATTGTAGGAATATACATAATGATGAACATTTAGATTATTTTTCACTATCATAGTTTTGTTCTGAATATTTGTATATATGCATATTTTGGCAGGTAAGGATTTTTGTAAAATACATTCTCAAAATTGAAATTGGAGCTGGACATGGTGGCACATGCCTGTAACCCCAGCCACATGGGGGGCTGAGGCAGGAGGATAGGCAATTTTGAGGCCAGCCTTGGCAATGTAACAAGACCTTGTCTCAAAATGCAAATAAAGAAAGGAATGGAGATGTAATACAATGGTAAAGTGCCCCTGGGTTCCATCCTTAGTACTTAGAAAACAAACCCTAAATTGAAATTGCATATATAAAGGGTATTGCATATAAATTGCAATATTATTGCATATAGTATGCAATAAATTGCATATATTAAGGGTATATAAACTTAAAATTAAAATAACTTTTTTTAAAAATTATTTTTGTAATTATAGATGGACAGAATGCCTTTATTTGTTTATTTTATGCGGTGTTAAGGATCAAACCTAGTGCCTCACACGTGCTAGGCAAGCACTCTGCCACTGAGCTGCAACCCCAGCCCTAAAATAACTTTTCATGAATCTAAAATAGTTGTCTATCTATAATGATTAAGTCAGTGTAAATGAATATACTTAAGTAAATGAATACATTGAGGTATTAAATGTTTTGTGGAACTCATTATTTACACTCTTAACAAATTTTTTAATAAATTTCTCAACACAAATTTCTACAATAGACATTCTAACATGTTTTTTGTTAAACATTCATGGTCTCAAGATTGCTAGTAAGGGCTGGGATTGTGGCTCAGTGGTAGAGTGCTTGCCTCACAAGCATGAGGCACTGGGTTCGATCCTAAGCACCACATAAAAAAATAAATAAATAAAGTAAAGATATTGTGTCCATCTACAACTAAAAAAATATTTGAAAAAAAGATTGCTAGTAAGTACTTCTTTGAACTATAAAAGCAATCTTACAATATTATAAAAAGCTCTTATTCTTTTTAGTAAATAAGCTCAACCTTATGAACATAAGATAATAAGAATTTTTATACATACTTCTATATAAATCAAGACTAATTATTTCTCTGTTGTGTTACATTCCTAGAATATTTGTATCAATAGCTGATACATTTTTATCATGTCTTCTGGTAGAACAAACTTACTTGTTTCTTGTTTTAGCTTTTATTTGAACCAAAACTGAGTCAAAAGTTTTTGGAGCTTTATACAATTCATTTCACATGTGATTCACATGTGATTCTCTGTAATGTTTTAGATTTTCATGCAGTTAAATATATCATTGTGTTTTTATATGCTTTCTCCTTTTAGTCTTTTACTTGGTAGAAAGGAAATGTTAAAATAAAATTCAGACTAGTCTGAGCTGGGCGCAGTGGCTCAAGCCTGTAATCCCAGCACTTAGGGAGGCTGATACAGGAGAATCGCGAGTTCAAAGCCAGCCTCAGCAACGGCGAGGTGCTAAGCAACTCAGTGAGACCTTGTCTCTACATAAAACACAAAATAGGGCTGGGGATGTGGCTCAGTGGTCGAGTAGCCCTGAGTTAAATCCCCAGTACCAAAAAAAAAAAAAAAATTCAGACTAGTCTGAAACATTCTTCCCCCACCTCCTCTCAGTATTTTTTTTTTTTTTCCAGTTCTGATTGGGAATTTGAAGGTCCAACTATCATCTATTGTCCTTCTAGAAAAATGACAGAACAAGTTACTGCTGAACTTAAGAAACTGAAGTTAGCCTGTGGAACATACCATGCAGGCATGAGTTTTAACATAAGAAGAGATGTTCATCATAGGTTCATGAGAGATGAAATTCAGGTGTGAGAATCAATTGTCATTATTCTCTGTGTTCCTTAGAGGAAGGAGATGTTTCTTAGATTTTATCATATCTTTATTGAATAGTTATTGGTATTGAACTTAATATAGCCCCTCTGATTAAGGGAATCAGTCTATAATGTGAAAGGTAAGTATGTGAAAAAACTATTGCAGATTAATATAAAAAACAGTCTGAGGTAGGTTTTGTAATGTGAGTTGACTATCCAGGAAGGTGCAACTTAAATAGAATCTGAAAATGTGAATAGAAGTTTGTGGGCTGCTAAGTGATGAGGGCAGAAGAATTGGTTATAGAATTCCAGGAAGAAGGACTAACAAGTGCAAAGACTGAGATGTGAGAGTGAGTGCATGCAGGGCTCAGCAAATTATGAGTGGTTTGGAATGACTGGAGGGAAAGAGCAAGGAATAGGAATGGCAAAACGTATGGATAAAAGAGGCACTGAGGAACTGTTAAAGACTCCTAAGAAAAAAGTTATATGGATTTGTTTGCCAGGTTATGGATGGCTTTAAAACTTGCAGGAAAGAGACAGACTGAGGTTGGTGTCAGAGTCCTATAATTTTTCCTGATTACTTTAACCTTAAAATTTTTAATTTAAATGAAATTTTATCTAATAAGTAAGACAGGTTAAATAAGCATTCTAACTGAAGTTGGCATGAGGGAGAAGGGACACCTGAACTTCCCTGTCTGTAAGACAGCCTCTGTAGGTGTTTTATAATTCTTAGCATGCCACAGAAAAGAGTTTGAAAATTAACATAGTGGACTCTTCTGTGTTTTTGAGCAGAATAATATCATACAAATAGACTGGTAGCATTATATAGGGTTAATTTTAAGGGTAGAAACTGAAGAAAGGAAGGATAATGATGCAGTTATTGGTGAGATGGTGCCGCTGAGATTCCTGTAATGATTGGCGTGGTTCAGTAGGCAACCTAGAGAATATCTGGGAGAATTTTAGTTCAAGTCACTTAGGTAGATTTCCATCAACAACTTGATGCTGTCATTATCATATTCACATGGTCACTGTAAGCCAAGTGATCATGTAAGCCATCTCCTCTCAAGAGATGAACTTAACATCAGCTCTGGAATTTTGCTATCAAGCCCTCCCTGTGACACGTAGTTGTTATGAACCTCAAGCCAGCATTGCTCCAACATCTTAACTGAAGTAAAGTTTGTATGTACTGTCTATAAAGTTCACTATGCATAGTTATGCTGTAATACATATCTGCCCAAAAGCATCTGTTCTCTTCTTTTCCCTTCTTCCCATAGATAGAAACAGCTGTCATAACTGTACAGAGATTTTGTCCAAATTTGTGAATGTTTTTTATTATCTCAGTGAAAATTGTCAGGTAAAAATTTACTAGCTGCTACTACTAAATCTTAGCAATCAGTCTTCAAGCCATTAACTGACCAATGGTTTATTCTTTGTTGAGGTATTTATTTAATAATTATTCATTTAGACTAACTATCTCCCAAACATACGAGAGAGTACAAACTTTATCCATGTTATTTTGTGATGGTTGACTTCATTGGATGTATCTGATTTTCCTACCAATACATAGCTTCTTTAAATATTAATATTTTGAAATATGGCTTAAAAATCTTCATAGTAACCTTTCATTACACCTAACCTCTAGAAAGGTGTATGTATATATATATACATACATACACCTTTATAGGTGTATAGTAGCACATACAAATATGTGCTACTATATTTTCCTTTTTTTTTGGTGGAATGTCACAGATATTTATATATATTGTGAAGATTAATAAGTTAATATTGATTATTTCACTCTAGTCTGACGTCGTTTTGTTTTATCTAACAGCTGGTCCAGGTAATTCTTTGTCATTAATTGTTCAGAAGTTTCACATTTGCATTGAAAGTTCTCAAATCACTTTTTCAAGTGATGAAAATACATTTCATCTTCTATATGAAGAGGCTACTGCTTTTGTAATTGATTACTTGTCATTAATATTTATTTAGTGCCTAATGAATGCATAAATATCCTGAATTCTAAATATTTACTTTTCCTGTCTTTTCACAATTAACTTATATGCAGGGCTAAAAACATAGCTGACCTCTTCAGCTCTTAATATCTTAGATTAAGTGATGTTTAGAATCTTAATATTTTCTACTTTATAATTTTAGAAAAAAATAGACTTTATTTGCAGTTATTATAACCAAATCTAACTATATTTGCATGTAGATTTGCCTTTTAGTCTATGATCATTCATTCTTATATTTAATTCTCATTTTTTTTTATCCATTTGTCTTTTCATGATACCTTAAATTCTGTTCCTTTCTAGAATGAGGCTGCAAATTATAAAAATCTTTATTTATACTTGAAAGTTTATAGGGACATTTTGAAAATCAGGCCTGTGGAATTGGTTGCTCTCATCTAAAAATAATACGATTAAAAGTAGAATCATTATTGTGTTGCTTATTAACACTTAAATATAGAAAAATTGCCTAGTCTTTTTTGTCCAAAGCTTTAACTTATTATTGATTATTGTTACTATTGTTGTAGTTTCTCTCACCGTTCTCATTGTCCTTTAACTTGTTCAGCGTTTTTCTATCTTTTCATCCTTTTTCTTCCTTTTTATTCTCTTGTCGTATCTTAGCTCATGTATTTTCTTTTAAATGGCACTTTAATTTTTATCAGTTATACATGCAACTCTGTAACTAGCTCCTATGCCTTCTCCACTTCTGTTTCCCACTCTCAACTCTTTTAACTGAGCCTTTAGGTGTTTATAGCTATTTCTTGCCATGATTTGCTTATATTGCTACTACTTAATTTTTTGTATGTTTTAGGCATTATCTATTGACTCTCCACTATGAAGGATGAAAGTTTAGATCCCTTTCAATCCTTCATTGTCCTTTTCCTCTCCTTCTCCATTCCATGCATTTCTAACCCCCTTTCCTCAGTTTATTCATTTCTTTTTCTTTCTTTCATTCTTTTAATTTTTTTTTTTTTTTAAAGAGATGAAGTCTCCCTATATTGTTCAGGCTGGTCTTGAATTCCTGTGCTCAAGTAATCCTCCTTTGCTTCCTAAGTAGCTGGGATTATAGGCATGGGCTACCCCATTTATTTCTATCATAATTTTAGTTCATTGTACAAGATTTATACAGTAATTACTCTATAAATGTTTTTTATCTTTAAGCAATGCAATCGTGTAGTTTATTATGGTTACTTGTTTTTTTGTACTCTTTTTTTTTTTTTTTTTGGTATCAGGAATTGACCCCAGAGGCACTTAACCACAGAGCCAAATTTTGAAACAGGATCTTACTAAGTGAGTTATGGCCTTGCTAAATTGCTGAGGCTGGTTTTGAATTTGTGATCCGCTTGCCTCAGACTCCCAAGCCCCTAGAATTACAGGGGTGGGCTACCATGTCCAGCTCTTTTTGTATTTTTTTTGTTGTTGTTGTTCTTATTAGTTACACATGATAGTAGAATGCATTTTTTAATATGTATTTTTTAGTTGTAGATGGACACAATACATTTTTTAAAATTTATTTATTTTTATGTGATGCTGAGGATCGAATCCAGTGCCTCACATGTGCCAGGCAAGCTGAACCACAACTTGTGGTTCTACCACTGAACCACGACCCCAGCCCCAGTAGAATGCATTTTGATATATTATACATAAATGGAGTATAACTTCTCATTCTTCTGGTTGTACATGATGTAGAATTACACCAGTTGTGTAGTCATATATGTACAAAGGGTCTTAATGTCCTGTTTATTCTATTATCCTTCCTACCCACACCTCTCTCTTCACTCCCTTCTGTCTAATCCAGATACCTCTGTTTTTCTCTACTGCCCCCTCCCCTTATTGTGAATTAACATCCACATATCAGAGAAAACATTCATCCTTTGGTTCTTTGGGATTGGCTTATTTCACTTAGCATGATATTCTCCAGCCTTGTCCATTTACCAGTATTCTTATTGTTAATATTTGTTAAGATTTTTTAGTTTATATTTCTACTTATTCTTTCTTAAACTTTCCCCACATCATGCAAATCTTATCTTGGTTTATTCATGCATATTAGGTATTCTATCATATCCTCTTAAAGATGTGAAGATAAAATTGTTTCATTTCAACACCTTAAATGAGAAGTTTCCATCTTAGAATCATGTTAAAATAAGATACTTTGCAATCTGATAAGATACTTGAAAACTTCATAATAGTATAAACATTTCATTTAATACAATAACCATTTTTAAGATCCTCTTTTGTGTCTCATATTCACAGATGTTCAGAGAAACTACTTTATTTTATGCTTTTGATAGAGAATGAGCAGAAATCTCATTTTATAGTTACCATCTTTAATGAGTAAATTGGGCAGATACTCTTTTATTCTATAGATGATTTGTTGAATTTATATTAAATTCAGTTTTATGCCAGTTACTTTAATGATTAAATTATTCTTTAAAGTTTTAAATCTGTTAAATATGCTTGTCAAACTATGTTGTTATTTATTCTCAGTGTGTCATAGCTACTATAGCTTTTGGAATGGGCATTAATAAAGCTGACATTCGCAGAGTCATTCATTATGGTGCTCCTAAGGAAATGGAATCATATTATCAGGAAATTGGTAGAGCTGGCCGCGATGGACTTCAAAGTTCTTGTCATGTACTCTGGGCACCAGCAGACTTCAACTTAAATAGGTAAAAAACTAGTGCTTCTACCTTGCATATTTCTTCCTTTCCAAGAGAATATTTGAGGCTGGGTCCAAAATTTCAAGTAATTTGTGGGTATGTTTAAAGTAAAAAAAAAAAATCCAAAAAACCTTAAATTAACCAACAAAGAAAGTAAAAATCCAAAACAGACATCATCTATGAAGAACATTGATGGTAAATGTTGCCACATAGAGGAGATGACCTAATTTAGCCATTCCTCAGTGTGAGAATTACCTAAATCAGTTCTGTACTTAGGCATATAACATGAGTCTTACAGAATAGTTTCCTATGTTATACATCAAGTGAATAGTACTTTTTTCCTCCTCATATCTTTTCACGTTGTAATGTCTTCAGCCACAGTTACGTCAGAGTCTGTTTGTTCTTTCACATACATATGGAGCATAATTTCATGAAATCAGTTTGATTCTATAGTTCCTTTTCCTTTCCTTCCTCCCTCCCCCTCATTAGCCTTCTATTTATTCTTGGAAAGGTGTGAAAAGCTATTTGGGAAATTTTTATCATTTGATATTTGATATTTATAGGATTTCTTCTCAGAAGACTAGAAATAAACAGGATGAGCTTAGTCGCATTGACTTTTTAGAAGACATAATGTTTTAATACTGTTTGTAATTTGAAATAAATTCAGTATTATAGAAGAAAATCAATTATACTTGTTTGAGGAAGAAACTTATTTCTGGTACTTTACTGGTGTTCCCACATACCCCAAAATACACAGATAGTTTTGGAGGATCAAGAAATCCTCCGAAGAGTTAATAGGGATAACGGCTCATACTGGTAATGAGCCTCTTTTGGTATTCCATATGTAAATGCTTTTAGTTTCTCAGAAAATAAAATAAGAATAGACTTTTCCTGGGAAAAGGTAAAAATTTGTATATAATAAAAGACTTGCTGGAAGTCAAAAAGTGTGTGACATATAAATCAAAATGAAAAACTAGCATTTATAGTAATTTTTTATAGATGGCTAAAGAACTGATACTTGGGCATAGGTAGAATTCTTTTGAAAGCAGTTTTTATAAAAATTACAAAAGTGCTTGTCTTTTGGGGGGCATTGACTGGAAGAAATATAAGAGAACTTTCTAGGGTGATTAGAAATATTCTTTATCCTAATATGAGTGTGACTTTTGTAGGTTATAAAAATAAACAGCAATAAGTAAGTGGTAAAAAATTGCTAATAGTTTTATATATCACTGTGAAATTTTAAATTGACAGAAACTGCCTTACTGAGATACGAAATGAAAAGTTTCGATTATATAAATTAAAGATGATGGCAAAAATGGAAAAATATCTTCATTCCAGGAGATGTAGGCGACAGTATGTATTATTTATTTTATTTTATTTTTTTGCACTTGTGATTGAACCCAGGAATACTCTATCACTGAGCTATATCTCCAATCCTTTTTATGTTTTGTTTTGAGACAGGATTTCTCTGAGTTGCCCAGGCTGGCTTAGAATTTGTGATCCTCCTGCCTCAGCCTGTTGAGTAGCTGGGATTATAGGCATGTACCACTACGCTCAGCTGTATTATTTATTTTATATCAATTAATAGCCTCAGTTTGTGAAACTCAGGCTATTTCTCTTTTAAGAAAAACATTTGCTAAATAATTAGGATTATTTTGAAAGAATATTTTGTTGATGTTATGGTATGCTGAGTTTTAAAGGCGGCTTTCTTTGTACCTGAGTAAACTAAACTTAGAAAATGAGGTTCTAGGTAAATAATTAATGTTCATATTTATATGATTTTTAGCAATGAATTCAACATGTGTATATTTTTTATTTAATTTAAAAATTTCTCTTGGATAGAATCATCTTGTCTCATTTTGAGGACAAACAACTAAGAAAGGCCTCCATGGGTATTATGGGAACCGAAAAATGCTGTGATAATTGCAGATCCAGGTACAGATTTCTTCTTGATGAACATTCTAAAATTTTTGTTCCTCTTTTTTTTAAGATCATGTTTAATTGAAATTTTGTTGAATATATATTTTAGTTTTTTTAAACTAAATGAATTTATTTAAATTAAAAAGCAAACAATTTAGAATATTTTACTTTGTGTAATAGATAAAACACTAGAACAGTAGACCTAAACCTGAACATAATCAATAGTTACATTAAATTGTCTAAAAATACCATTTAAAGGCATAACTTATCAGAATTGGTTTAAAAATGTGACACTATCCTATGCTGTAAGAAATCCACTGCAAGAATATTTATATAGGTAGGTTAAAAAAAGAATGGAACACAGTGTACCATGAAAACATAGGTTAAAAAAAAAAAAGCTGAAGTTGCTGTTTTAATGTTGGGCAATGGACACTTTGGAGCAATAAGTACTAGCAGGGATAAAAAAGGACATTGCATGATATAAAAGGGTCAGTTCACTCATTTATTAGTTAGGATTCTCCAGAGAAACAGGATGAATGATTTTATGTTAAAGGGGGAAGGAGGAAGAGAGGGAAGGAAGAAAGAAATTATGTGAGTTGGTTATAAGGAATTGGCTTACACAGTTGTAGGAGTTGGCAAGTTAAAATTTGTAGGGCAATCACACGGTCTGGAAGCATGGGCAAAAGTTGATGTTGCTCTCTGGAAGTGGAATTCTTTCTTCAGCAAACCTCAGTTTTGCTGTTAACACTTTCAACTGATTGGAGGAGACTTACCCACATTATTGATGGTAATTTCCCTTAATTAAAGCCAGTTGATTATGAATATTAATCATAGCTACAAAATATTTTTGCAGCAACATTTAGATTAGTGTCTGACCAAACAACTGAGTACCACAGACTACCAAGTTGACACATAAAATTAACCATCCCAACCAAGAAGACATAATCCTAATATAATAACCTCAATGAAAGAACCTAAAAGAACTGAAAGGAGAATAGAGAATTCACAATTATACTTGGTGACTTTAACATCTTCTCTCAGTAATCAATAGAAGTAGTAGAACAAAAAAATCACTAAGGAGATAGAATGAACAGCACTGTCAACAACTTGGATCTAATTAGTTTTTAATAGAATACTTGACCAAACAGCAGCAGAGTACACATTTTTTTCAAGGGAAAATGGAATGTTTATGAGCATGAATCATACTTTGGGTCATAAAACAAAAAGTTAACAAATTCATAAAATTTATTTGGATAAAGTATGTGTTTTGACTATAACGGACTTAAACTAGAAAGTTGGAGGAAAGTTTGGAGGAAAGTCTCCAAACCCTTGGAAATTAAATAGCATACTTCTAAACTGCCTATGAATCAGAGAGGAAGTCTAAAGGGAAATAATAAAATATTTTGAACTGAATGAAATAAAAATACAAAATGTATAGTATACAGCTATACTAGGAGGGAAATTTATAGCATTAAATATTTTCTTACAAAAGGAGAGAGATTTCAAACCAATAATTAAGCTTCTAACATAAGAAATAAGCAAATCAGAGCAAAATAAACCAAAAGGAAGTGGAAGAAAGGAACTAATAAAGATAAGAGCTTAAATTAGTGAAATAGAAAACAGAAAAACAGTAGTGAAAATCAGTGAACTCAGAAGGCCATTATTTATTAAGGTTAACAAAATTGATAAAAACTTCTAGCAGGACTGACAGAAAAAAGGGAAACAGATTTATTAGTAGCAGGCATGAAAGAGGGAATTTTGCTACAGATCCAATAGCCATTAACTGGATTATGAATAAAACACTATGAACAACTTAGTATATAAATTCAATAGTGTAGATGAAATTAATTGATTTAATTACTTAATAACCTCAAACTAACCATACTCAACCACAATGAAATAGATGAACCTGAATGGTCTCCCAACCATTAGAGGAAGTGGATTCCTTATTAACAGCCTCTGAAAATAAACTTTCTAGCCCACAAGGCTTTAGTGACAAATTCTAGCAAAAATTTAAAGAAGAAATAACATCAGTTCTACAATATGGTTCCATTTATATGATATTCTGTGAAACTTGTAATTAAACTGTAGGATTACAGGGGTGAAGAAAAGATCAGTGGTTGCGGGGGGCGGGGGAGGTACACAAAACAGTAAGTAGCACAAAGGAATATTTTGAGTGATAGATTTGTTGTGTGTCCTGATTGTGATGAATCTATGTATACGAATCTATGATGTGTTAAAATTTGTAGAACTTTATACAAATATGACTAATGTAACTGTTTGTTGATTGAAGAATTGAATGATACACCTGGGTTAGCTATATACTTCGGTGTGGTAGAATATTGTTATAAAACAAAAGAAGTATTGTTGGGATTGGAGATGTTCTCTGCATAATGAAAAATGGTTCCTTCACCAAGAGAACATTGTTTTTTAACCTCAAAAAACAAACAAGGTAAAACAAAACAGAATACTCCTACAAATAGATAAAGCAAAAATTGAGAGAACTGGAAGAAATCAACAGATCTACCATCAAACTGGGAAAGTTTGATATAATATTTTAGTTATTGGTAGGTTAAACAATCAAAACTATTAGCAAGTTATAGGAAATTTGGTCAATACAGTACAAGTTTGATTTATCAGGAACCTAAAATAGAACACTTTGTTAAGCACCTAGAGCAACGTATCTCAAATTATTTTACTTCATGATCCCCATAGCAAATGATCATTATTTGTATCCTGTACTGGGCTAACTGTCAGAATCCAGGTAACGTGGACTGAAATAATTAACCTTTCAGCCACCTAGAATTTGTTTGCAGCACACTGATTGGGAAAAACTGAATGAAAGTCTATACTTCTCAAGTGCACACGGGTGTTTATAAATATTGACTACCAGAGCAGGGGTTTGCAATATGGTCTTTGGGCCAAGTCCACTTGCTGGCTGTTTTTCTGTAAGTAAAATTTTGGTGGAACTTAGCAATGCCCATCTGTTTATGATGGCTGCTTGAGTTAAGTAGTTATCTACAAAGCCTATTGTGTTCCACAAGGCCTTATAAATTTATTATCTGGCCTTTTATGGAAAATGTTTTCTGATCCCTGTACTGAGCTATAGTTTGTCTCAGAATTTTTCAATGAATTAGTATATAATTCACCACATTTTCTGACCAGAATGCAGTTGATTTAGAAGTAAATTAGAAGATAAATAAAAAATTCTGTGCATCTGGGAATTTAAAATAACACTTTTAAATAACTTAACCAAAGAAAAATCAAACTGGAAATTTAAAAAATTTCAGAATTTAGTGATAATTGTATTAAAAACCAATAAGATGCAGTGCAGGTAGTTCTTTATGGAATTTGATGGCTTTAGTTACTCTTATTTAGAAGAGTAAATTAATCAGGTGATCATCCTACTAAAGAGGTTAGGAGAATAAGCCTAAACATAGTTTTTTTTCTCCCTTTAAATGTTATTTTATCTGGAATATTGAATGCATTCTTATTGCTATTTCAAAGATAATCAATTGGATCAGATAGTTGCACTATATTATTGATTTTCCCTAAGGATTTTTGTTGTTGTTCTCAACCTCAAAAAAAAAATTCTCATTTGTATTAATAAAAATTTCAAATCAACCTGAAGGATGATTTATAAATTTAACTTCTAGATGTATTTAAATGAAGGGTTTAAATCTTTCTGTCACAATTGATAGTTTAAACTATTAAGTTAGAGTTTAAACTAACAATTTATTGGATAGGAGATTTTCTTTTTAAGTTAACATTTTCTCTTGTAATAACCCATTTTTTCCCAACAAAACCTAACACAAAATGTTCATATGATCCATCAAGTGGAACTGTTGTGCTTTCCTGAACTTCTTAGTCTTCTTCCATCTAAGGTCTGGGACACTTGACTTGAAACTTGGCTTCTTGGGGCACTAGAGGGGAGCCATTAGCATAACATTCTGGGATGCTGTATTATAGTTTATTTTTCTTTTCTTCTCTCTTTTCTTTTTGGTAGTAGGGATTGAACTCAGGGATACTTGACCACTGAGCCATATTCCTATCCCTGTTTTGTGTTTTATGTAGAGACAGGGTCTCACTGAGTTGCTTAGCGCGTTGCCATTGCTGAAGCTGGCTTTGAACTTGTGATTCTCCTGTCTCAGCCTCCCAAAGTGCTAGGATTATAGGTGTGCACCACTGCGCCCAGCTGTAGTTTATTTTTCATGTTTGAGATACTTCACATGCTCTTGGCTATATAAACTTTGTATCCTCTGAAGCAGTTGACACATTTGAGATATTTTTTACTTGGCTAATTGTTGCATTAAATCTTGATTTCTTAAGGTATGTACTCTTGTCTATGCTGTCTTAATAATAATTATTATTTTTATTCAGATTGAATCATAATGAGTCTAGTAATGACTCAGATGACACATCACAGGACTTTGGTCCACAAGCATTCCAGCTGTTATCTGCTGTGGGCATCTTAGAGGAAAAGTTTGGAATTGGGGTTCCAATTTTATTTCTCCGAGGATCTGTAAGTATATGTGAATGATCTTCTTTTTTTTACTCCTATTATTCTTTAAAGGTTTATTATGTTATGATTATAGCTTTGACTTAAGGTGAATTATTAGAAATGCGGAAAATAACATTCATTTACATTTAAACCTTGCAATTCACTACTTTTGACAGTATATCGTTGTTTTGATGTTCCAAGCTTATGTTCAACTTGGTGTCTCAGTCTGAAGTATTATATTGGTTTATTACATTGTGGTTGGGTGAATCCCTAGACTGATCTTTCTTAGGATAATTAAGGAAAGTTAACTTTCATTATCAAGGGGCTGGTAGAACACATTGTATTTTTTGGCACCCAGGAAACTAGTAAATTGAGCAAAACTGTAGTTTTGGGGATGATTTTGTGAATGTCTTAATGCATAACAATATTTGGCTGCATATATTTTTTTCCTCTTCAGTTTCTTACCAGAAGTATTTAAAATTCCAAGAAAAAAATTGACTTTACTTTTGTTTTGTAAAATAAAATACGATTTTATTCCTGATAAAACAAAATTAAGTGTTCTATATTGATACTAGTTGACTAAACCAAGAGTGCAAGATAGGATACTTTACAACTGTGTACATTTATTTAAAATATTCTTTAAAATTCTTATTTTATATGTAGAATTTATAAAATCATTTTAGGTGAGCATTTATTTGTTAAATCATCAAATGCTCTATGTAAATATTTTTTAGTTAGTTTTTATTTTGTTTAGAAAGGAACCTGTTAACTTAGTTAAGAAATATTTTTAATGAAATATGTTGAAAACATTAACTTTTCATTTACTGATATTTTAATATTCTGAATGGTGCTTAAAATTTTATTTTTAAATCACAAGCTTAATCAGAAATTTAATAGAAGTGTCACCTAAGGAACTTTGTTTTAACTCCTTTGGGTGATACTGTATTTTTTTATTAAAAACAACAACAACAACAAAAAAAAACAAATTGCATGGGACAGCTTAAATATAATTGAGTTCTATAAAATTTTTTTGTTTTTGTCACCTTTAACACCTTTGTATCCCAGTTGAGTGTATAACTTATAAACATTATCTTTGTTTTAATTTGGTATAATCCAGTGGTATCCAGTATCAACAAATAAGTTTAAGTGGGCTTCTAGACCAACTTGTACTGGTCACAAGAGGGATCAGATTTCACCTATTATTTAAAAACCAAGTCAGACGTTTTATACTGACAGTGTCTTTTGGGAGTCCTCAAATTAAGAAGTTTATCCTTTGTGAAATTTTATACTACCCTTGCTAGATAAAAGTGTAAAACTTTTTAAAAAGTACCACTTAATGAAAATTTAGAGATACTAACTGCAGTGAAAATAAGGTAAGTTCCTTATCCACCCCCCATTTCAATGATCTTGATATCTTCTGGGATATTATTTAAAAAATTACATTGTAATACCTTTGAGAATTGTTCCCCTTAACCAATTTAGGATACATTAATATCTTTGTAGATAATTTTGATCTGTAAAATGATGTGTCTTAAACTGAGAAACTTTGGAGTTTTTAAAAGAAATAATGTATGTGTATAAATATATAACAAATGCAGTTTCAGCAGCACATGATTCTATTCTTTTACATAAGATTTTTCTAAATAACAAACATTTATGCAGCTTATTCACAAGTTTGTTAGTGGAGTTTAAAATTTTGTTTTAAAGGGCATGTTTTATTAGAAATTAAATCATGATAGTATTACCTAAAGAATTTTAAGTTGTTCACTATCTAAAAAATTTAGACCCCCTGTATGAATATGGACAAGATATGCAGTGGAAACACATAGATTTTATAGATTAGAAAATGGAAACACAGTCATTAATCTGTATAAGAAAGTTTAAGTGAAACATCTTTCCTGATCACATTATTAACATGCTAAACCTTATCATGGCCCCAGCATTATATAACACTTTTGATAAAAGATGACTTTACCTAGGCAGCCATTGGAACTATTGGTAAGTTTTAACCAAACTCTAATTTTTGAAGTACCTAACAGGAAAGCACTATCCATTGATTTTTCTGAACAACCAGTTTCATCTGATTAAAATATATTCCTGGAGATAATTATTGTTACTTTGTCCTTTGATTTTATTTTACACAGAATTAACAGCTCAAAGTGACTTTCTGAAGCCCTGAAGTGCTAATCATGAGCCTCTTTTGCTTGTAGGAACTGAGAAAGAGCCTGTGTGTGTGTAAGAGAGATTTAATAGAAGCTCTGGGCACGTTTTGTACTCTAAGAATTTAGGAATTTAAAGTTTCTTGAGTTGAAGTTTATAGCTGTTTTTCCACTACTTATTAAACATCTCTATTTTTGTGTAAGGCACTATGTTTTATTTTGTAGGGGATCCAAAGTTGAATTAGACAAGGCTTATCATATAGTACAGAAAATGTTACTTGGGAAGATATAAGTATAATGTGGTATAGAAAGAGGTAAAAGATATATGAACAGATGGGAACTATTATTGAAGTAGGGAGAGTATTCTTAGGGGAATTAGAAGTCTTTGTGAAGATTTCATTGGAACTTTCTGTTTTATGAAGGATATGGTAAATTTTTGAGAGGTATAGTTGATTTGGACATTTGGAGATAGAATGAAGGGAGAAGGTAAAGACAATGCCTCTCCCAAGAGAAAGAATTACTACAAAAAGCAATTATGAATTTTAAAGAAGTTAATTTGGAAAAGTGGCAAGATTTTTATTTTTTGTTTTTCTCTACTGGGGCAAGAATTGCTTATCAAAAACTCATATTTCATGTGGTGTACGCTGGTTAGTCAGTTCTCTTTATTCCAGCTCATATTTATCAATTAGATTTCCACATCCCCAAGATATGTCTGTTTGACCCTTGTTTTTCCAACCTGATTTTTAAAGGAAAATGAGATGAAAATTTTCTTTTTGAGACTGCATCCCATAGAAGTATAGACTCGTAGTGCCAAAACTTGGCAAAAAGACTGTTCGGCCTTATCATTTCATTTTATTCTAGTTGAAATGGAGTTTTTAAATGATCTGGTCTAGGCCTTACTGTTACTTTGTGCCAGAATCAGGATGGACAAACAGCTTTCTTGAGAGTGACCTTTGTGTTTATTGTGCTGTTAAATACAGTTATAAATTTATATTTTTAAATTGAATGATCTAGAGATACTAGAATGAATATTTGTTGTTGGTTGACAAGTGATGTGTGTATAAAATTATGCCCTCTTTAAAAATCAATACCCAAATTCCTATATTCTCTCCATAGCAGCTTTCGCATTCCAGGCAGTTTTACTCTGATAGTAGATAACCTGGAAAATTAAGTTAACTGGAACACTTAAGCAATTAATGGAGGATGCCTTGCTCAGAGTGAGAAATCATCAAACATTTGTTGTTGAAAATTCTTACTGTATTTTGCTTTAATTCTGTTTTTTGTTTTTTAAAAGTTACTTAGTTCCATTTGGGTTTCAAGTTGAAAAGGGAATATATGATTTCTTTAAAACAAAAATGCTCTTTATCAAAGAGCAAAGATACTTCGTTCTCTGCATGGTTATTACCATGGAAACATGACAGTGTAAATTTATTCACATAGTACTCAGTATTCACAATGATTATTAATCATAAAGGGAAGAGACAGTTACTCCTGACTAGTTAGAAAAAAGTCTTATTGCTTCATACTACTAAATTCACTTCAAGTTCTTTCTGCTTAGGAAAGGAAAACCTATAAGAGTAATTCTTAGTATCTAAAGAACTAGAGGGTGCTAGTTAGGCAACTTAATACCTTTGGTGTTACTAGTTTATAAGCAGTAGAATATCCTACTACAAGGTGACCTCCATAGCAGATGTACAGGACTGTTAGCAAGTAAGTGTTCCAGAGGAAACTAATACTGTTAGATTAGGGAATTCAGGTTGAGTTAAAGGATCAGCTGTTAACTAGTAAAAAGAAAGTTAATATTACTGAGACAGGATTTGTCCTACTTACTCACTTAACCTGTATCCCCAATAATCAATGGATGGGTTTTTTATTTAGTCTATTTAATTGAATAAGCATTTTTAGATATTAATTTCATTCCTGATTTCAGAGTTCTCAGCGTATTGCAGATAAATATCGTAGTCACAGTTTTTTTGGCACTGGTAAGGATCAAACAGAAGGTTGGTGGAAGGCCTTTTCCCGTCACCTCATAACTGAAGGATTCTTGGTAGAAGTTCCTGGGCATAACAAATTTGCAAAGATTTGCACGCTTACAAAAAAGGTAAACAGTGTAGAAATCTACCTGTTTGACTTAATTTTTCTCAACAGTGTGTTAAGATTCTTTTTGCTTTCAATAGGGTAGAAATTGGCTTGATAAAGCCAAGGCAGAATCTCCTCAGAGTCTTATCCTTCAAGCTAATGAAGAGTTGTGTCCAAGGAAGTTCCTTCTGTCAAGGTTCATTTTTCAGTTTTTTTTTTTTCCTATTAACTTTTGGGTTTTTGGTGGTGGTGGTGTTGCTGTTTCAATGATCCAAATCATACCAGTTTTAGGTACCATTCTGGTAAAATGAGTTGCCTGTTTTTGCATATTTACTTTAGTCAATTTGGAGGAAGAGGAGCCCTGGGAAAAAAGTAAATCACTTGGTTGATGGGAAGTAGCTGACCATTAGAAAACTTCTTTCCTATTGATTAAGTAGCATTGAGATGAATACTGAAGAATTCATATACCGCATTTCCTTCTCATGTGAAGAAGGTGGGAAGGGAATGTTTATTGCCTACTTTTTAATACCTTTACATGTTAATGATTTTGCATCGATTTTTTTTCAAACATCTTTTCTGGGAAAAGAAATCACTTTTAAATGTCGTTAAGTAATTTAAAAAGGTAATATAATCTCATCTGCTTTTTTGAGAGAGTAGAGGGTATGATGATTCGCAATTAGATAATTGCATTTTCACGTTTGAAATAATTTAATTTTACTCTTTTTCAGTTCTAAAACTGTATCTTCAGGCACTGAACCACATTCTTCTAATCAAATACCAATCGAATTAAGTGCGGAGAAGGTTTGTTTTAAAGAAGTGGTTCTTATTTATTTCATTTTTTATTGATGCAACTCTTGTTCTAAGCATTTTGTTAATTCTGCTCTACATAAAGAGGAAATGACACATAGAACAAATCATAAATTGGAAAGAGAAATGATATGAGCAGAGTAAATAAAACATGACATGTGATTTCTAAGAAGTATTTGAGGAAAAAAACTTACCTTGATTCTTTTAAGCCTATTTGGTAACTAATTTAGCTTAGTTTTTACATATTTATAATGCTTACAGTTGATAGAAAAATAAGCCTACTTCCTAAATATCTCATTAAAGCTACCCTACTCACCTCACATGCACACACACACACAGACACACACACACACACTTTCTTGCTTTTTTTGGATCCTTAGAAAGCTATAGCAGATTAAGGACTTACAGGTGGACATTAGCTAACTGAAATGTGGAAAATGGACATACAGGTAAATTAAACTTTGTAGTGTACTTTTTCTGCTTTATTAAAGTATACGGAATGTAATTGAATCAGTTTTGTGACTTGGGCTTTAGAATGTTTTTTTGATCACTTATCAGTTTTGGAGCAATGGGACATTGGGTTGTATTTTTGTGTTTTATTTTTTTGGTAATGGGGATTGAACCTAGGGTCTTGAGCAGGCTACCCAAGTACTCTACTATTAAGCTACATACCTAGCCTTCTTATTTTGAGATGGGGCCTCACTTAGTTGCTGGCCTTGACCTTGTGATCCTCCTGACCTTGTGATCCTCCTGCCTCAAGCCTCCAGAATAGCTGGGATTATAAGTGTGTGCCATTGCACCTACCTATTGAGTTGCATTTTGAATTGCTTTTAGAATTTTAGAAGTTAATAATTCAAGAGCTTTATTTTCAGTTGATTGATTTGATGATCTGGTTAGTCAGAGAAGAGACTGTCGTTGTGAGATTTTGTACTTTTTTTCTTTGTATTAAAATGTTTTTTGAAGCTGAGCTCGGTGGTGCACGCCGGTAATCCCAGCACTTTGGGAGGTTGGGACAGGAGAATCACGAGTTCAAAGCCAGCCGCAGCTGGCACTAAGCAACTCAGTGAGACCCTGTCTCTAAATAGAACATAAAATAGGACTGGGAATGTGGTTGAATGCCCCTGAGTTCAATCCCCAGTACCAATAATAATAATAATAATAATAATAATAATAATAATAATTTAAAAATAATAAATAGATGTTTTTTGAAACTTCTGATTTTTTAAATGAACCTTTATGTGTTTAAAAGCAGACTAACTTGGAGAGGATGTGTTCTTCCAAAGCACTTGCTAACCTTTCTTCTGGGAGTAACATTCCTAAAAAAAGGTACAGAGTTCCAAATATTTATTTTCTATACTCATATTATCAGCACTACTTTCCTTCCTTTCCTGAAGAAAAAGGACAATCAGATGTTGGCTGTTTCATTGACTAAAGGAAGTTAAAGCGTAAGTTCCCAGTACTATAATTATTAAAGTAGATCCATACAATGATATTATTAAATAACTAACATTTCATGGGTACCATTGTTTACCAGGTTCTATGTTAAATGCTAAGCACTTCATATGTAACACCACATTTAATTGTTACAACAGTCTATGAGTTAACCCCCCTATTATTTATCTCCATGTTACAGTTGAAGATAGCAAGAGTTAAGAAGTCAGCTAATTTGTTGAAGAGCATATAGCAAACATCAGAGATGACCTTTAAACTTATATTTGTATATACCTAGCATTAACCACTGTTATTACATTTGTATAAGATATACCTACTTCATTTAAACAAAAAGGTATTATGGCTACATAAAATGGTGAACATAAGAGTTGGGAGAGAATAAAGATAATATACTTGAACATTTAGGCTTACTATTTGATTTGCTGACTTAATGAAAAAGTGAGAAGTGTACAAATTCCAGAGTTTCTGAGGAAGGAAAATTTGAAAAGCATGTCATGGTCTATGTTATACATGCATAGTTTAAATGGACTATGTTTACATTCATATCAGGTTAAAGTATATTAATGTGATCTTTGATTTTTATGCACTTTCTAATGCTTTGCTCACTTTGATAACACTACTTTGGAGCTGACAAAATGTTTGCCATAATGTTTTTCACCTTTGTTTGGATATGTGGAATGCAATTACCATTGTTTTATATGAACAGAAATGTTAAGGGGTATAAAAAACAATATGTTTATTAAATATCCTGAAGTATTTCTTTATTTAAATATTTACTTTGTTTCTACTAGGCTTTTTCTTAGTTCCAGGTACCATTTTAGACTTTGGGATTCAATGGGAGACAGAGTCACAAACCTTCACAGAGTTAATACTGTAATGGGATATACAGGGAAGAGAAAATAAAGCTATAGTCCAGGAAATAATATTTTGGAAACAATAGTGGCTTAAACAGGGCTTCCCAG
The DNA here is from genome assembly GCA_028644305.1 of Xerus rutilus. NCBI lineage: Eukaryota > Metazoa > Chordata > Mammalia > Rodentia > Sciuridae > Xerus > Xerus rutilus. The sequence goes on from CM053403.1 coordinate 99,872,520, forward strand.
AAGTGATACTTGAAGCTTTAGTAGAAGTCAGGCAAGTGATGTGAAGGAAAGTGTTCCAAGCAGAGGAACTGTCCACATGTAAAAAGCTGGCAGCAAATGAAGGTAATAAGCTCAGCAGTATGGCTAGAGATTACCTGGTCAATAGGGAGTGGTAAAATTTAAGACTAGGGAATTAAATAGGGGCCAGAATATCCAGTTTCTAATAAGTACTTGACTAGATCATAAAGGCAGTTAGCAACCTGAGCAAGTGTTTTAAGCAGAACGGTGATGTGGTCAAAGCTGTACTTCTGAACAAGAGCTGACAAATTTTACTGTAGAAGATTAGATAGTAAATACTTTAGTCATTGAAGGCCAAAACCTTTTTTACAGCTGCTCACCTTTGCTTTTGTAGCCTCAAAGCAGCCACAGATAATATGTGAAGGAATGAGTGTGACCATGTTCCAACTAAACCTTATTTATGGACACTGAAAATTAAAGTTTATATAACATGTTACAGAATGATCTTCTTTTGCTTTTTATCCATTTCAAAGTATAAAAGACACTTTCTTAGCTACGACTTGACCAAAACAGCTGGAGTTGACCTGTGGACCGTTCTGTGCCAACTCTTGATTAATCTGTGGTAGAGGAAATGGATTTCAGGAGGGTTAGAGTTGTTGTAGAGACACAAATAAGAAGGCTATTGCAGTGGTCTTTGCAAGAGGTGGTGGTAGTGTAGATGAGGGAAATGGCAATGGGCCTAGAGAGAAATAGACTTGTAAGATATTTAGATTTCTAAGACCTTTTTTTCTTCAGTGCTAGGGATTGAACTCAAGGCATACACCTATGAGGCAAGCACTCTAGCACTAAGCTTCACCCTTGTCCCAGAGAGAGAATTGTTAGGACTCGGTGATTGAAAAATATAGATGGATTAAGTGTTAGACATACTGAATTTAGGATACCTGTGGAATGGTGTAGAAATGAATTTAAATATGTGGATTTAGTGTACAGAAGTACACAGGATACCCTTATTTTCATCAAATAATGCATATGAAAGAAGTATCAATTGATACTTCGAGGTTTGTAACAAAGCATGCCAGTCCACACTCTCCCAAGCCTACTTAGCTCTATTCTATAGAAATAATCATTTTCCAATCTTCCAGCTGATTTCTCTGGTACTTATGTTTGTATTTCTAAATTATATGTTCAGTACTAGTTTATGACTTACCAATTTCAGAAATTTTTTATTGAATTTCTGTCATGGTAGGTTGCCTTCTTTCAGTCCTCCCAACATAATTATAAGTTTTGGTAATATTAATAATTTATTTTTATATTATTATGACCACACAAATATTTTATACTAAAGCCAAACTCTGTTATTGTAGCCACCACTACCTTTATTTTTCCTGATATTAATAATTGTCTCCCCATCCCCTGATTTTAGTATTTCTTTTCTCCTATTTTCATTACTTTTTTGCTAGTTTGCTCTCTTGGAGAGTTCCTTTATTTTTTATCACCTTCCATCTAGTGAACATTGAATTTTAGTTATCAGTTTTTTGGTGGTGGCTACTGGGGATTGAACTGAGGGGTACTCGACCACTGAGCCACATCCCCAGCCCTATTTTGTGTTTTATTTAGAGACAGGGTCTCACTGAGTTGCTTAGCTCCTCACCGTTGCTGAGGCTGGCTTTGAACTCACTATTCTCCTGTCTCAGCCTCCCAAAGTGCTGGAATTATAGGTGTATGCCACTGCACCTGGCTGTTATCAAATTTGTAATTGCTAAGAATTCTTGTTCTCTTTTTGTTTCTTTAATAACATGTGTTTTTTTGTTTCATAGATACAGTATCTTCATTTATCTCTAATGATATTCATTGTAGTTATTTTGAACCATTCTTCTGTGAACTTGTAATGATGTTCGCAGACAACACATTTTTTTTTCTGTTAAACTCTTTTTGCATATATATCTGCCTCAGAGATATTACCCAGGATTTGGCCAGTATATATAATAATAAAATGTCTTTTGTGAAATAGTTTAAAAATTATTTTGCAAATGGCATTTTAGTATAAAAATTCTATAAATACTAAGATAAAGGTTGATATGTAATTTAAAGCAGATTTATAATTTTCTTGGTTAGCCTGATAGTACTAATTCATTGAACTGAGTTATGTTTCTTCAGATTCAAGTCTATGTAGTGATAGGATTTGATAATTAATACTTAATTTGATATTTGTGAAAATGAAATCCTTTACACTATAGTTTCTGAATTCTTATAACAGAGAAATCTACAAACATCCCTTAAATCTCAAACATGTTCTCTCCTTAGTCCCTAAAAGTAGGAATTTATTTCAGTGTGACATCTCTTATGTAGACTATTCTGTACAATTTCACTTTTATAATTTCCTGTTTCCAATTAGTTTATCAATGAGAAATGCTCCTTTAGAATCTTTATTTTGCTGCCTAGCACCTTTCATACCATGTTTCCTCATTAAGTATAGTCTTTCCCTCTTTTGAGGAGTCCAAAACAAAAAAAAATTAGGTGTTGAACTCTGGTGCTTTATCACTGAGCCACATCCCCAACCCTTTTTATTTTTATTTTGACACTGGATCTCATTAAGTAGCTTAGGGCCTTGCTAAATTGCTGAGGCTGACCTCAAACTTGCAATCCTTCTGCCTCAGCCTACTGAGTTGCTGGGATTACAAGTGTGTGCCACCAATACCTGGCTACTGTTTTTGCTTTATACTTATACGTTTGATTTTGAAGAAAGTTCTGAATAATATTGTTTCCCATCAACTGAAAATCAGTGATTTTACATGAAGAATCATAGATTGTCTTTGTATTGGTTCAAGAAAAAAATATTATCTTCAGTATTTTCTTTCAAGCAGTATTTTCTTTCAAGACATTTGTTTGAGGAGGAGGTTAGGAGAGATACTTCCCTTAAGTATACTAATTTTGTAAAGAACTCAAGTTACAATTTTAACTTGATCATAATAATGACTGTATTTGTTCTGAAATATTTAAAATCTGTTGCCATTTAAATAACAATTGCCCTCCTGGCATTGTTAAGAATAAATATTTGTACTGAGTTGGAATAGGAATGATATTCTTATTTTTATGAAGAAAATAAAAATAAAATTAGGAGAAAGAAAATTTTTATTTTTTATTTTTTAATATTTTAGTATCATGATGCAGTCATCAGAAAAATCTTACGGTTTCTCAGATCCTGTTCTTTTGGCCCAAGAGCAAGAGACTCAGGTAAGACACTGTGAAAAGGGGTAATTAGTTTATGAGAGAGGAATTAGTATTCTATGCATGCTTAAAAATCTGCCAATTTATAAAAATTGTTCTTTAGCTAAGAAGCTGAGATAGAATTGTTTATTTTCATCTGATGGGAAAATGTAGTATCTGAAGCTCTAAACATAAGGACTAAATTTTTCTAAGTACATTAAAAAATATTGAGTTCTTTTTTCTTTCTTCTTTTTTGTTGTTGTTCAGGTTATATTATATTGCAAATTGGTAGAAGCTAGACAGAGACATGCCAATATAATGAATGTTCCTCCAGCTATTTTGGCAACAAATAAGATACTGTTGGACATGGCCAAAATGAGGTAAGCTGTCTATTTGTTTATATTTTGATTTATTTTCCTCTGACATAATAGATATTTAAAATATAATATGAAGTAATAATTTGACTAGTGCATCAACTATCAGATCTGTGAGCTAACTCCCAAATTGCCCATGTTGCTATGCTGTGCTCTTTGCTAAGCTTTAGTTTCATGTTTCTACACGAGTGAGAACCAGCTAGGTTTATAGCAATCAGATTCAGTATATATAAAATCCAACTCATTATCCATTTGCCTTTTATATACGTATTTTATCTAAATTCCAGTACTCTTCTCTCTCAATCCCTCATTTTTAATGGTACTATCATATTTCTAACCACACGTTTAAAACCTGATGTTATTTCTACTCTTTAACATGCATCTCCTTCTGTCTCTTATTCAAGTAGTTTTCATTTGAATGTTTTGGTGTTTATCTGTCTGTGCCTTCCTGCCTATTCATAATAACGCCATGCTAGTTCTTACTATAATAGCCTTTCAATGGTCACTCTTCAGTTTATCTGTTTCATCTGATATGAGTACCAAATTACTCTTCTTTTATCATGTTGTACTTCTTCTGCAATGGTTTCCCACCATCTTAACTTCTTTAGCCTAGAATTCAAGCCTCTCCATTTATGGACTTAAACCTACTTTTTTAATCTAAGTTACAGAATTCAGAATGATTTATCTTACCTGGATTGTCTACCATTTATTGAAGATTCCTTTACAATTTATATGTATTTGTTTACAGTCTTGCTTTTGCCTTGTATTTCCTTTATTCCTCAAAACTCTTTTTAAGAAATCCTTCAAGATCTAGTTTTATTGCTGTTTACTTCATGAAGTCTCCTATGGTGTTAATCAGCAAAGTAATTCCTCTCTCTTGAACTCATAAAGGACTTTTAGATGAATTCTAAACATGCTTTTATGCCACTTATCACAAAATGCTTTATTAGTTTTTTTGTAATGGTAGACATATATTACATCATGTAGATTTTAGTCTCTGTGAATAAAGATATTTGTTCTTCATCTCTTTGTGTCTTTCACAGTACCAAGCACAATGCCTAATAAACACTAGGCATTTAACAAGTGTTTAGAAGAAATTATTCCTAAAGAATAGTTGCTGGGTAATTGTATTCATTTTTATACTTCCTTCCAAAAATGTGTTTGTCACTGATTTTCATTCATTCATCTTTATATTTACTTTAAAAATTGTTTGTTTCTTCCTTTAAAAATTTTGTTTCACTAAATTTCATTCAATAGGTGTTACTCTAGTGCAGACTTTCCTAATGATGTTACAGTGCTTATATTTTTTTAAATATTTTTTTTAAATGTAGATGGACATGGTATCTTTATTTTATTTATTTTTATGTGGTACTGAGAATTGAACCCAGTGCCTCACGCATGTGAGGCAAGCACTCTACCACTGAGCCACAATCCCAGCCCCACAGTGCTTATATTATACAATAATATTTTGTTTAAAAGTTTGTATTCTAAGGCAACACTTTAATATTCAGAAAAGATATTTAAGGAAAAGGTATAATCATTAGACTGGTGGATTTTTAGAAGAAGATATTTTATGGTCTTTTGGATATTGGACACAATAAGAAATATGAACTAAAAGATGCCCTCTTTCACCACTGCTATTCAGCATAGTCCTTGAAACACTAGCCAGAGCAATTAGACAGACGAAAGAAATGGAAGGGATACGAATTGGAAAAGAAGAACTCAAACTATCATTATTTGCAGATGACATGATT
>CM053403.1:99878351-99898256 GCA_028644305.1 Xerus rutilus
AATATTACTCAGCAATTAAAGAGAATAAAATTATGGCATTTGCAGGTAAATTGATGGAGTTGGAGAATATCATGCTAAGTGAAGTAAGCCAATCTCAGAAAACCAAATGCCGAATGTACTCGTTGATAAGAGGATGCTGATCCATAATGTGGGGAAGGTCATGGGAACAATGGAGGAACTCTGTTCACAGGGGTGTAAGGGGGGAGGGGACATGGGGACAGTAAAGGTGGTGGAATATGATGGTCATCATAGCCCTGACTTTATGTATGACTGCATATATGTTGTGATTGTATACAGCTTACAATTAGAGAATTGATGTTATCCTTTATCTATGTACAATGGATCAAATTGCATTGTTATCATGTAAGCCTAAATAGAACAAATAAATAAATTAAATATGAAAAAGAAATTATTAGAGGTAAATGAAAACTCTGAGACAATATATCAAAAACTTTGGGGCACCATGAAGGCAGTGCTAAGAGGAAAGTACATTGCAAAAAAAAAAAAAAAATTACATCATTATGAATTATACTAGCAAATCCCTAAAGATTTTAGTTTCTGAGACAAAAAAGGATTTAATAATATCTAAGACATTTGCCAAAATAATCCAAAGTAACAATATCAAGAAGTTATGGCTAGAATGTGGTTTTAGTAAACAGAAGTTTAATCAAATCGTATTTAATATAGATAAAAGGCTTTGTGAACACAGTGGTAAATTATGGAAACAAAAAGGAAAGGCATAAAGAGAAAGGCAAGGCAAGACTACCTACATGCTTTTCAGATGAGAAGACATTTTGACTAACTAGATTTGAACATTATAGTTTTAACTGGCAGGGAGAATGCCTCAGCCTACCTTTGTAACTAAAATTACTTAAGACACTACCTTAAATATCCATGTTATATTTCAAGCTTACTAAACAATTTTCAGGAAGTCTGGCTTCCTATATAGCTCTTCTTCAGGACAGAGCATACCAGTTGGGCCAAGTGAAACATTCCTGTTGTGTGCCTCACTATAAATGAATGAGTTTGCTTCTTAGTATAAACACTTATGATTCTCAAAATGCAACTGCTCTATAACAAGACACATGAGACTTTTAAGGTTGCAAGGATGAGGTCTGAAACCCCACACTAAACCATGGCAGAATGCCACAGTGTGGGGACCAACCCGAGAAGCTGGCAAAGCTTTCCTAGAAAATACCTATTCTGTCTTGATGTGTTCTTTCCAAAAACTCCAAAGTGCAGCCATTCTGAAACTTTAAAATAGAAACAGAAATGTGTAACACCTTGCCCCATTTTATTTAGGCCTATTATATGCTCAGAACATCAAAATTCTACCCTTAGGGTTATTTGTTTAAAATTCTCTTTGGTGTTAATGTGAAAATATAACTCTGATATTCTTAATGAAACCCCCCACCCCAAAGGTTTGGAAAACATGCAGAATAATTCAAATTCTAAAATTGGGCATTATATATATTTTTATATATATACATATATGTATATGTTTGTATATAAAATAAGGAAAAATACAAACATCTATATTTCTCGCCAAGCAGTAAACCAAAACTTACATAACAACTTTTAAGTTGAATTCTCTAAATGACAGAATATGGAAACAAAAAGTAAATGGTTTTCCCAAAGAAAACTCACAAATATTCTTCCTCATGTATCTGAACAAAATTTAGTAAACTCTAATGATAAAAAACATTGCCAAAATGACACCACTGTTACTTATCAGGAGACAAGGCTCTTTAAATTATTAAACTAGTTTGTTACAGATTTTGTTACGACTGTAGTAGGCTGTTTTATGTGTGATTAAGAAAACAGTTGTCTATATCTTTATGATTTTTTTTTCAGGCTTTAAAATATTCCAGTATTTTTTCATTAGTTTTTTTTTACTCAATTTTATCTTTTAAACATCTTTTAAGGAACCAAATATAGGATTTTACATAATGTTTAAAGGTTAGAACTCCAGTTGGGCTATATCTTTTAAAATTAATTATGTGTATATATGTATCATATCTATCTATCTACATATACATATATATGTACATGTGCTTTATAGATATAGTTATATTAGCCAAATTTGTGGTTGTGGTACCTGACATTGAATATTGATTTTGTTTATTCATTTAATCAATATTCACTTCCTGAGGATTAGGGATATAGGAACAGAGTGGTTCATATTTCCTATTGGTTCCTTTTCTTATTGACTAAAGAGAAGACTAGTGAAGTTTGTTATTACAAATATTTTATTAGAAATTTATGTCCTCTAGTATTACTTTTCCTTTTAAAATCAATATACAAAAAATCCAACTTATTTTTGAGCTCCCCATAAGAATTCTTTGGTTGACTTGTGTTATTTTTCCTAATGGGAAATGATTATATATTGACATTATTATTATATCATTTATGTTATTATTGATTACTTGTGCTACATTTACAATTATGTAGACAGACATCTTTTCAAATACAACACCTCAAGAAGAACAGAAGAAAAGTCTGGAAGTTAGAAATAAAAAATGCTCACTCTCACAGTCTGTGGCCTGTACATATTCTTTATTCCAAGAAAAGAAAATGTCTTTGGTAAGTATTACTTTCATGTTACATAGAATTTTTTAGTTTATTTAAACTTGTGTTTTATTAGCTTTTCTGTATTAAAGCTGGGAGTTGGCACCAATTTCTTCTAACCCTATGAGAAGTATTATTTTATCTTTAATTTCAAAACAGAATGACATTTCCTTTGTTAAGCCTATTGTCAAGTAGCAACAGCAAGACTGGTTTGACAATGATTTTTTTCAAAGAGGTTGTATGCATTATAAATAAACACATTTATAGCTCAAGGATACTGCAGCAGCAATATTTTAAAACTATTTTTTAAACAAGACTAATAATTTAAAAAACTATTATATGCACCATTAAGAAACAATCTCCAGGCTGGGGTTGTGGCTCAGTGGTAAAGCGCTTGCCTCGCATGCATGAGGCACTGGGTTCGATCCTCAGCACCACATAAAAATAAATAAATAAAATATTGTGTCCATCTACAACTAAAATAATATTAAAAAAAAAAAAAAAGAAACAATCTCCTGTGGCGGGGGTATAGCTCAGTGGTAGAGTACATTCATGATTAGCATGTGTGAGACCCTTGGTTCAATCCCCAGAGACCATACACACACACAAAAAAAACAAAACAAAAAAGAAAAAGAAACAAGGAAGAAACAGTGTCCAGGATACATTAAGTTTAAAAAAGGGACATGTAGTCAGACGCAGTGGTGCATGCCTGTAATCCCAGCACTTTGGGAGGCTGAGACTGGAGAATTGCGAGTTCAAAGCCAGCCTCAGCAATGCGAGGCTTGCTGAGCAACTCAGTGAGACTCTGTCTCTAAATAAAATACAAAGTAAGACCGAGGATGTGGTTCAGTGGTTGAATACCCCTGAGTTCAATCACTAGTATCAAAAAAAAAAAAGGACATGCAGAATGGTGTAAAAAACAAACCTATAAATGTATATATGTCTGCTTTTATATTCACATCTCTTTGTATATGTCAAAAATACATATAGTATCTCTGAAAGTATATCCAAAAGCTGGAAATAAATTTTTTAAAAAACTTACTTTCACTCTATCTTCTAGCAGTGTTTTTTTAAAAAAAACTGGACAGATATTCTTTGGGGAAAAAATGCAATTACTGTAAAGAAAGCTATTCTTAATGTTTTTTCATTTTTCTTATATAAATCCTCAAGGTTTTTTGAGGTTTTGTTTGGTATACAAAATGGAGAATATATCTTAATAGGGATAGAGTGAAGCTTCTAGCTAAGTTTAATTGATTTGAATCTCTGTCTTCTCTGACATTAAATTGATTTGGAACATACTGTGGGGTCCAATGCTAGCTCTTCGTATCCTCTGTGCCTCCGTCCACCAAGCTGCAATACATCTTTACTCAGCTGAGGGTTCACTATAAATAAGAATAAACAGTCCATAGCTTATCTTGCTGACTTAACGGTCTAATTAGATAGTCAAGTTCCTCAAATGAAAGTACAAAAGTTATTACCTGAGAAACCAAATAATTCCATTGCATTATTTTTGTAACAAAATACATGATAAGGGCTGTAGCTCAGTGGTAGAGCACTTGCCTTGCACGTGTGAGGCACTGGGTTCCATCCTCAGCACCACATAAAAATAAATAAGTATATTTTTAAAAAATACATGTTAAATAGAAATTTTAAGTTGAATTCTTATGTAAATAGTAATTTACACATACATGTTAAATATAGCTGTATATCCATGATTTGGCCATATATGAATGATAGAAATGGATATAGTTATTAAGAAAATCTGGTACAGTCTCCAGATTTTCTGAATAAAGTGCATTCTAATAGACATAATATGAGGTTTCATGTTATATTACATATTCATGGTTTAAGATATAAACAATGGTATATCTTCATTTATGTCTTTTGGTATTATTTGGTAGTATTTTATTGTGTGATGTGATGGTTAATTATTTGTATCTCCCCAGAGTCTGAGAGGGTCTTGCCAGTTAACCACCAAATTCAACATGCCTAACAAGTAATTAATCAGGAGCAATAATACAATTAGTTTGAGGTAATTTGATGCCTAGTATCAAATAACCATGATATTATGCACACATGGTACCCACTTTTTAATAAAAAAGGTAGACATTTAATGAAAGTAATTTAATACTACCTTTGAAGGATGAAAGTATCACCTTAAATGGACTGTTCTATGAAAGTATCAACATTCACAAAAATAGAGTCTACAAATTTAGACTTTAGAAATGTATCGGGAGTGTTATGAAATGTTAGAGCTAAATGACTTAAGTTTTCTGAATGTTGTGAAAAGAATGTTTCACCTCATACATATCTTAAATATATTTGGAGTCACATTTGTTTTAAAAACTGTAAATATGAAACACTGTCCTAAATTTAACATAATTCATGCTAAGATCAATTGGATAGTGGTGACAGCCCTTGTTAAAATTATAATTATTATTTTGTGAAAATAGCCAATTTAAAACACCTGTTAAAGTCTTTGCATGTGCCTTTTAAGGAATGCGTCTGGAGCCTTATGTTATCACTAAGCATTTGAGAATTTGTCTCCTTGGAAATTGATGTAACTAAAGCACCATCTATTATTTCAAGCAAGTAGAATGTTAGGATACAATTTTCTATATTTTCAATAGGTTGTGACAGCTGTTAGACTTACATGGAATGGCTTCTCTCTGCTACTAATAGCTTTCTAAAGTGAATAATTAGGGATGAGGGTTGAATTTTTGGCTAAAGTTGGGTGATTTTGTTTTAATCAATACAATGACTATAAAAAGTAGAACCTGAAATAAAATGAAAATTTAAATGTAAGTGTAGTCCATTATTTATTTCTCAGTGCACATGTACTATCTGAAGATTTTAGGTATTTTCTTTCCATGAGGTACAGTGAAAGCTTGAAAAAAAATACTTTTTTTTTTTTCTTTTTTGCTACTGTTTTTCTAGATTAGCATAGCTGAGAAGAGGATTCTGCCTCTCACAGCAATTGGCATGCACTTAGCCCAAGCAGTGAAAGCTGGCTACCCTCTGGATATGGAGCGAGCAGGCCTGACTCCAGAGGTTCAGAAGATTGTTATTGATGTTATCCGAAACCCTCCCGTCAACTCAGGTGATAAACATGGCCCTTCTTTGCAGCCTTAATGACTTAAGTCACTGAACCCAGATGAAGTAAACAAGCAATCTGCTATTAACAGCATTGACCCTTTATGCTATTGTGAAAACCCAACTTTTGTAATGCTTTTTATTGTTTTAGAAAAACAAATTTTCTTCCCAGTATCATTCAGAGGAAAGTGTACTGAGAAATTCTTTTTTCCTTTCCACTTTAGATTACAACTTCCCCAGCCCCCAAACAGGGCACTTTCCCCTTTTCTAACTTCTATCTCATCACTTGCAAGAAACACTTCTCCACATTTATTCCCAACAGCTTGCTGACACCTTGTTTTCCCCTAAACCTTTCTGATTCCTTGTCACCTGTTTCACTTGAGTAATTTCTCTAATCAACAAAATGCTTGTGACATGGGATGGATAGGCAAGCTCTGTAGCTCCTGTAGAAGGATTTGCAAAATCTCAACTGTGCTCATAGAAGTCAGCCCTCTTTACTTGCCCTGCAGAAAATTTGAAGAAATGATCCATTGTTTTAAGAAGTCAAGTTGTGGGACATTAGAGGATTTCCCCCTTAAATGTATAAATATAAACTTGGTTTGTTATAATTCAATGAATCTGATCATATTTTTTCCAAACTATTAGGATAGAACAAATATAAAGCCTTATCTCCACATAAGTGAAATTAGCCCAAGCAGTGAAAGTTGGCTACACCCTGGATATGGAGCGAGTGAGTGAATAATTATGTTCTTTCCCACATGGAAACAACTATAATGTTCCCAAGAATTTAAAAATAAGGAGTAAAAGATCACTCTCTGAAAGCAATCAATAGTATTTAATTGATCAGAGCAAAAATAATCAAGTCATCTTAAAAGGCAGCATTATTTCTAAGATAAAGCAAGACTTGACTGAAGGTGTAAAGAACACTTTCATTGACCCACTGTGGAAGCCCAGAAAAAGATAGAAGAGCAAGTTCTGGTGGAGTTCATCTAAAATCCGGAGATGAGGAGTGGTGGCCAGTAAGCCTTCAACTAGTGAGCCTGTCGATATGTTATATCAAGATCATGTCTGATACTCTTAACAAGTAATTAGCTTTGACATCACTTTCTAACTTTCTGGTTATAATTTGACTTCCCATGCATATCTATCTATAGGGAAAGCATGCTCTAGTCATGCTTATTTGAGTATCTATTTGATAATTGTATATTAGTTGTAAGTTAATAAATTGACATTTTTGGAACTTGGTCAGTGTGAATCTGCTAAGGGTTAAATTAGATTTCTAACTTTGAAAGCCCAAGGGCCAAATCCTATGCAATAAAATATTCAAGGTAATTCAGCTGTAGGTCATATTCTGCAAAAGCTAACCAGGTCTCCTGGTCACATTCCATTCTTTCTAACATCAGCAGCCATTTTGCTGGTAATTAAGGCAGAGGGAGGACAATAGTAATTACGTTGAGGGATTGGATTTAGGTGGTATAAACCTTCATTGTGAAATGATACAGTTTTAGGAAAAGTCAGACTCAAACACTTTCTTGATTTTAATAATCTGAATTTTTTTTTGTCATAAATGTATTATCTCTCAGGACTCAGAAAACTGTCTTTTGATAAAATTTTGAGTAGTAGGCAATTCTCTGAGTAGGCAATTCAAACTCAATTCTGAGTTTGGATATTTTTCCTTTATTAAAAAATATTGACAGTCATGTTTGTTGTTATTTGAGTGCCTTACTTAAATCCTGAAGACTGACAGATGGTTTTACCTAGTTAGTAACTGTTGCTCAGGCAACAGGTATGTGCTCAGACCTTCACTCTATAATTTCATGGTTATGTGACCATTGACAGATTATCCAATCTCCTCGAGTCTCAGTTTCCACATCTTTATAATAGGGAGGGATAATATTGCTTGTCTTACAGAACTGTGAGAAATAAATTACATAATATAATGTACAGAAAGCCCTGGCATATGATAAATAGTAAGTGGTGGTGCTAAAAGATGATGATTGAAGAAGTAGATGTTAAGATCTTACAGCATCTTAAAAATTTCCTTTAAATCTGATTAATTTTATACTATATCCTTTTTAATAGCTAATTCAGAACATATGAAGTTGATAAATAGGGATATAAGAAGAAAGATTTAGAAAACTACAATCATCTCTCAGTGTCTGTGGGATATTGGTTTCAGACCTTTCTTTCCCTACCCCATGGATTCCAAACTGTGGATGCTGAAGTCTCCTATGTTAAATGGTTTAGTATTTGCATGTAATCTACATAATCCTTCTATATACTTTAAACCATCTCTAAATTACGTACGATAAATACCTACTACAATGTAAATGCTATATAAATAGTTACTATACTGCATTGTTTAAGAAATAATGACAAAAAGTGAATCCAGGACATGGAATCCAGGAATGCAGAACCCACAGGTATCAATAGCCAAGTGTATTTTACAGAAACTTATACCTTTAATAATTCTGGCTGGACACAATGATATTTTGTGTATGTGTTCATCCTAAAGAATTCTTGGGTGGGAAGATGGCAAATTCAAAGCCAGCTTCAGCAACTTAGTAAGACCCTGCTTCAAAATAAAAAATAAAAAGGGCTGGAGATGTGACTTAGTAGTTAAGCGTCCCTGGGTTCAATAGCTGGTACAAAAAAAAAGAAGAAGAATTCTTAGGCAATATTCTTCAATGACATAAAATGAATGTTCTAATCTCAGTTCATTATTGGCAGGGGGAAATGGTAAAGGAAGATTTAAGAGTATATTTATTTAGTCAGATATTACCAACATCTATTTTATTTGTCTATGGTGAAGAATTGAGTTGCTGGTAATTTCATTTCTAAATCATATAGGCATAAAGTTATGGAACTTTATATTTGGAAAAGAAATTAGAAACATTAAATCTTCCCTTTCCTGCTCACACCGTTTTAGAGACAAAAAAGTGAGACCTAGAGAGTTGCAAAAGTGTTTTAATATCATATCTAAGGTTAATGACTGAGCAGGATTTTTTTTTTGCTATACCGTGTTTACGTTGTACTGCCGGTTAACTTAAAAGAAGGAAATATGCAATTTATAATTATTATATAGGATTCAGGTTTATGAACTTCTAACTTGATGAGTAAAATAAATTAGCTTGATTATGTTTCACTTAATAACTTCCATATCTTTAAATACTGTCTACAATATTTAGTATTCTTTACACTGAGTTTAGCAATTTCAGTTTCTGATGTTAGATAGCTTTTTAAATTAAACAATATTAAAATCAAACAGAATATGTAAACATGAAAAATTGTTATAATTGAACAGCTTGATTTCAGCAAATATCAGGGAGATGAGAAAAGTATTTTGCAATCATTAGTGACTAAAATATTAATGAAACATTTGTCTTTACCACCATATGCAGAGTATAGCATTAAATAAATTTCTATTTGGAGATAAATATCAAATTGAAATTGTAAAGAACAAAAGAGTATTTTAAGATAAGAAACAAAACTATACTTACTATGTCAATGACATGTTATTTTCATCTTTTATTTAACTGTAACCTTATCACATAATTGTGTTTTTTTAAAAATATTTTTTAGTTGCCAATGGATCTTTATTTTTTATTTATTTATATGTGGTGCTGAGAATTGAACCCAGTGCCTCACACATGCGAGGCAAGTGCTCTACCACTGAGCCACAATCCCAGACCCACATAATTGTGTTTTATTGAACAGGTTTGACTGAAATTTAAATCTGGCACAATCCTGAATCGAGAAAGTTTCTGTATTTTACATAACGTGATCTTTACCTAAAAATAAAGTGCTGGTTTATTAAAACCTTATTTTGATGCACCCTTATTTGTAAAGTAGATTTTGGCTATACAAATCTTAATATTTATAGGAATTCTATTCCTTTTTAATTTTCTGTATTTATATAATTTAAAACTTTTTATTGAGTTGAAATTATAATTATTTAATAATAAATTAAGCAAGGCATTTAATGAGGTGCCTGGATAATATTTTGAATAATTTCTTTCTCCCGTTTTTTATGTGCTTATAACTGGAAAATTAAAGGTGGCTTCAAGGAACCTGCCACAAAAGTTGGGGTACCATGATCTCTTTTAAAGCACTGAAGGAGTATAGCTAGTATTATCATTAATTCTTCAGTTGATATTTTCAGCTCTTACTTACATGGAAAGTTGGAGCAGAGTAAGATGGATCCTTAAAGTTAGATGTCACTTATTTGTATAATGAAGGATAACTTTAAGATATAAATATAAAAGGTACTTAAAGAAATTTGTAAAAAAGTATAAATTTTGTAATTATACCTAAAATTATATTAACTTTATGTATTTCTTAAGTCACTAACAATGGTTAAACACCAGAAGCAAATGTTTATAAATTGTAATTTTATGAAAAAGAAGACATTATAATGTTAGAAATTAATTGATTTTAAAAAACCTTGTTTATTCTTTTAAAAATAACTCATTTAGCCTATATGATATTATGGTAGTTCAGGATTTTATGTATTTAAAAAAATTGGTTTGCAAATATTACATTTATAGCATGAAGAAATTAAGGATGGGCTAGGTGTGGTGGCACACACCTATAATCCCAGCAGCTCTGGAGGCTGAGGCAGGAGGATGATGAGTTCAAAGCCAACTTCAGCCACAGCAAGGTGCTAAGCAACTCAGTGAGACCTTGTCTCTAAATAAAATACAAAAATAGGGCTGAGGATGTGGCTTAGTGTTTGGTTGAGTTCCCGAGTTCAATCCCTGGTGCCAAAAAAAGAAAAAAGGAAAAAGAAAGAAATTAAGGATGTATTAGTTTCTCCACAGAAGAAAATATAGTACATTGTAGTTGTATTAATTGATTAGATTGTGGGACAATTTATAGTTTTCTAGAGTAGCACTACTTAATAGAAATATGATATGAGATACTTATGCAATTTAAATTTTTCTGGTATCCACAATTAAAAAACTAAATGTGCAATTAATTTTAATATCAATTTAATTCACTTAATATACTAAAATTTTATTACTTCAACATTTAATCAATATAAAATTATTAATAATATTCCTCTTTTTCTGTAATAAACCTTTGAAATCAGGTATTTTACATTTATAGCATATCTTCTGATGCTAAAGTTTAAGTAGAAATACTTGATGTATATTTAGATTTCATAAAAATTACATTTTAACAAAGTAGATTGGCATAATCAAATTGCTCCAAAATACTTAGTTTTCCAATAAATGAATCAAGTATCAGTTTTTAAATTAATTAGAATAAGTTATATTTAAGAATTCATTTTTTCATGCATACCAGCCACATTTCACTTGCTCCATAGCAACATGTAGGTTAGTAGTTACTGTCTTGGACAACACATCTAGAAACAGTTTGGCAATATACATCAAAATACAAAAGGTAGCTGACACAATGGCACACGCCTGTAATCCCAGCACTCTGGGAGACTGAGACAGGAGAATCGCAAGTTCAAAGCCAGCCCCAGCAAGGGCGAGGCACTAAGCAATTCAGTGAGACCCTGTCTCTACATTTAAAAAAAACACAAAATAGGACTGGGGATGTGAGTGGGCGAGTACCCCTGAATTCAATCCCTGGTACCAAAACAAAAAAAAATACAAAAGATGTCTAACCCTTGAACACTTCTAGGAATCTATAGGTATGGAAAGATAGATGTAATACGATATTCATCAGAATATTGTTTTAAAGAAAAATAAAAGACAAAAGGGAACCCAAAAAGTACATTCTGACATATACATTATAACTGAATACCTTTTAGTCATTAAAAAATGATGAAGTAGTAAAATTTGTGGGGTTTCCATGGTATGTTAGAATTGGATAATGATCAAGGGACAAATAAAATTTTAGTTTGATTGGTAGATATGGCAGTCACTTGCTGATTTTATTATTATAATAGAGGTGATTTGTCCTTTTCTAAGACTATGCTTAGTACCAGTCTTAAAAACTTTAAAAGTAGTTGGATAACCCAGGGTCCTAATTTCTATTCGCCACTTAACTTTCTCTTCCGCCTTTTTTTTTTTTTTTTTTAAATCAAAGTGGAATGTTTGGGGGAAGGCCCGGAATAGCAAGCTAAGATCTGTGGAAGAAAAGAAATGTAAACCTGAAAACTGTAATAATATGAAACCATCTTTTCAGGGTGGGCATTAAAAAAACTGCTTGGTTTCTGACTGCTAAATTGAATTGTCAGAATGTTTGATGTGTTTTATAAATCACATGAGGATGAGTAAGTAGGTTCTAAGCTGCTTAGTTTCGTTGTGTTATAGAGCATGCAGATGAATATGATGTTGAAAGAAGTGCTTGAAACATACCTAGTGGTTTGTTTGTAAGAGACTGCTATATAATTTGGAGAAGATGTGTAAAAGGTGTAGAAGACCCAATCTGAATTAGTTCTGTTGGGCTACAAAAATTTCAGAATTTCTTGATTCTGAACATACGTCATATGTTTCCCAGAAAGCTTATCTAGTTAATAAGCATTTTGAACAATTGATGTGTTTTGTTATGCTATAGTACCCATTGAAAGACTCCTTTTTGTTAGAATCTTAATTACAAGTATGATTAGCTCCTATTTTAAGAATAAATTATTTTTAAGAAATATTAATGTATAATGGATATTTGTAATTCAAAACAGTTTCCTGTAGAAACATTTCTCTAAATGCTTGGTTTGATTCTCAGGGAGGTCTACAAAAGAGTTTGAAACATAAGTTTATTCAGAGTCAAAAGTACTAACCCATCTTGGAGCCAGGTGGGTTGAGGCAATGCAGGAGTGAGGGGAACATGTTTTTATTCCATTGCCACTTTGTAGGGCTATAAACATGTGAAAGAGGAAATTTTTCTTTGGCAACCTTCCTCCTTCCTTTCTACAAAATCTTTTTTCCTTCCTTACTAAACTGTATCCAGCTCATAGGTTTTCTAAAGTATTCACAATTTGTTTAAAATTGTTTCTTTCATCTTTTACAGATATGAATAAAATTAAACTAATTAGAATGTTAGTTCCAGAAAACATTGACACATACCTTATCCACATGGCAATTGAGATCCTTGAAAATAATCATGACAGCAGACCAGTATGCCAGCCTTCATGTGATTTCAACAAAAAGAGATGTTTCCCCAACGTTGAAGAGAGCTGTTTAAGTTCTAAGAGAAGCAAAGAAGAAGCAAGCACCAGCACTAAGGTGTTCATTATATGCAGAATTTTCATAAAGTATCAGTTTGTTCAGTGTGCATGTTCTAATGCTAGAATGATCTGTATCTCTTTATTAATTCAGTATAAATATATTGGGGTTCATTTAGACATAATTATACAAGCATGGAATATAATCTGTTCCAATTTAGTTTCCAGTACTTACCCTTTCCTGCCCCTTTTCCCTCCCTTATTACTGCTTTACCTCCCTCCCCCTTTTCCGTTTCCTCAACTCTACTGATTGTTCTTCTGTTTACTTACATCTTTTAAAAATTGGTTAATTATGGATATACATAAAAAGTGAAATTCACTTTGCTATATTCATGTGTGTACTTAAGAAAGTTTGGTTAGCTCCTCCTTCCCCCTCAATCCCCTTCCTCTACTGCATTGATCTCCCTTCTATTTAATTGATTATATGGTGTATCAGCTTAAATTGTACCAGTATTGAATTTATAGCCAGGAAATTCTTTTTTATTTCAGTAGTGTAGTTAATGGCTTTAAGCATATGGAAATTTATACAGATAATGAAAATAAAAATGAAAACAAATTCTATTATAAATATCCCCCAAGCTTGTTTATATATCATTCTGTCATTCATCATGCTGTTACTATTACATTGAATACATGGGGTACCAGGATAATTTTGCTCACAGTTCTGAGCATATCATCTCGTTATGCATGATCAGAGAAATACTACAAATTTAATATTATTTTAGATGGCATATTGTATTAAAATCAAGTACTTTGAAAATTATTGCTTGGTGTGTTATATGAGATAAAAAAGTAATTGGAGAATAATTATTCTTTGACAAGGTGACACTTAAATGATTGCATAAATTATAAAATTTGACCTTCAATATCTTTAAGTTCTAAAATTCTATGAACCCAAGATAAAAATTGTTGAATATTTAAAAATACACTAAAAATTATTTTAGTTCCTAGATGATAAATTCAGTGTAATAGGAGGTTGTTAATATTTATATTAGGACTACATTTTAGTTCTAAGGTAATCTTTATAGGATTTCAAACAAACTCCTGCTTTTCTCAGTACCTTCAAAATAAGATAACTGGTCTTTTGAAATTCTACACTTAAGTTTGTATATAGTCATGTTGTAGATAATCTAATGAGATTTAATTAGTTGGAAATTTTTACATTTTAAAAATATTGAGTAGTTATTAAAGTAACTATTAAACATTAAAGTAAATATATTTTGGGTGGAGTTAATGAAATTTATCTTCTATGCCCAGCCTTTCATTTTTGTACTCTATACCAATTTCATTTATTAGATGCTTAAGACCCTCTTATTTTTTCCCAACTTTTACTTGTCAGTACAGGAAAAGATGTAACTTTTTTTCCTTTTTACTCTTACCTTTACTGTAAAATATCATTTTAACCATGCATTAACATTTTTGCTTTTTCTCCACTGAAATAGCAACAGATGCCAACAAGAGAGTGGAGAGAGATTTGGGGGCCTGGGTGGGAGGAAGTCATAGTAAGCCTACTGGATTCTAAAGGTCTGCCTAATTAAGATCTTTTTAACCCACTTAGGAGAATAAGGGTATTGAGGAAGGCAGGGGAGTAGATTAAGAGATGAGTGAGCCATCAAAGCATCTTTTGTCAGCCTCCTTGTATGGAAAGGTGCTCTGATTAAAGGTGCTCTTGGAGGCCTCCTTGCAGAGCCTTTTGTGTGTTAACATTCTTCTTCTTTATTGACCTGGGTTATATCCCTTCTTCTGTTCCATTTTATCATCATGAGGCTTTTGATAAAGAATGTCATTATAACGAATTATTATTAGTTGATGCATTATTATAATTATTATATCTATTGTATTTGCTGTTAAAACAGAAGCTTCTTGAGTGCAGTGGTGCACTCCTGTAATCCCATCACTTTGGGAGATTGAGACAGGAGAATTGTGAGTTCAAAGCCAGCCTCAGCAACGTCGAGGCACTAAGCAACTCAGTGAAACCCTGTCTCTAAATAAAATACAAAATAGGCATGGGGATATGGCTCAGTGGTCGAGTACCCCTGAGTTCAATCTCCAATACCAAAAACAAAAACAAAAAAACTCTCAAAAAACAAAAACCAGAAGCTTGATCTAGTCTTTGTTTAATAGAGGAAGACTATGTCTTGGTAATGTTAGTTTTGATTTGAGATATATAGGCGTACAGTGGTTTCTTTGAATTTGTAGTTTTTTGTCTGGAATGTTTTCTTCAATTATGGCTTTAATTTTTTTGTTTGTTTAATTCAAGAAAGTTTTCTTAAATTATATTTTCAGTATTTTGTTCCATTGCTTTGTATTTCTTCTTCAGGCACTTCTATCTGTATGTTAGGTATTCCTTACCTACCTTTAATATTGGTTGCATTTTATGAGTACTTCATATTTCCCTTTACAGTTTTTTCTGCCTTTTCACCTACTATTTCTGCTTGGACATAATATTTATTACTGTTTTCTGCATGATTTAATATTCATTTAAATTCATTCTTTCTCTTTCAATCTTTTTTCCCCTGAGTTTTTCTCTTCAATTTTGAGTTTTCTTATTTTGATTTATGGTGTTTTTCATGTTTTGAATAATTTTCTTAGTGATTTTCAGCTCATTTTCAAAGGTTACTGGGTTTTTTTGTGGGGGAGGCGGTAACCAGGGATTGAACTCAGAGGTACCCGGCCACTGGGCCACATCCCCAGTGTTTTTTGTGTTTTATATAGAAACAAGATCTCACTGAGTTGCTTAGCATCTTGCTGTTGCTGAGGCTGGCTTTGAACTCGCGATTCTCCTGTCTCGGCCTCCCAAAGTACTAGGATTACAGGTGTAGGCCACTGCGCCCGGCTGTGTAGCCTGGCTATATTTTTTATAGCACATGCCTGTAATCCTAGTACTTTATATATATATACACACACACATACACACACACACACACACATATAGTTAGTTGTCAATGGACTTTATTTTTTTTTATTTATGTGTGGTGCTGAGAATTGTACTCAGTGCCTTACATATGCTAGGCAAGTGCTCTACCACTGAGCCACAATCCCAGCCCTGATTATAAGCCTCCTAAAGGTGAGAAGCAAGCCTTCTTTATTACTGTATCCACAGTAACCTAGTTCTTAGCACATTTTTTTTTTTTGAGGCTATTGTGAGTGAGATTGTTTTCCTGATTTCTTTCTCAGCAGACTCATTGTTATATAAAAAAGCTATTGATTTTTGTGTGTTGACTTTGTAACTTGCTACTTTGCTTAATTTGCTTATTAACTCTAGCAGTCTTTTGGTGGAACTCTTTGGATCTTGTAAGTGTGGATCATGTCATTTGCAAACAATGATCATTTGACTTCTTCCTTTTCTGTTTTTTATCCTTTTTATTTCCTTCTCTTGCTTAATTTATCTGGCTAGAATTTATAGTACTAGTATTAGTATTTCTAATATATTAAATAGGAATGGTAAGAGTGGACATCTTATTCCAGATTTTAAAGGAAATGCTTAACCACATTCACTATGATATTGGCTTTGAGTTTTTTGTAGACAGCCTTTATGATGTTGAGGTAGGTTCCTTCTGTCCCTAGTTTTTTCAGTGTTTTCATCATGAATAGGTGCTGAATTTTGTCAAAATGCTTTCTCTGAATCTATTGTGATGACTAAGTGTTTTTTGTCCTTAATTCTGTTTATGTGATAAATTATATTTATTGATTTGTGTATTTTAAACCTTCCTTGTATCCCTGGAGTAAAACCAACCTGGTATGATGTACAATTTTCTTAATATTAAGAAAATTAATATTATATTAATTAATATTTAATTAATTATATTAAAATATATTATATTTTAATATAATTTTTAAAATATTTTAAAAAATATTTTTGTATCCAAGGTCTTCAGGGATAGTGGTCTATAGTTTTCATCAATGTGTCCTTATCTGGTTTTGGTATGACTGGGGTACTACTGTTCTACTTGGTTAGGCATAGATTTTTGTGGGGTTTTTGTTGTTGTTGTTGACTAAGGGAATAATGCATGTCTTTTATATTTCATAAAAATTTTAAAGGTTGTTGGAACGCATTCTGGCAATTTTTCAGTGAAAGACAGAGATCACAGAAATTCACTAAAAGTAACTTCTTGGAGTCAGCCATCCAACCATCCAGAAAAAGAACATTTATTTTTAGATTCTCATTCACAGGTAAAGTTGATTTATGAAAATAGTTTTTATAACAGCTTATTTTTCTGCTTACATATGTGTGTGTAAACAATCAGCAAATGAATTAATGTTTTCTATTACAACTTAATGGCAATAGTATGGTGATAGAATTTTGAATATTAAATAGAAGCAAATAGCTCCATAAAATTCCTTTTTATGATGGCTGGGACTTTTATTGTTCTACTGATAAAGGAAATAGTGGAGGGAAGTATTTCTAATAAGTGACTTAGACCTCATAATTAAGATCTCTTCAGATACTTATTGTTGAGACACACAAGACACAATGAATATAAGTAAGCATTTCCCCCCTTTTCTCAATGAAATAAGATTATTGTTATAATTATACAATGAATACAAATGCTATGGAAATATTGTAGGAAAAAAATTATATTAATGAGTGCCAAGAATAAATCAAGATGTGTTTTGATATTTTTCACATTTTCATTTAACTCCAGATACTTCAGTGATGTTATATACTATCATTCCCATTTTCTGTGGAAGAAATTGAGTTTTAAATAACATGCATGAGGTCATAGATATTGCAAGTGGCGCAACTGGAATTTAAAACTAGTTCTTAGGACAATTTTTTCTTTTTTTATTTTCTTTTTCTTTTACACTACTGAGGATTGAACCTAGGGATGTTCTACCACTTGACCATACCCTTGGCCCTTTTTATTTTTCATTTGAGATAGGATCTCACTAAATTGCCCAGGCTGGCATTAAACTTGTGATCCTTCTTTCTTCACTTCCTCAGTAGCTGGGATTACAGGATGGTACTAACAACTTTTTAAAATGTAAAGTATAAAGTTTCATAGTGTTCTGCCCATGAACTTTTGCTTTTTTTCTTATCCTAAAACATTTTGAATCCCTTTTAAAATATAACAAGTAATAAAATATAGTCAACAGTTGATAAACAATATATAAATAAGCCATCAGTTTTTAAAATAAATTATATTGTAGTTATACCTTAGGGTAACAGATGCTTTGTAACTTGAGTGAGGCCACTTTCTCATAAAGCCTTCAAATACTTTCAGTCACTAAGCTAACACTGCTTGATTCCAAGGCATACTCACGTTAGAATGATTTCTCTGTCATGTTATTCTGAAGATCTAGTACTCAAACTGAATGCTCAGATTTATGCTATTTTAGACTTAGGGAATTCTTGTCTACTTAAAAAAAAAATTCATGTTCTTTTTCAAATGCCTAATGTATAATTCTGTACATGTGCATGCATACGTGACTGTATACCTTTCTCAGAAAATTAAATTCACCATTTTGGTCAACCCAAAGCAAATTCACCATGGGATTAAAATAATGTCCATTTTCTCACTTTACCAAATTAGTGTCTAGACTTGAGTGTCTAAGAACAGATGATGGGAGAGCAAGTAATTGCCTAAAGAAATGATAATGATTTCTTCTCTTGTTTTATTAGTGTTTTGACCCAGAAATAAATTCTGTAGATGTCACTATTTGGTTTGGTTTGGTTTTGTGTGGGGAGGAAAGGTGGTTGTATATTCAGGAACCTGTGTTACTTCTTTGCAAATGATATATATTTTCAGTAGTACAGATCTTTTTTTTCTTTTCTTTCTTTCCACTTCCTGTAGACTTCATCATCAGAAGCCTCAAAGAGAAAATTACCTGAGTGGTTTGCCAAAAGAAGTGAAACATTAGCTGCCCCCA
Source organism: Xerus rutilus (assembly GCA_028644305.1). Classification (NCBI taxonomy): domain Eukaryota; kingdom Metazoa; phylum Chordata; class Mammalia; order Rodentia; family Sciuridae; genus Xerus; species Xerus rutilus. Next base: position 99,897,079 of record CM053403.1, read on the forward strand.
GCAACAAATCAATGACCAAAACAAAAAAGGAAGGTCTTTTTAGTTAAGTTGGCAATTACTAGAATGACTTTGTGTGTCTTACTGTATTATAAGAGGAGAGAGCTATATTTTATTTTTTAAAAAGAGTGAGGAATAATAGTTTAGCTTAAAAATTATTCTAATCCCAAAGTAAAACTCACCTGTATATTGAAGGACTGGCATCTTAAATATCCACAGTTTAGATAAAGTATTTGGGTCTTCTGAGAATCTAAGTGAATATATCATAAAATAGAATGTTAAATTAGATTTTTTTAAAGTTGATTTTCCAAACTGTGTTGCTGTCCTGTTTTTTTAATTTCTTTTTTATAATAGTGTATTTGGAAAATGTAATGTGTGATGATTTGATATATATGTATATAAAACAGATTAATAGTTGTATAGTGACTATGTGACATAAAACATTCTTATTTTACCAAAAATCTGTCTTGCAAGTGTGAAGAAGCATAGTTATTTCACAAATTGTCTTTACTATCTTTCAAAGAAGGTTTTGTGTGCATTATAGATGGTATTAGATGGTATAGTTGACCAGACCAGTGAAAATGAAACAGTATTTTAGAATACATGTATAATGGGGAAAAAGAAAGTTAAAAGAATTCTGGTTGCATTAGGCAGCTATACACTTTGTATTTTCTAGTTTCTGTTATTTTTCAAATAATAAAACAATGTCCTTCATATTAAATATTATAAAGATATATATAATTTTCATTTACTTAATTACTCCAAATACCTTTTATTTGAGAATGTCAGTATTTGATTCTAATATCTCTTATATAGTACAAATAAATATCTGAAGCTCATACTCTGACATAGTTTGGTAAACATGATTATATAGCTTTAAACAGTTCATTATACAGTTTATAAATACATTCCAGAACCTTGATTGCTTCCCATCCCCCCAGTACTAGAGATTGAACCTAGGGGCATTATACCATTGAGCTTCATCCCTATCCCTTTTTATTTTTTATTTTGAAATGAGGTCTCACTAAGTTGCTCCAGCTGCCCTTGAACCTGTGATCCTTCTGCCTCAGCCTCCTGAGAGGTGGGGTTACAGGTATGCACCATTGTACCTGGTTGATTGGCTTTTTTGTTAATAAAAATAACCATTATTAATAAAGAAGAAACATGTTTATTACAGAAGA
>CM053403.1:99898756-99919940 GCA_028644305.1 Xerus rutilus
TGCACCATTGTACCTGGTTGATTGGCTTTTTTGTTAATAAAAATAACCATTATTAATAAAGAAGAAACATGTTTATTACAGAAGAATTAGAAAATCTAGAGAATACAAAAAAGAAGACAATAAAGATTACCCTTATTTTTACTAATAGGTAATCATAGTTAACCCCTTTGTATATCTTGCTAGACCTTCTCATATTTACTTATTTCCTTAATTGGTTATTATATCTAATAACACATGAATAAATTTTAATTGTAAAACACTAAAACTATACTTAAAAAGTAAAAGTCCCCTATGTTGTCATTTTCTCACATCCCATTGCCAGAAGGGAGCTCCTATTAAATATGTCATACATAATTTTATAGGTATTCTACATTTCCATGCCTTTGCATTCTGTGTGATGAAAATGGCAAGTACACATAAAACATTCTTGCTGTGTGTCAAAATGTGATGGTCATCTCCAGGAATTTGATTTTGTTTAATTATTTGAGTTGTGAATTGAATTGGCTACTTTGTTTCATGGAGTATAATCTTTACCAAAAAAACAACTGACAGAAAACTTGGTTATTCAGCAACAGTTTCTCAAGATTGAATTACATCAGCTTCTTACATCAAGGAAAATAACCAACGGATTTAACAGTGATAATATTTGAAATTTCTAGTGAAATTTATAATTTTGGAAAACTTGTATTCTTTACCAAGAACTTGCCACTTGCCTTAACTTAAAGACTTATCTAATGAGATGTATAATAATTTTAAAATATGACTCTTGATATTAAATATTTTATATATGTCTAGAAGATTTTCATAACTCAATGTATAGTATTTTCTGGATGACTAATACACGATGTTACATAATTATGCATGGATAAAAGATCTGTTGGAAGTGGAAGATGGATTTTAATATAACAAAGGATGAAAAAGTTCATTAATATGGTTTCAGATTATACACTGCAACAATCTTAAAGAAACTACCACTTGTCCAGTTTTGGTATAATTTCAAAAACTGTCCATCATTATCTGAAAAAGCTAGTAAAACATTCTTCTGTTCTCCAGTGTATACCTGTGTGAATTCAATTTGCTAAAACAGCATGTCAAATAGATTAAATGCAGAAGCAGATCTGAGAATCCAGCCACTTCTGTTAAACAATGTGATAAGATTTCCAAAAATGAAACAATGCTGTTTTTGTCACTATTTTTTTAAAATGACTATTTTTTTAAAAAATTATATTATGTTAGCATGTAATGATTTAATATTTTTAAACAAATTAATAAATATTTTTAAATGTTCCTAAGTTTGACTTCTTAAATGGTAATGATAGCTATACACCACATTAACAAAGACTCTTTAGGATCCTTAATAAATTTTAAGACTTTAAAGGGGTACTTTGAACTCAGAGGTTGAAAAATGTGGATGCAGCATTTTATTATATGTGTATAAATGAATTATTTTACTGACTTCTTATTGTTGGACATTGAAATTACTTCCAGTGTTTCTATTTTAAACATAAGTGCTCTGAACATTCTTGAAACAAAATAGGTATAGTTTGATACCAAATACCTAGCCAAAGGGAGAGGACTTTTTGTTTTTCTTATCTTTGTTAGACTTTATACCTTTGCAGTGTAACTTCTCTCTTCTCATTTCCTGTAGTTCTATTTTCTGTCTGGGTTGGTTCTAAAGAGGATCATTCCAACCTGAATATGAGATTGGCACCTATGGCCCTATCTAAGCCAGTCCCTGGCAATAGCATTTGAATCTGGGGTAGCTTCATGTCCTGAGCTGTCACAATTAGAGTGAATCTTAGTCCTTTTTGCCAAAATGCTAGAGCAAATGTGTTCTCTTTTCCCCTGAAACTACTTAGGAAGAAGGCTTGGGTCAGTTTTAGGATCATGAACAATCATCCTTTAGTGAGGCTGACACTGAGGCAGTTCAGAAACATGGAAAAAAACTAGGTTATTGGTGATGTTGCTGAGCTACTATTTCAGATCTTTCCTGACATTTACCCTACATTTCGATATTTCAGATAAGTGGAACATTAATTTCTCTTTATATTAAACTTGTTTGAAGGAGGGTTTTTAAAAATTTTTTTATTCTTTTCAGTTATATATGACAGTAGAATGTATTTTGACATAAATACATGGAGTATAACTTCCCGACTTGTGGTTGTACATGATGTGGTTGTGTGTGTATTCATATATGAATGTAGGAAAATTATGTCCAATTCATTCTACTGTCTTTTCTATTACCACCCCCGCTTCCCTTCATTCCCTTTTGTCTAATCCAGTGAACTTCTGTTCCTCCCCGTCTATCGCCCCACTTACTGTGAGTTAGCATCCACATACCAGAGAGAACGTTGGGTCTTTGGTTTTTTGGGTTTGGCTTATTTCACTTAGCATGATAGTCTCCGGTTCCATCCATTTACCAGCAAATGCCATAATTTCATTTTTCTTTAAGTCTGAGTAATACTCCATTATGTATAGGTACCACATTTTCTTTATCCATTCATCTGTTGAAGGGCACTTAGGTTGGTTCCATAGCTTAGGTGCTGTGAATTGAGCTTCTATAAACACGAATGTGACTGCATCACTAAAGTGTGCTGATTTTAAGTCCTTTGGGTATATGCCAAAGAGTGGGATAACTGGGTCAAATGTTGATTTCATTCCACGTTTTTTGAGGAATCTCCAATACTGCTTTCCATAGTGGCTGCACCAATTTGCAGTGCCTCTAGTAATGTATGAGTGTACCTTTTCTCCATCTCACCAACATGTATTGTTACTTGGTATTCTTGATAATTGCCATTCTGACTTGAGTGAAATGAAATCTCAGTGGAGTTTAATTTGCATTTATTTAATTTCTAGAGATGTTGAACACTTTTTCATGTATTTGTTGACAAATTGCATTTCTTCTGTGAAGTGTCTGTTCAGTTCCTTTGCTCATTTATTGATTGGGTTATTTGGGTTTTTTTTTTTTTCTTTTGGTGTTAAGTTTTTCGAGTTCTTTACATATCTTGGAGATTAATGCTTTATCTGAGGTGTGAGTGGCAAAGATTTTCTTCCATTCTGTAGGCTCTTTATTCACGTTCTTGATTGTTTCTTTGCTGTGAAAAAGCTTTTTAGTTTGATACCATGAGGGTTGTTTTGTTTTTAACTTCCAGTGTGTTCACTTGTCACAACAGAACAGTGATGTGATTGCTAGACCCCCCCCCCAACAGACACAGAATATATAAAGTTCCTTTAATTGCAAAGGGTATAGAGTCTCAGAGTTAAAGATAGAAAGCCAGCACATAGGTTTTCTAATCTCCAAATTCTTTAAGAGTTCCCACTGGGCTTTTGTATCTTCCCAGCTTCCCTCCTCTTCCTCTTTATCATCTGAGTATACTTTAGAAGCTCTGGCTGTATGTACCTGCAGGATCACCAGGTGTAATTGGTACAAAATAATATCAGCACATTCTACAGTATTTGCTATAAGAACAGGTAGACTGAAGTTGATTGCCCACGTGTAGCATGGTCTTTCAGCAATCTCAAGTTTGCCTCAGGTTCATTCTTAAAAAACAAGGCGTTTCTTTTAGGGCACTATTTTCTTCTTCAGGAACTGTTATTTTCTCTTCTATATTGTCATTTGACCATAGAATCATGGCCACAGATTCTGTAGACACCCTGACAGTTATTAGAATTCAAAGAAGCTGAAGCCTGATGGAGGGTTAAAATAAGAAAACAATGTAGAATTCTTCCTATTCAAGTAGATTGCATAGAATTAACTAAGAGCAGAGCAGTAGAATACAGCAAGGAGGAGAAGAGCAGGGAGGGAAGAAGGGGAAGGGGAGGTCTTGGGGAATGAGATTGATTAAATTATGTTATGTGCATGTACGAACATGGCATAATGAATCCCACTGTTACATATAATTATAATGCACCAAAAACAAAACAAAGAGCATGTAGGATCCAGTAGATTGACCTTTGAGCTAAATAGACTTTCAACTCTTATGAGAGTCAGTGAAGTACAAAACCAGGAAAATACTGAAGAATGTTAGCTCCAATTTTGATGGAAGCTGCAAATCTCAGCAATATCAGCTGAGAAGGTATCACCAATATTTTAGTTGGGAAAGCAATCCAAATATCCTTTGGGGTAGCTTTTTTTTTTTTTTTGGTACTCAGAAAAGATGTTAAAATCTTGGGGAAATTTAGAAAGAGAATATATAGTAAATTAAACCTTTGGTAGTATATTTTAAGGCTAAGTTGTATTAATTACATATTTGATATTTGAGATTATTTACCTTATTTGAATAACATTACTTTTGCAACTCCCATATCAAATGTAACATTGAAAAATTAGTATATACTTGTTATTAAGTGGAAATCTTTAACTTTGTTATTACATGATGTTTAACTTTATTATTACATAGAAGTATTATCAACTTTTGCTTGCAAGAGAAAGAAGTTTAATATTAGTTACCATTAATATTAAAGGTAATTTTAATTAATATTAATAACTTCATTAAGCCCAAAGTTTAAGTTGTTTCTCAGAAAAAAATTAATAAAACTTCAGCCTCACATCCTGCTTCATTTTCTGACTTGATTTTAAAAATATTGAAAAGCATGTGGTCATTTTGTCTTCATTCAGTAAAGATTTGCATTTATAGTGTGCAAGACTGATTGGCCTTATAAAAGATAGACAAAATAGAAGAAAATGCAGCCTAGACCCTATGCTTCAGAGAGGGGAAGATTGACTTTGTGACAAATAAATGAAAAAATATCTCACGAAAATATTTTCCTGCAGGAAACAAAACATTTTTAAGAAAAATTTACATGATAAGATATGAAAAAAAAAATGTGTGAACGGAGAAAACAGGAGATTATGAAGGGATCCTAACAATAGCTTTCATAACTAATTATTAAGCATTTACTATGTGTTAGTTAAACTTCTATACCACCTAAAAAAATAGAGTAATGCATTTGTCTATTTGTGCATTTTTATGTTATAAAAATGAGAAAAGAGATCACAATATGAATATGTAGCCAGGTAGGGCTAGACCAAGTGGACTTCCCTGATTTTCTGAACTTCAACTAAACTTAGAATTGAGAGCAAAAGATACTGAATCCTCCAGATTCTATTTGGAGTGCTTTCTGCTGTGGGTATGAAAATGAGTTTTTAACAAAATTGGCACTACTGCCTTTCACCATTCTACCTAAGTAGAGCAGTATTGGGTGGAGCAGGAACTGACTTCATGAGAACATTGGGGAGAGCAACAAAGCTTTCATCCTTTCTCTCCCGTGAGACAGGAGGCTTTTCATTCAGGCCTCCATTCTACTTTCCACATAAGCATCCACCTGGTCCTTGGTCTCAGTTTTGTTAAGATGCCTGGTTATATCTGGTTTTCAATCAAATGACCACAAAGCTTCCCTCTATAACTTTACCTCTGGATCCCAGACTAGCCACACACTCAGTCAAGTCTGCAGCTGTGCCATCTATTTGCAAATTACTTAGACACACCAAGCCTCTTTTAAATTCTTTGTAGAGATGTTGCTGGTCTTAGACACAATGTGTGTAAACTGTTTAACAATGGTTAGCACCCATAGTTGGTGTAGCCATAGAAACATCTAACAGGAAAGAGGCTGTCAGTGATCAGGAGTCCAGAGAGGCCATCTATCTTCCATACATTCCTTGTTGGGGAGTTCTTGATGAGATCACAATGGTCCTGTGTGTGCCTCCTACTGTGCTTGGTTAGAAATCTCAAGTGTCAGCAACTCAAACTGGATCATTCTTTCAAGGGCAGATTCTGGCTCTCATTATCCAAATTGATAGAGTCAGAAGTGAATATTCGGCAGACAATTTATTGAGTAACTATTATGTGCCAGAGACTTTTCTAGGTGCTGGGGATACAGTAGTGAACCAAGGAAAATGAGTAATTTGTTATCCCTTAGATGGTGATAATTGCGGTAGGAGAACAAAGTTGGGAAGGAGGCAGAGTATTTGACACTGGATGCTGAGATTGTGAATTTAGCTCTGGAATTAGCCTGAATTGGACAACTTGTAACCATAACCTTGAGCAAATCAATCCACTACAAGCCTTTTTTTTTTTTTTTTAATTTACTTTGTAGAAGAAGAAACAGGCTTAGAATATTTGGGAGTTGAATTAGTATGAATAATAAGCTTTAGCTACTTTCATACTTTCTCTAGGAAAGCTATAGAGGAAGCCATGTTATAATCAGAAGGTTGCCTAGTGGTTTGGTATAAGAAAGTGAGTTATAATTTTGATATTTAGTGATACCAGGCAAGGTTTCTTTTTCTTTTTTTGTTTAAAATAGTTCATTTTTTATGTTATGTGAATTTCATCTCAATACAAATAAATGGTAAGGAAAAGGAGGCAGAAAGAGATAAATCAACCACACCCTCCAAAAATAAATAATAAAAAAAATTCAAAAACTATTTTTCAAAGGAGAGCTCAGGAGGGAACTGGCTAATTTTTAAAATCCTGCCAATCCCTGTTGAAGCTGCACTTCTATATAGTTCCACCTGCCAACTGAAAAGTTCCTACAATGTGTGGGTTCTAAATACCTCCCACAAACAATACAATTCTAGAATTATCTGGTATTTTCTCTTTCTGACAATTTCACCTCCAGTTGGGGTCTATGGGTTCTTGGACCATATTTATGAACCAAAATTTAGGACACATTCTCTGATTAAGTACCAAGTATATTCCCAGGCACAATGGACTGCACCAAAAAATTCAGGATGTCTGGCTATTGAAATCACAACCTTCTGAACAAATCTACTATGCAAGGGATTAAAAGAATTCCATCACAGAGATTTTATATATGAAAATATTAACAGCAGAACTGAATTTGATTATGTTTTTTAAAACACTTCATTTTCAAGCCACCAGACAGCTGGAACAGGCTTCAGTGCTGCCAGCGGTTGTAGGGATTGGAAGTCTCCTGCTTCCCGGGAATGCTGGGCACTTTTTGTCTATGGGATTTGTCTTGGCTCCTACTTGTACTTCTGTGACTCCACCCTTCAGAATGCCCACTGTGCCAGCTAGAATGTGTGTCTGAGCTCCACCCTCTGTCCCTGTCTTCTCCTGCCCTCCTTCCTGCTTGAGGGCTTGTCCCTACTCTTGTCTTCTCCTGCCTCCTTCCTACTTTAAGGGCTTGTGCTCCTGCTTGGGTTTCTCCCTCTTGGGCTCCCTCTCTGGGCCCTCTGCTCTACCATGGCAGGAAGTCCTGACATCAGGGGAGCATGGGTAGTGCTTCTGTCTCTTTCTGGATTCGGACTTCAGAACCTTCTCTGAGTTCTTGCTGCTATTTCTCTTCAGGGAAGGGTCATCCTTTGCTTTTATTGTCTTGCTTCCCAGCAATGGAAGTGAAGATGGCTGCTCTGACTTTATCTCCCTGTCAGTCTTCTCTTTGTCTTTCTTTTCTTTTTTCCTTTCTCTCTCTCTCTTTTTGTGGATTTCTCATCTTCAGAACCCTCATATGAACCCGATGACAGGGTTTTAGCCCCCCAGTCTGGAGTTCTTTGGTCACATCATCCACTTCTGAGTCCTTAGGAACCTGGTAGGTAGACCCATAATCCACATAAGTAGTTCTTCCTTTTATCTTGATCGCATTAAAATTGTTGACGGCCAGAACTGTGCTCCTCTGGTCTTCATAACAGAGGAAACAGAACCCTTTGGATTTCCCAGTCTTCTTGTCTAGCACAAGATTAATGTTAACAATCTCCCCATGTTGTGAGAACACACAGATGATGTCCCCTTTAGTCAGTTCATAAGGAAGCCCTCCCTTAAGGAAGATCCAGGCACTGTCTTTGTATTTGGAGTGCCAGGACACCTTATCTACCACTCCAACATGGATCTTTTGCTTGTTCAGCTCATTGATCAACTTCACTTTAGTTAAAGGGTTCATCTTCACAAGGTTGTGCTTGACAAGGTTTCTATTTTTTTTTTCTTTTTTTTTTTTGTACTGGGGATTGAATTCAGGGGTACTCAACCACTGAGCTACATCCCCAGCCCTATTTTGTGTTTTATTTAGAGACAGGGTCTCATTGACAAGATTTCTTGATGTATCAAAGTAATGCTTACTTTCCACTTAACAAAGAATACAAAGGGATGGGCATTCCAGAAGCTTTTCAGAAAATAATTTGAATAATGAAATGTTTGCATAAAATATTCTGGTTCCTGAATTGGCTGTTAAATCAGTTTTAATTCCTCAAGGGCTTACTATAGTTGATTAAGCACAGGAGTTATTTAAGCCGGGCTTGGTGGCACAGGCCTGTAATCCCCACACTTTGGGAGACTGAGACAGGAGAATCACGAGTTCAAAGCCAGCCTCAGCAATGGCGAGGCAATAAGCAACTCAGTGAGACCCTGTCTCTACATAAAAAACACAAAATTGGGCTGGGGATGTGGCTCAGTCGAGTGTCCCTGAATTCAATCCTTGGTACCAAAAAAAAAAAAAAAAAAAGGAGTTATTTAAGCTGGGGAAGGAGTGGTGAACAGCAGGGAGAAAAAAGCATTTTCTGTAATTTAGAGAAGATAAGAGACTTGGCAAGCCCTCCTGGCCCGTTTTGTTTTGGGCACTAGTAGGGGCAGTTTATTATTTTTATTAAATCATTTGAATTTCATACTTTTTAAGCAATAGGAAACTGTGTTTTGTACCCCCCGCCTCTGCGCCCCCGTTTTTTTTGTTTTCGATTGTAGCCCCATTTTGCTGCTTGCGCTCATGGAAAAAACAAAACAAAAAACAAAACACACACACACACAAACCCGCAACATTTTACCTTGTTGGTTCAAGATCTCCATCTACTGGTCAAATCTGGCAATTTCAGGTTATATGGTCCATAAGAAAATGGTTTTGTTGGGATTTGGTCAATTCACTTATTAATGAAGTTTTCTACATGCAAAATAATGTGAAGATCAGGAGGGTAAGGTGGGGCAGAGTGTTTCTTATGCCACAGACGATGGGAAACTGAAGACTAAACCTCTAACACTGTTAGATAGTTCAGCAGACATTTATCGAAGACCAAACCTGACAACTGGCGAAAATAAAGTGGATCCGCACTATGCAGTAAGCTGCGTGTCCCGTCTACTCAGATAGGGCCAGCAAGGTCCTTTCCGACAAATATTAAAAAAAAAAACAAAAACCAAATCTCAATAGAATAAGCGTAAATTGTGAGGTGGGAGGTCACTCAGGGGCCTAGGGCAGCTTCTGGAAAGAAAACTTGTCACCTGGCCTATAGGAGTAGGGCAGGCTTCTGGAGATGATGTCTAGATGGCCTGGGGAGTGCAAACAGGGAACGAGCAAGTAGAGAGCAGGATGTGACAGATTCAGGGAACAGCCGAGCCAGGGCACATGCGAGGGACTGATGAGATGTTGGGTTTTGCCAGAGAGTACACCGCAATGCGGGGCGTTACCAGACTGGGAATCCGCGAACAGTCCTCCCAGTGCCTCAGTGCTAGGTCAGGAGGCTTGGAAGCTCAGACCTTCCAGCGACACACCAACATACTCGCTTTCTTTTCCCCTTATTAGTTCTTCTTCCTTGTCTAGACTTTACGGCCATCAACTACCCATCTTTCTTTGGTCTTCAAAATTCAGTTCAATAAAGATCGCAGATCTGTCGGGGTAGAGCAGGAGAGGCATGAATGTAATGCTTGCGCCCCCTGGTGGCAATCTCAGGATTGTGCTCCTTTACCTTCTCCAAAGGCCCAGAGGAGAGCTGCCTCTTAAAACCAAGAGGATTTCTTGTCAGTAAGTGTGGTTGTAATTATAGGAAGATACAGAAAGATTAACATTTGCCTGGGACTGTGGATAGCATTAGTATCAACTCACTTTTTCGGCTCCTTTTCCCTCTTGAGCAAAATGTTCTCCTTGATAACCACAGGCCTGGAATAATACTAAATCATTTAAATCCATCCTGTTGGAGGATTTCCCAGTTTCTGTGTGTGTGTTTGTGTGTGTGATGTGTATACTTATATTTGCACATGGATTCTCTCTCTCTCTCTTTTTATCCAGGCTTTTGGGAAATAAAATTCTTAGGTACTCATCTGTCTTGTGTTTAAAGAATTCTGACTCAGCTGACTCTATTGTGGTGTTCACAATCAGGATGGAAATTTGAACGAGATGAGGATCATTTATTGATTTGTGGGGAAAAAAGAGTGAATGCTTTGTGTTCTAGAGATGGCCTTAGCTTGTCAATAATTGATTTTGTTTTCAAGAATAATGAGGAAATTTAAAGTAGTGTGCAATTAAGGACAATATTTTTTGCTTACAAGGTTTTCTTTGCATTGGCAGAGGCACGTCTAGGACTATAAACCTTTAGAAATCTCATGTAGCTGATGGGTCGAGATTTGCAGGGGAAGGGAGGGCTATTCACTTTGGACTCGTTTCTGTCATCACAGAGAAGCTGAAATCTATTTATTTACTTGTAAAGCTGAACAGATTTGAATTTAACTGTCCATGGGCCCCTTCGGGCAGGGCATAATTGGATTTACTTCTCTGTTCTCATTTGGAAATCTTCCTTTGGCTTATAGCGAGAAAATTCTGTGGCTCCACACAGTCCAGAGAGGAGCTTCTTAAACTTTCTTCCCTGTTACCCTATCCTGTCAGAGAGAACTCAGCCTCACAAACAGAATGACAGCAATCTATCATCTTCACTTACCAAATCTCACAATTATTTCTAGTCTTCAAACCTTGTGCCCTAAAGAAAGAATTATGCTTCTGTAGAGAGCATCTCTGAAACCTAGAGTAAGTACCCTTCTACTTAGATAAAACCTACCATCAGGCCACCTGTCCTCCACCTGTTATCAAACGATAACCATAGTGCCAGGATAACCCTGAGTTATGGGCTGACTTGTCTTAATCCCCAGAGCCTCAAAATTTAATGGTAGGGCCTTTAAAGAAGTAATAAAATTACAATGAGGTCATTAGAGAAGGTTCTAGACTGGTGTTCGTACAAGAGGAGATTAGGACATAGCCACAGAGGAAAGGCCTGGTGGGGATGTAGGAGAAGGCAACCACATATGCAAGCCAAAGACAGAGGCCTCAGAAGAAAGCAATCCTGTCAATACCTTCATCGTGGGCTTCTAGCCTTTAGAAGTGTGAGAAAATAAATTTCTGTTGCATAAGCCACCCAGTCTGTGGTATTTTGTTTGGGCAGCCCTAGCATACTAATGTGCCCTGAATTTCTCATTGTTCAAATTCGATCCATAAAATGGATTAAACGAGCTCTATCTGAGCAATGTTTTCCATTCACACCCTCATTTTGTGGAGTGTAGAGATTCTCCATCTTGAGAATTCTAACCTGAACTAATTTCTTCCCTGTTTAGAGGTCAATTGGGAGATACTAATCTCACCCTTTGTAATGGGAAGGAATGTAGGAGCAAGCCAGGAATAAGCTCCTTGATATTGGCCCATGTCCTATGTGCATTTTAAAGTTCCTTGATATTGGCCCATGTCCTATGTCTAAGAACCTCTTGGTCTGAAATGCAAGGTCTTTAGCAATATACCACCAATTTTCCTTATACAAACTTAAAAACAAAGTTGTTAATGCAATATAAAAAATAAGAAACACAATTAGAAAAATAAATTCCTAAACTGTACCTACTCAGAATTAACCATTGTTTCAATTAGGAGTTTCTTGTTTTGAAAGCAACTTTAAGTGCATTTGAACATACTGTCATGTCTGCGCCATTTTTATTGGCCACACAGCATTCTATTTTATGAAGTACCATGCTTTTTCAATTAATCTCCTATTTTTGGATAGAGTATTTCTGTTTCTTTTCACTATTATAAATAATGCTGCAATGGACATCATTTTAAATGTTTTTATTTTTATTTATTTTTTTCGTACTGGGGATTGAACTAAGGGGCACTTGACCACTAGGTCACATCCCCAGCCCTATTTTGTATTTTATTTAGAAACAGGGTCTCACTGAATTGCTTAGTGCCACACTTTTGCTGAGGCTAGCTTTGAACTGATGATTCTCCTGTCTCAGCTTCCTGAGCTGCTGGGATTACAGGCATGCGCCACCATGCCTGGCTTAAATATTTTTAAAAGTGAAACATTTTTTGTTATGAATGCCTGAGTATATACTTGCAGGGTCAAAGCTCCCCATTTAGAGGATATGTGTGCATAGTATCCAATTGTCCTACAGAAAGTGTTCTTTTCTGTAACCTCTCCAGCACTGCCTACTTTCAGTCTTTTGCCTTTTTGCCATCCTGATGGGTAAAAAATTGTCACTTACCATTGTATAATGATTTGAATTTCTTTTATTATTTATGAAGATCAAACATTAATCTCACAAATTTATTGGCAATTTGTATTTTTCTTTATGTATTAAAAATTAGGTATTCTTTTAAAAACATAAAACTACGAAAGCTGTTTTGTGAATTCAAGATACTGGTTCAGTCATGTTTATCTCTCAGTTATGTCAGTCTGACATTTACCTTTTTTTAAAATACATTTTTAGTTGTAGAAGGACACAGTATCTTTATTTATTTTTATGTGGTGCTGAGGATCAGACCCACTTCTGATAAATGCTTTTTACTAAGTCCAGGAAGTTTCCTTCTTTTTGTAATATATTCAGTTTCTAATTTTTTCCCAGAATGGATGTTGGATTTTATCAGAAGTCTTTATTGACACCTATCCAATATGTTTATTTTTTTAATCTTTGTTTTGTGAATATGATGAATTATCTACATAGATTTTCCTAATATTATATACTTTTTGTTTCAGTGTTTTTCTGGTAGTGATGAATTATTTAAGTTGGAATCAGATTTAATAGACTCATATTTTATTTTGTATTATACTTATAAGAATGATTCACTTGTTTCCTTCTTTTCTTCTTTCCTTCTCTCCCTCCTAGGTTTCAGTATATGGCTATCCCAGTTCCATTAAAATTTGAGACATTTTCTTCTTTATATATGTTTCCTACTCTTTTGTTTGATTTGTTTTCCAAAGTAGTTTAATTTCTTCAAGAGCTGACTGTGGTAATAATATCTGCATAGACATTATTAATTTAATCAAAATCATCTTATTTATTGTTAAAAATATCTCATTTATTGTAAAATCCACACAATGATATTGTCTCCTAGTTGAAAATTTTCCCTCTTTATCTGTTATTTGATTCCATTCCTTTTTTCTTGTATTTTTATGTTTTCCTTTTCTGTCTTGCATTAGACTTGTCAACAGTTTGTGTCTCTTATTGATCTTCTCAAGGACCAGTCTTGATATTTGTTTGTTAATCTTATTTCTTTTTTATTTCATAATTAATTTCTACTTTCCCCATAATTCCCACCTCCTGCTTTCATTTATTTTTTTTTCTAGTTTCTTCAATTCGTTGGTATTTTATTTTTTAAAAATGCAATTGTGAAAATATTTAAAGCTCTAAATCTTTTTCTTAGTATTTGGGGAGTATTTCTTTGTGCTTTGGTATGTATTGTTATTATTGTGGTTGATGTAGATGGTATTACAGTTCTTACTTTCTCTTACATCCAAGGATTTATAAGAAGGCTGATTTGAAGTCTGCAAGGGGTTTGACTTTTAAAAGTGCCAGGCTTTTTTAATGTTTATTTTTACTGTGTGTGGCATATGCTGTTATTTGCATATCAGATATCCATCTCTTCCTTTTTTCTCTAGTAGCTGAACTCAGGTTTTGTTGAGGGCAGCAAACTATGTAGCTATAATTGCTCACTTTTCTACTCACCTTGTAGCTAGTCGTAGCATGAGGCATGGTTCTGACTGGCGAGATGTAAGCACAAGTCCCTGGAGTCAGAGTCCTTTTCTGAACAAAAAGGCAAAGACTTACCAAAAGAAAGCTTATTTACTTCTTTGCCCTTTCTCCTTCATCCTTGCTAAATTTCCTGAATGCAAATGTGATGCAAATGTTATGTCAGAGGTACGGGAAAAGTCAAGGGTAAAGTCTAACAGGTTAGGGATGGCAAAACAGAAAGAAAGAAAGGAACTACATGACTTCTGATTACGTAGGTCAGTGAATACCTCTCCTGCTGATACCTGTGCTTCCTGCTACTTGCAGCTGAATAAATTTCTAATGGAAACATTACCCTGTACCTAGAAAATTGTGATTTGCCAAAAAGTCTACTTTCCCTTATCAATTATGATATGCTAATTACTATGGTGGGTAGACTACTCAATGTAAATCACACTGGTCCTGTTTCTTTGTTTAGGGGTGAACATGGAGCTAAGCTATGAGTACTCAGACAATGATGGAAGTTAAATGGATGCTTCTGGTCAAGCTTTATTTGCTTCAGAAAGAGGATTGGAATGGAAAAGTCCTTTATTAGTGCTCCCATGACCAGGGAGCAAGAGAGAGGGAGAGGAAGCTGGTGGGGTCCTTACATCCCCTTCAAGGGCACACCTCCAATAACCTAAAGATCTCCCACTAGGTCCCACCTTTTAAAGGTTCTGCTACCTCCAAATAGCACTAAGCTGAGAGCCAAACCTACGCATGGTCTTTTGGGAGATATTCCAGATCCAAATTATAGCTCCTTTTTAGTTTAATATTACAGGTAAATTTGTCTATAGTTCCAATGTTAGAATTTGAAATTCAGAGATGCAAGGATCACCTAACTTTTCTGTGGTTTTATTTTGTCACTTTTATTTCTGGTGGACTGTGAGAAACTTCAAAAGAGCTATAGCTCAAGGCAGTACAATGGGCCCCAACTTCACAGCTGAGCCAAGGTACTTTCCATGTTTCTTGTAGTAGAAAAGATCAACATGGGCTCTGCCTCTGGCTCTAACTGAACCTACCATGGCAATATCTCCAGTTGGTACATAAGTGAGGTGGGCACTAGGGCTCTCCTTTTTGTACCCACATTTAGTTTTCTGAAGTTGATTGTACAGTCAAGCTTTGTGTTCTCACTACCATCAGTTCAGTTCCTGGCCTCCGTGAATTGGAGAACATTGTTTGTGCTTGATTAGAATCTGTTGGCAGAAGCTCGGGTCACAATCAGACATAAAGCAGGGAACTTTGTTGTGGTGTCAAATATTTTCCAGATGTTATTTTTTTCTTTTCACTTCCCAGTGGTTGGCCTTTACTGTTCTACAGCATTGTGCAAAGATTTGGTCTTCACTCTCTGACTCTTTTATCCTTGTACTCCTGCCCTGGTCTTATCTTCTTCAAAATTCTTATTTGAGTAATGCCTTATTCTCCTTCAAGAAAACTACACTGAATCTACAAGAAGAAATCTTCTTAGTTCCTGCCTGAGTACATCTTGCATCTCCATGAACTTACTGGAAAAGATGATGTTTGCCTCTGTACAAGTTTTTAACCAGGAGAATGGGCTGGAGTTCAATTCTTGGGTAGTTTTCATGTCAGCAGAACTGCCACACCATCAACTAATCACCTGTCTAAAAAGCAATTTTTAATAAACAGTATAGTTTATGTAAAGAAGATACTGTGGCTCTGCCTTTAGAAATAATGGACCCATTATTGTGCTAAAGTGTATTGGACTATTTCTTGCTCTTTATTAGTGCTGGGTCATTCAACTAGGTCTCCTGAGTTTAATGTCTGCTTTATTAACTCACAGTATTAAATATGAGTACATTGTTTTTTTTCTTTCTTTTGTTTCTTTCTTCCTTCCTTCTTTCCTTTCTTTCTTTCTTTCTTTCTTTCTTTCTTTTTCTTTCCTTTCTCTCTCTCTCTCTCTCTTTCTTTCTTTCTTTCCCACAGATTGAACCCAAGGGCACTTAACGAGTGAGTCACATCCCCAGTTCTTTTTAAAAAAATTTTTAATTAAAAAAATTTTTGAGACAGGGTCTTGATAAGTTATGTAGGGCCTTGCTAAATTGCCGAGGCTGGCCTTGAATTTACAATTCTCTGCCTCAGCCTCCTGAGTTGCTGGGATTACACAGGTGAGTGCCACTATGCCTGACAAGTATGTTCTTTTTATAATCTCTGGAAGGTGGAAAGTTTTTTGAATTTGACTCAAATCCTCCCCTTCACATGATCATCATATCATAGATGTCAATTGCTCACTACCCTCTCCTGCCTTCCCTCAATAATCTTGCCATTATTAGCTCATTCTAGTTTAAGTCAAGAACTCTTCCATGACTTTTATCCCCTGAAACTAATCCCAGGTTCTTATTGTAAAGATTACACGACCAGGAGAAGGTGAATTAAGCCACTCGGCAAGGCTTTATTGGAATGCGGGCCCTCGGACCAAATCCCCCGTCCATCAGAGCGTGTCGGGAGAAATGGTGTCGGAGATTCCGTGCATAGAGAATTTCAAGAAAACCCAGGGGAGGGCTTGGCAACAGGAAGAGAAGGCCAGAGTCCTTCTGGATAGGTCAGGAAAACTCACTGATTGACAGGAGGCGTGTCCACTAGTGACCTCACATCTGGCTTGCAGCTCCACTGACCAGTTTCCTTAATTGGGCATCTTAGACCCTGACCAGACCTAACACTTATGATGTACTTGGTTTCTGTATCAAGACATGAATCTGAGGCTAGAGTTGTGGCTTAGTGTCAGAGCACTTGCCTTGCACATGTGGGGTACTGGGTTCGATCCTTAGCATCACATAAAAAATAAATAAAAATTAAAGGTATGTGTAAAAAAGACACTGTGGTGCAAGACTATTAAAAATAAAAAAGACATGAATCTTCTGTCTGTCTTCCCCCAACTCCTGTCACACACATCAGTTTGAATGAAGAAGTTATCATCACTCAAAGTAATTTATTTAGACAAGAAGAATCCAAGAGTCTTGTGAACTTCCCTGAAGATTTCATCAGGGAGGTAATTATTCGAGTGTAGAGGTTTATGTTGCAGGCCCCACACAGCTAGTAATGCATCTTCTGGATATTCCTGTTATTCCCAAAATCTGCTTAGGCTACCACATCTCAAAGGGCAAATCTGTAGGGCTGGGGACATAGCTCAGTTGGTAAGTTGCTTACCTTGCATGCACAAGGCCTTGGGTTCAATCCCCAGCACCACCAGAAAAAAAAAAAAAAAAAAAACAGAAATCAAACGGCAAGTCTGTAGGCTGTTCCCAGCTTTTAGGATCCTCTTTCTTCTTCTACCCTAATTTCTCCTGGGAACTTCAGTTTCTTCCCCCTAAGCAAAGGAGACTCCTATTTTCCTTGACCTAGACAATAGCAAGGCCCAAGGAGGGAATTCACCTTGTAATTCAAGGCTTACCCACACATTATCCCAGGGAGAATATCAGCGTTCCACTTTAGAGGAATTTGATTAATAAAATGACTTCAGTCTCTTTAGTCTTGACCCACAGCCCATCTTAGTGTTATTTGGAAAGGTGGACATATTCTGGTGCTTTATTTCTTCTTACCATTTCAAACATCTCAGAGTTGATGTTTAGCTCCTGTGACCCCTCACGTAGCTTGAGATTTCTCCAGCCCTGTGACTCTGGTTTGCAGGGATATATAATTTTGTTTTCTCTGAGGATTCCAACTCCCTGTTCCCTGAAATTGTTGGGCCTTCCTTCACTTTGATTCTAGTTGTACTTATAGCATTTTTAAAAGAAGTTTCTGAATTCTAGTAAATACCATATTAAGTTCCAGAGTTGGCAAAGATTCTACCATATTTTTACTTGAGATAGAATTAAGTAAGTAGGCTTCTGATGCCATCTTAAAGTCCATATCTTTGGCTTAATCTCCCCCATTCATTTTTCTCTGCAAATTCTCTGTCAGTTATCAGGAGCTCACACTGCACTGCTCTGGGTTGTTTGGAATGCTCTCTTCTCCATTTCTCTAAATTCTGCTATTCTTTAAAAGTCAACTCAAATTCTTCCTCTTTTATTAAAATCTTCCTAAGTCCTTCTATCTCAACAAAGAATTATATAGGACCCTTCAAACTATCAGTACAATTTTGAACATTTTTGTGAGACTCTTTACCTTTTTCTGATAGAATAGCTCTTTGGCAAGGGCTGCTTTATGGATCCTTCTATTGTTATTTACCCAACACGTGTTTTAATTTTGTTTCTGTACTTACATTTACTTTTGAGGGAAAGAATAATTTTTATATGTTTCATGGTATTCATTAAATACTGATTTTGTATTTTTGATTTATTTAGCAATAGTTTATTTTGTGTTTTTGATTTATTTAGCAGTTTAGAAACTGCCACTTTTTCATTACAAAAAGTAGTAAAATAAATATAACACTTTGATTTAAGGTCATAGTTATTCTTTGGGTTGAAAGGAGGAATGCAGTCATTATATCTGTAATAGTTATATCTAATCATGTGGGTTTAGGGAAATTAATTCCATATGGATTCATCACAAAGTAGAACTACTTGTATTTCTTCTCTATTTCCAACACCATCCATTCTTTTTCAGGGTCTCCTGATAAACACCAAATGGCAAGGTGATGATGGCAATGGAGGGTTTGGAGAAGGATTGCAGAAGCCATGCCAAAAATACAGTCCCAGAGGGATTAATGGGCAGTTGGGATTACTGACCAGGGAAAAAGAAGCAAACAAAATCTGAAGTTCTTAGTTTCCAGATGACCATCAATTCCCAGAAATATCCTGGGTTCCACTGTAATTTTCTGACTAATTAGATCAACTGACCAAAAATGGTATGATCAGATTATTTTATCCTGACTTGCTCTAGGCAAGTTTCCATAATCCATACACCAATTCCAGCCTGTTGATTAATCGGTAAGCCTGCTCACAGTTCTGTCAAGCGAGCAGAGATATTGATTTATCAATAATAGAATGTGCTACTGGCCTTTGATTATATCAAAAGGGCAACTAATTTCTCAAGAGTATGCTAATTCCATATGAAATAATAAATAAAATTGCCCTGTATTTAGAGATATGTGATTGTAGAACCTATCAATTAGCCTTCTTCCAAAAGCTCAGTTTTTCTAGTGAAGAATAACTTACTGATTTAATTTTAATAGTTCCGACCCTGAACTTTCGGTAAAATAAGCAAACAAACAAAAACTCAACCCAAATATATGCAGAAGCCACTAGTTTTCTGGGCATTTTCTTAGCCAGATAGACATATTTTCTGGGATGAGAAGTAGAAGTCAAGTCATCATTATTATTTTTGCCATGGGCCAGTGCTTTCTGGATGTGTTCATATTGTATGTGTGTTCACTTACATGATTGTACGAATTCCTATCTAACTCTTGAAACAAAGCAAAGCATGAAGCGAATGACCCAGCAAATGACCCAGCTAGGTTAATTTCCTGAATAATGACTGTACCTTTACAATAATTTCTTAAACCCTAAGCAAACCAACTTTTTTATAAGAAAAGTTCTAAGTCTGGTTTTGTATGTAATTTTTCTGTTTTTCATTTGTTTTCCGTCTCTCCTCCTTTTACCTTTCTTTTCTCTCTCTTTTGCCCTTTTCCTTTATTCTTGTCTGAAGCTAATGATTCTGTCATTATTTCTTCACCCATTCAGTTGTTTATTTTTTCAATGGGCATTCTAATGAATAATTCAGTGGTTAGCAAAATCCACTTCCCAACAAAGACAAAGTTTCGATTAGTGCAATACAGTAATTGGTTAGCAGCCATTACATAGAATTTATTTGTAATAAATGTTAATTTTAGCAATTGTGTAGTTGTAACACATCAACTTTCCTTCATTGTGACCAGAATAACAGAATATTTAGAATTTAAATGAGCTTAAGTTAGAAACTAAATAGTAATTGTACTACTGGCCAATAAATAGGAATGGGTACTATCCCTCAGAGCAATGCTATGAAAAAATATACAGTTTATCTAGTTTCCCTGCGTGGTAGCATTTTGCAGATATAACACCCAGGGTATTGACATTGATGGAGTCTAGATACAGATATCTTCATCACCATAAAGAAGCTTGATGTCACTCTCTTATAACCATACCCACTCCACTCTCCCTTCCCCATTTCTGATCTCTGGAAACAAATAATCTGTTCTCCATTTCTACAACTTTGTCATTTTAAGAATGGTAAATAAGTGGAATCATACAGTTTGTTGTCTTTTGAGATGGGCTCTTGGACTCAGCATAATTTCCTGGGGATGGATTCAAGTTCTTTTTTTTCTTGCTGTCTAGTTTTCCATAGTATAGAGGTAGCATAGTTTAACTGTGTACTTGCTGAGAATATCTGGGTTGCTTCCAGGTTTTAGTTATTGTGATTAAAGCTGCTGTGAATTTTTGTGTACAGGTTTTTGCATGAATATAGTTTTCATTTCTCTGGGATAAGTAAATGACCAAGAATGCAAAAGTAGTTGTATACTTAGTTTTATAAGAAACTGCCAGACTATTTTCCAGAGTAGGCATGCTATTTTATATTCCTACCGCAATGTATAAGGATCCAGTTTCTCCACTTTCTCACCAGCATTTGTTGTTTTTTATTTATTTTTATTTTAGCTGCCCTGATAGATGTGCATTGTCATGCCATTGTGGCTTTAGTTTTTGTTCTCTAATGCTAATGACAGAACATCTTTCATGTACTTAATTACCATCTGTGTATGCATCCCCATAGGTGCAATGTTTCTTCATGTCTTTTGCCCATTCTCTAATAGGACTTTTAAAATTATTAAAATTATTTTATTTATCCACTATTTTTATTGGTGCATTATGGTTGTACAAAATCATGAGTACCAAACACTTTAAAAAGTTTTTGGTACCAGGGATTGAACCCAGGGGAGCTTAACCACTGAATTACATCATCAACCCTTTTTATTTTTTTTAACTTTGCAACGGGGCCTTGCTAAGTTGCTGAGGCTGGCTTTGAACTTGCGATCCTCCTGCCTCAGCCTCCCTTGCTGCTGGGATTTCAGGTGTGTGCCACCAAACCTGGCTTTTTTTTTAAATATTTTTTAAATTGTTGATAGACCTTTATTTTGTTTATTTATATGTGGTGCTGAGAATCGAACCCAGTGCCTCATGCATACTAGGTAAGCGCTCTACCACTGAGCCACAACCCCAGCCCCCTTGGCTTTTTTTTTTTTGGCCAAAGAGAATTCATATCTTTTTTTTTTTTATTATTTTATTTTTTTTCCCAATAGTTGCATTTTAATACATGTTGGCAAACATAACAGAAAAAAACAAATTATCAGAAGCTGTACACACTATTCACTGAAAACATTTGTTGAGGCAAATAGAAAAAAATTATTACAATCATAATTTTTCTAACTTTGCACAAAATTATAAGCAGATTACATTCTTCATATTAAACATCTTTATATGCACTTTCAATGAACAGTATATATATATATATAT
>CM053403.1:99920040-100012708 GCA_028644305.1 Xerus rutilus
GGCTTTTTTTTTAATTGAGAAAGTGTCTTGCTAAATTACCCAGGCTGACTTCTATCTTCCTGTCTCAGTCTCCTGGGTAGCTGGGTTGACAGGCATGTGACACTGCACCTGGTTTCTTCAGCCACTTTTTAGGGGTGGATTTGATGGCAACAAATTCTTAGTTTTTCTTCATCTGAGAATATCTTTATATTTTCATTTTTTTTCTTTTTTCTTTTAGATGCCAGGGTTTGAACCCAGGACCTTGCTTCCCTTAATTCTTATATTATATATATCATTATATAAAGACTTCGTGAGTGATGGTTGTTTATCTTTAGGTATAGGTACTTAAAAATGTCATTCTGTGTCCTCCTGTCTTTTGTGGTTTCAGAAGAGAAGTCTACTTCTATTCAAATTGGCATTTCCTAATAAGTATAAAACATTTGACTGTTTTCAGGGCTTTGATGTTAGTTTTTAGAAGTTTAATTATATGTATCTTTTTTGTAAAGTATTTTCTTTTAAAAAAATTTTTTTTAGTTATAGATGGACACAATATCTTTATTTATTTTTATGTGGTGCTGAGGATGGAACCCAGTGCCTCACGCATGCAAGGCAAGCACTCTACCACTGAGCTATAATCCCAGCCCCAGTTATATGTATCTTGGTCTGATTTTTTGAGGAGGTTTATCCAACTAGTTGTTTACTTGGTTTTTTTAAAGTTATACTCCATGTATTTTATTTTATTTACCTTTATTTTATTTATTTATTTTTATGTGGTGCTGAGGAGTGAACCCAGTGCCTCACATGTGCTAGGTGAGTGCTCTACCATTGAGCCAAAACCTCAGTCCCTCACTCAGCTTTCTTAATTGATAGGTTTATTTCTTCTACTTCATTTCAAGTAATTTTTCACTTAAACTTTATTCCTTTGCCTTTATCTCTACATTGTATACTAAGAGAAAAAGCAAATCACCAGAAAGGGGAAAATCAGGCTGGCCCCTGCTGCTCTCCCTGCACACCCCAAACCCAGTATTTAATGCTAGGGGCAATGGAACAAAGTCCAAGAAATTCTGAGGGAAGAAATTCTTTAAGAATTATTTTAATTGACACATAATAATTATATATATTTACAGGGCCCCTTGTGGTATTTCCATATGTGTATATAATGATCAGATTAGTGTAATTATCATATCCATCCCATTAAACATTTGTCATTTGTGTTGGGAACATTAAAAACCCTCTCTACTAGTTATTTTGAAATTTACAATTAATTGTTGTTAACCACAGTTATCCTACTGTGCTATAGAACATTAGAAGTTAGTTCTTTTTTTAAAAAAATATGTTGTTTAGTTGTAGATGAACACAATACCTTTATTTATTTTATGTGGTGCTGAGGATCGAACCCAGTGCCTCACGTATGCGAGGCAAGCGCTCAACTGCTGAGCCATAGCCCCAGCCCCAGAAGTTAGTCCTTTTATTGAGCTGCACCCCTATACCTATAAATCAACCTCTCTTCATTCCTCCCTCCTCCCCCTTCCCAGCTTCTGGTAACCACTGTTCTACTCTCTAATTCTGTGATATCAGCCTTTTTTTCCCCCCTAGCTTCCACATTTGACTGAGAACATGTGGTATTTGTCACTCTGTGCCTGACTTAGTTCACTTGTGTGTCCTCCACTCCCATCCATCTTGCGATAAGTGACAGGATTCCATTTACAGCTGAATAATACTCCATTGTGTATATATACCACATCTTCTTTATCCATTTACCCACTGATGGACACCTAGGTTGTTTCCATATCTTGGCTATTGTGGATACAGCTTCAGTAATCATGGAAGTACAAATATCTCTTCAACATTACTTCAATCCTTTGGATATAGACCCAGTAGTGGGATTGCTGGATCATATGATAGTTCTATTTCTAATATTTTGAGGAACTTCCATTATTTTTTCCATAATGGTTGTACTAATTTACATTCTGAGGGAAGAAATTTTGAGTCAAAATTTTATATCCCAAATAAAGCTGTATTTAACTAAAGACTTATGTATTAGCTAATCTAAGGGCATGAAAGAAAAACAATATCCATGTTATATTTTTGCCAGTTAATCTAGAAAAATAAGAGTTGAATAAAAATAAAGAATTAGAGAAACTCTAATAACATAACTAGGAGGTGCATCAAATCCATTTAAATATGGATTTCAGACTAACCCCCCCCAAATCATGTTTAGAGAATACAAAGTAAATAATATCAGTCTGAAAAATGTAAACTAATAATATAATGAAGAAAACTAAAGGAATCTGGAGAGGTTTGAGAAGACATGTTCTTTCATATCAAGAGGTTTCTAAATTCTGTCTAAAATTGAAATATGGAAGGGGAAAAAAAAATCCTAATGACAGAAAACTCACTTTTCCTCAATCTTTTTCTTATCCTTTGAAAACCATTTAAGAAATAATATCTTGTGAAGAAAAAACATTGATTTGATGTTCACAATTCCAGTTTATTTCCCTTCTGTTAAATTCATGTGAAACTAAATTCCATATATTATATAAAAATGATATATTTATTATATCCATCTATCCATCATCCATAGATGGGCCATATGCAGGCAAATGCCTCCTTTGGAGGAGGGGGATATAGGGTGTCCTTTTCTAACCTCAGCTTGTGAAGGCTTGAGTGCTGGGGGGACAACTGGATAGTTTAAAGATGTGTTCACCACAGCTGGGAGACTCTAAAGACTGAGGTCTGACAATAGCATAGGAACTTTAGAGGTGAGAGGGATTAATTAGCTGTTTCAGTGGCAGAGTAAGAAAGAATGTCTTCTGTGCTGTGGGCAGTCTGCTTCCTGAGAGTCTGTCAGAGAAAGGGATGTGGAATGGTTTCCTGTGGACACATTTGGGAGAGAGACCTGGCGTAGGGGTCTTCTTCAGTCCTGTTGTGTAGGATTGACTGACAGGAGAGAAGATAGAGCTAAGAGGTTCCATGGGGTCATGGGCATTTCATTAAGAACCCATGGAAAGTACAACTATAATCCATGTGTAACAAACAGCTAGATCTATTTGGGAATTCTAGTTTGTAAAAATCCCTTACTTCATCACTCACTGGCACTGGCTTTGACCCTAGAGGAGTATCTTAGTCTATTTTGTGTTGCTATAACAGAATACCTGACATAGTGAGAGCATGAGAGAAAAAAAGAGAGAGGGGTGGTGGGACTACATGGTGAGAGAGGAAGCAAGAAACTGGGAGGAGCCAGGCAGTTTCATTAGGACCAATCCACTCCTGTTAAACTCTTCTTGAGGATGGTCATGACCCGGTCACCTTCCACTAGGCCCCATCTCTTAAAGTTCCTACACCTTGTAGTACCAAGCTTCTAGCACATTAACCTCTAGGGGACAAATCATAGCAAGGAGTCTGAAACTGTGGCTTCCCAATGGGGGAAGGAAGTAAGCTCACAGAGAGTGGAGAGTAGAAGAACCATACATTATTCTCTTCCCCACTTCTGAACTGAAGCCAGCAAAAGTAAAAGGGTGGAGAAAAAAGAAGACTCAGTTAAATCCTGGAATGTTCACTGTTATGTGGGACTAGATTTTAATTTTTAAGGTTTTTTTTGGACCAAAGATGATGGAAGGATCTTCTAGAAGTTCAGAAAAGTCAGGTGCATCCGCACCAACCATTTGCTTTCTGTGGGTGCCCAGCAGCTTCAGTGCTCTCCCTTTAAGCCTCGGTTCCAATGTCCTCTCCACCATGAAGCCTTCGTGGATCTACTCAAATGGAAACTTTTACTGACTTCTCTAATCTGCCTAGGCACCTTATAATATTGGCTGAGCATAACACAAACCCTACCACAGACTTTCACTCAAGTCTATTGTAAGCATACCCCAAATAATTGACTAACATAAAAGCATGACTTCTATGATAGTTTGTCTGTGCTTCTGGGAAAAATAGAGCAATATCATTTCAAAACTTGATGGAAAAGAAAATTAAATTCTTAGCTCTAGGGCCTAAAATCATGAACTGTTACCGTTGTCAACCCAGCAAGGGTTCACACCTCTACAAGACTGGCATTTAGGAAACAGGAGCACAGCTGAAGTGATAGTTCTTTATTTACCCTTCCTGCCTGTGACAATTGGCATGCATCAATATATCCCTGCTTTTTCTGTGGGGCCTTGCTCTCTTTGTGATATGTAGTTCATTTTATTCTGAAAGCCCCTTCCTGCCACATGATGTCTGCCATGGGATACATAATACTGCACAAAGTGGAAGCAGTTATTGAAATAGACCATATAAAATTTCAGGTTGAGGGGGAGAAGTTGCTACACTAAAAATATCAGGACTATGAAGTCCCAAGTCCCAGAATATTGATAGACCTTGTGTTTTCCTTTCTATGTTATTTTATGGTGGCTGGGAACTGGAGCTGCCTAAATGAACCTGTTTTTTTATTTCTGTGGCAATAGCCATGGTACTATCATCTAACACTAAATAAAGAGAAGCACTAAATAAAGAGAAGCACCTTTAGAAGATGTCAGTATTATTCCCAGCAGAGGCCAATGTGGTGACAGGGTTGGAGAAATAAAATTTGGTACAAAGGAACGGGAAAATGGATTTATTTTTCCTCCAGTGAGAACTTAAGAGTGTCTTCTTGGCTAAATGGTTTAACTTTTCAAATGTCTTCAGTGAATTTCCAGTTTAGATCTGAAAAGAAAAAAAAAGTCAAAATTCCCCCGTGAAAAGGAAGGAGAGTATTCTAACATCAAAGTAAAGAAGAACAAAACAAAACCCTTCTCTCCAGAAGTGACCATAATTCACAACTTGGTGTAAATAACTAATATTTAATTGGTTGCCAAATATCTATGACATGTCTTAATTGCTTTTAATCATTATAAGCATCCTTCATAGAGTCTAGGTTTTTTAAAGCTAAACTTCAAACAATAAAACCAAGAGGAAGAAATAATCCAGTTGCATATAACAAGAGTTAAATGTTTCTTCTATACTGCATAACATCCTTCCAGTGACAGAGTGGTTCAGGTCATTTGAGTTTAGTTAACTTAGTGTAAAAATGACACATTAAAGATTAACATGGGGATTAACTGTACTGTAAGTTAAAAAAAAAGCAAGTTTCTCAATCCTTAGCCTATAAAGCCTTAGCTTTCTGAGTCAGCAAGAGGCCAGGAGAGGGCTGAATAGTTTGCTAGAAAACCTGTGAAAAGAATAGAAAAATCCAAATCTCAAAGTCATGCACTTTTGGAATGAATGTGTTCTTAGCATTCTAAAGGGATTGTTCAATATGAAAAATAGAAGGATTTTCTATTAGGGTAGTTAGAAAGATGTATTTGTCAGGCTGTATATCATTTGAGATAGTCTGTTTTCTCCAGCAAATGGTGTACAGTTTTTTTTCGGGGGAGGGCAGGGGAAATATTTTGGGAAAAGGAACATAACATGCTCCTGCATATGAGCTTTCAAAGCTGTTTTCTGAACAGTTCAGCATTTTGTTTTATGTTTAACATTTTTGTTATAAGGAGCAAATTGCTTGAAAAAGTAGATGATTTCTTTTGTTTTCTGAACAGTTCAGCATTTTGTTTTATGTTTAACATTTTTGTTATAAGGAGCAAATTGCTTGAAAAAGTAGATGATTTCTTTTCATAGTCTTACTTTTTGGTGGGCGTTGAAAGAGCACTTTCAGCTTTCACTACTCAGTTATTATGGGGTGGCTTTCTTCCTGGCTTTGTCTTTTATCCATTTTCTAAGTGGAGAGGGTTTGGTTTTAGTGAGAGCTGTGTCTCTCTGTGGATTATCTGCTAGAAGTGATAGGAAGAAGGTGTTAAAAGCTTTACTGTGTTCTCCAGTAGGAGGATGTTGTTAGGTAGAATAATGTTTTGTTCTCCAAATAGAAAATTAACCTTAGTAGGTGGGGAGAACAGCATGTGATCTCTGCAGAAAATTACTTGCAAAGTCAACCTAATCTTAGATTCAGGAGGATGAAAGAATTTTGAAATGTCTTCTCATCTGTCTCCTGTGTTCAGGTAGCCTTTCCATGTTCTGTATTATTTTCCTTTTTTTCGCCTTGTTCCTTTCTTTTCTAGTCCCCTTACCATCATGGAACTTTCACAACCTCTTTCCAGATTGCCTCTGTACTATAGTTTGGATCTGGAATATCCCCCAATGACCATGCATTAAGGGTTTGGTTGCCAGCCTGTGGTGCTACTGGGAGGTGAGGGAACCTTCAGGAGATGGGTCCTACTGGAAGGAAGTTAGATCATTGGGGTATGACCCTGAAGGTAGTACTGAGGCTCTGACTCTTTCCTGTCTCTCTTTTGCTTCCTGGTTGTCATGGGGTGAACAGCTTCTTTTACTATGTGCTCCCACCATGATGTATTTTGCCACCACAGGCACAAAGGCAATGAGGCCAAATGACTGAAACTGTGAGCCAAAATAAATCTTTCCTCCTTTTATGTTGATTATCTTAGGTATATTGTTACAGTAACAGAAAACTGATTTTAAAGTAGAAAATCCTGAGTCAGCCAGAGTTCAAGAGAGAGTATGCTGGCTCAGGGATCACAAGATTTAAGCCCAGAGCAAGTAGAGAAGCATCTCTTTAATGAGAGCACAGACAAGCTACATAAAATCCAAAGGAACTTATCTATTGGTCCATGCTCTAGTCTAATTCTGGTTCAGGAACAAGGTCTCATTCTGTTGTACTGGTATCTTAAGACAATTGGAAAATTTGTGGTGTAAATGAAGATCAGATGGGAACAGAAGGCATTTTGGAACAGCCTGGCCACCCCACCCACACATGCCATTTGGGGGTTTGTATTTCTACAGGTTCATTCATCCCTAAAGTTGCCACTTAAGCACTCAGGGATTGTTTTTTACTGGCTCAACTGTTTCTATTTTGGTGCAGGCAAATGTAGTACCACTAGGTATTAGTGCTGCTTTTTTATTTTTAGATAGTTTCTAAGGAGTACTTTTTTGTAGTTTTGTTTTCTGATAATGATATTTTTAATACATAAATTGACTCCACACTTATTTTCTGGAGTGGATATTATGATGCTTATTCTCCTGTGGGTTGGAAGGAGTTAATCCCTAGCTGTTGGGAGTGTTGTCAGAAGATAGCCTGGGTCATCAGCCTCTGCCAATCAGCTCTCTCAGGAAATTGCCCATAGCTGTTTTTGGTGGCAACTTACACTATTGACTAGTTTCTAGGGGGAAAACAAGGGGATACATATAGCCTTGCTCCAATGCAGGACAACTCTGAAACTTCTCACTTTCATTGTCCCCTGCTAGGGTCAGTGGAGGCCTTTGCTGAGGTCACATCACACCTCGGCTTTTCTCTCCGCTCAGTCCTGCTCCCTCCACTTGGGCTTCATGCCAAGAATATTCTCTAATAAAGTTCTTGCATGCTAACCTCCATTTCAGAGTTTCTGTCCAGGGAACCCAAACTGTAAAATTTTTCCTTTCCTGGTATTTCCGGGAAAGATAATCACAAGCAAAACTCAAAAACCAAAACAAAACAACAAAACCCTTCTCATCAATTATTAGCATAACAGCATATTACACAGTCTCATGTTTTAGCATACTAAGCAAAAGCCAGCTATCATCCTCTTGATGGGGCTGCAGGATTGGGTAGGTAGGACCTCAAACAACTGAGAGGAACAGAGATTAAAATTTTTCCACAGAGAAGAAATTTCCAGAACTGACTCAATAGCAAGCATTCTTGAGGCAGCTCAGGAAGCTAGCCTACCATCTTCAAATCAGACTATGATCTCCAGCAAATAGGTTAGAAAATCCAACAATAACCCATGTAACTATTGGTCTCAAACAGCCAGGACTTGATTAATAAGTGATAGCATCCCCAATGTTTGTCCCTCCTTCCAACTTAGGACCAATCAGAGAAAGTTAAATATGCTTCTCTAACCAATTTCTTAGGATGCCCAGCTTCTAGTCAGCCTTCCTGCAGCTTCCCCAGGCCGACACCTGCAGGCTTACCTGCAGCTTCCCTTTTCTCCAAACGGTGTCTGGTATATAATAAATGCTATAAAAATGTTTTAAGTAAAACAAATAGAAGTTCATGGCGTAGGGGTCATGCCCAATTTTCTTATATACATTTGGTATTATATCCTTTTATTATAAGAATCTACTTTTATATCTGGTAGTTATTAATATTTGGAAGTTCTCAAGAAGAGAAACTTACATTGTCTGGAGAGGGTTCTGTAACAGACACTAAGACAGACAGGTGTCCTTTTCTTTGCTCCAGATGGCTTTTAGGTAGGTTTGTGACTTATGCTATAGGCTCTGCTGTTAACTTTCTCAAATGTTCTGTTGATCCCTCTGATTCCATTTATCCCTCTGGGTCTCAGGGATTGTAGAAAGTGTTCTCTCTTATATATTTTGTGAATCTCTAAAGACCATTATGGTGTTGCATTTTGCATGCCACTTATATTATCTTTTCTGACCTTGTTTAAAAAGAAAAATTCTATAAAGAAAGTATATACACCAACAAAATTCCATATACACTAATTTATATCTCTGGTCTACTAGCCTATAAGTATCCTGACTTTTTTCCCTATACGGTCTGGGTAGAGAAAATTCAGCTCAACTAGAAACATAGACTTGTAAATAGACATTGCCAGAAATGGAAGATGGGTGGCTATGGTTGGTGATTTGGGGCTCTGCTAGACTGATCTTCTTTTCATTGTGATGGATCTTGTGTAAAGTGGACCTTGGGGTAAAAGTGTTCCTGGAGGAACCAAGAAGGCCCTCTATAGTCTTCCTAATTTTTCTGGGTCCTAGAGCCTTTGGTTCAGATAACCAGGACCCTAGATCATCAAGGAGAACAGACTTTAGGGTGGTCAGATCCCTGGTCTGAACTTAAAAGTACACCTGGTGGTCCTGAGTTATACTTGGGCTTATTTTCTTGAAGTCGTCTATCAGAGAACCGGAGATTTGTTATGATGAGCCTGGCCTATGGCCAAAGAGTGTGGCTTAATGTTGCCTCTATAAACTCTAGGTTATGTTTGATCTTGTCACCTTTGTTATGATAATAAAAGCAAGCAGGCCTAGTGAATTTATTGATGTGCTGGTTAGAGAGGAACTTAATTCTTTATGTGAGCAAATGAGAAGAAGGCCAGCTGGCATCAACTCTGATGCTGCAGCAGAGGTATTAGGACTTGGTCTTTGTTCTCTCTTGTCAACTAGGTGGCCCCTTGGGAAAGGGAGATCCACTTCAGTGAGGGAGATTAATTGATATTGAAGAAGAGAACTTTACTAATGTGTGAACACTTAACAGTAGAAGCAAAAAAGGATGTGGGGAGCAAGTTCCTAGTGGAAGAGGGACTGGAAGGAGGTAATTAGAAGCAATATAGGAAGGCAGCAATTTGACTTGAAAGCTTCAGAGTCAGGGGCTGGGGTTAGGCGGTGAAAGAGGTAGGCTCCAAGAGGTGGTCCAGTTTCTCTAAGAGCTACGATCCATTTGAGAATGAGCTTCTTCTCAGGATTCTTGGAGTCTCTACCCAGGTAGAACTGATTCTTCAAAAGTAAGCTCTGTAGCAATTAGAATATTCATTTTAAGAGGAAAACTGCTCTGCTAGTGACAGGTGACAGCAAAGTCGTACACTGAAGGACTATGTAACATAACAGGTGACTTGTAGTGATCAAGTAAAAAATTATATTCTAAAAATTCTAAGAAATAATAAATCTGTATAATGTGCTTATAAATAGATTATTACAAATAATTCAAATAAAAACTTCGGTAGTCTGGAGAATTCACTGATATGAAATATATTTCTCAGTGTGATGACTTTTTCAGTTGCAAGGAGCATAATTCCACCAAATTATGTGACAAGGAAAACCACTGGAGGGAGATTGGGCTTTCCTAGGGAATAAGGATAATGGATGTGGCTGGGCCTCATGGATACTGAGATCAAGGACTAGAGAGTCAGGAAAAGAGATGGTTCTTTTTGTTTTTCTTCTGAAGCCATATAGTTTCCTTTCACTTCTCTTCATATCTGCTTCATTAATCTCCCTATTTTCAGATCAACTCTTTCTGTGTTAGCATGCATGTGACTGTCCTATCCCAGCTTCCTGTCACTTTATAGATCAAGAACTCAATAAAGGCTTACCTAGAATCCTTCTGTCTTTTGGTTTCATTTTTTTAGAACATTGGCTAATGTTCGAATTGTCTAATATGATTGACTAATGATAAACCAATGACTTGGTTCTCTTTAGGTCATGTGCCCAGCTCTAGCCCAATCAGCTATGGTCATAGGAGCAAAATTATAATATGTGAAGTTTTATTCATTCACTCATACAATAAACATTTATTGAGTATTTATTGTTTGTTTTGGTTAGATATTCTACTAAGCAGCTGGAATTTAATCTTGAACAAAACATACATACATGGATCTTACTCCAGTGAACTTATGTTATATACTGTGGAGGGCAGATATCAATGAAATACTACACACACACACACACACACACACACACACACACACACACACACAACCAGATGTTGTTTGTGCTGTGTGGGATCCTGTTTTCTCAGTTTAATTATTAAGGCTTACACTGAAGAAGCACAACGCCAAGCATTCTGCATTCTAAGGAGGACTAACAGTTCTTTGGACCACTCACACTTCTCAGAGTTTCCTGAAAAGTACTGATTCACAGGATAGAGCCCACAACACCAGTCCTCCTTTGGATATAAGAAGAGGCCTGGAAGGGAGGATGCCACCTTTTTGGGTGAGGGCAGTATTTGTGATGTGAAGCTATTCCTGTACCTCTGCTCCCCAAGGAGGAGGGAAAGTAGACATTTTCCATTATGTGGCTAAGATAAGGAGGCCCCCAAGAGAATCATTATTTTCTTGAAGCCATCTATCAGAGATTAGAGAAGAAGATGCCTTACATTCTTAACAAAAAATTCAGTGGTTAATTACAAGTTATGCAATCTAGAGTTGGGGGCATGACATTTTATTCTGTGATCAGACATCTTCTTATCTAGTAGCTTGTTGGCCTGTTGTTGTGTGGGGAGAGATCTGTGATGGAGGCCTGTCAGGTGAGAAGGAGACATCATAGTTTCCCTAGCTTAGATTAGGTTATTGCTGAGTATAGGGGCTAGATACTACAAGGGCCTGCTAGCTGAATAGTTGGATACAAGAGAAGAAGAGATTGGGATTACAGTAGGGCCTAGGATTGCTTCGGTGTGGGATAAATTGATGCACATACCAAAGCCAGAAGCCTCAGTTGAAAGACATGTGCAAGTCTCCCTAAGAACCACCATTCATTTGGGAAATAGCCCTTCCTTAGAGGGGCTTGCTGGAGTTTCTCTTTATGTAGCTGAGCCCAAAGACAAAGATCAGAAATGTGGTTATGATTTTAAGTCCTTTGGGTATAACCAAGGAGTAGGATAGCTGGGTCAAATGGTGGCTCTATTCCAAGTTTTCTGACGAATCTCCATACTGCTTTCCAGAGTGGTTGCACCAGTTTGCAGTGCCATCAGCAATGTATGAGTGTACCCTTTCCCCTATATCCTTGCCAACACTTATTGTTGCTTGTATTCTTTTTTTTTTAATTGTTGATGGACTTTTATTTATTTGTATGTGGTGCTGAGAATCGAACCCAGTGCCTCATGCATGCTAGGCAAACACTCTACCACTGAGCCATGACCCCAGCCCTAGCTTGTATTCTTGATAACTGCCATTCTGACTGGAGTGAGATGAAATCTTAGAGTAGTTTTGATTTGTATTTCTCTGATTACTAGAGATGTTGAACATTTTGTCATATATTTGTTGATTGTATTTCTTTTTCTGTGAAGTGTTTGTTCAGTTCCTTAGCCTATTTATTGATTGGGTTTTTTATTTTTTTGGTGTTAAGTTTTTTGAGTTCTTTATATATCCTGGAGATTAGTGCTCTGTCTCTGGTACATGTGGTAAAAGTTTTTTCCCATTTTGTAGGTTCTCTCATCACGTTGATTTTTTCCTTTGCTGAGAAGAAGATTTTTAGTTTGAATCCATTGCCAAAGGACTTAAAATAAGCATACTACAGTGACACAGACTCATCAATGTTTATAGCAGCTCAATTCACAATAGCTAAACTATGGAACAAACTTAGATGCCCTTTAGCAGATGAATGGATAAAGACAATGTGTTATATATACACAATGGAATATTACTCAGCCTTAAAGAAGAGTGAAATTATGGCATTTGCAGGTAAATGGATGGGGCTGGAGAATATCATTCTAAGCAAAATAAGCCAACCCCCACAAAACCAAAGGCCGAATGTTTTCTCTGATAAGCAGATGCTGATCCAAAATGGAGGTGGGGCTAGGATAGAATGGAGGAACTTTGGATTGGGCAGAGGAGAGTGATGGAAGGAGAGGTGGTATGGGAGTGGGAAGTATGGTGGAATGAGACAGACATTATTACCCTATATACGTGTATGATTGCACGACCGGTGTGACTTTGCATTATGTACAGTCAGAGGAATGAGAAGTTGTGCTCCATTTGCGTACAATGTGTCAAAATGCATTCTTCTATCATGTATAACTAATTAGAACAACAACAGCAAATAGAAATGTGATTATGAGTCTTTTGGGGAAGGATACCAAATTCACTATTGATCCTCTTTTTCTAACACCAAGTACATAAAAATAAGAGAAGAGAAAGGAAGATGTGTAAGAAAGGACCCAAGATTGTCTCCTACAATACCCACCCACTTTTGTCCTCAGCTATTGGAGCCACAGGAAAGAGATTTGACTGACTATTGATTAAAATTTTGAAAGGAACAGAATTGAGCCTTTAAGAAACAGAATGCAGATGTTCTGTTTGGGATGGATGGAAACTTTATAAAAAATACTATGGAATTCAGTAGAAGAGGGATTTTAAATAAATACAGGAGGGTGTAAAGGATACAGGGTTTGATAGAGAAAGGCAAAAAGTTGGGCGACTCTTGACTGTGTGGTAAGTCCCATGTGGCCGGAAACTTAGAGAGACAAGAAATCCGACAGTGTGAAATGACTTTCCTCTAGAGAGATATGGGGATTTGCTGTGAATGTGAGTTAGAAAAAAGATTTTGTGCTATAAGATCTAAATATTTTGACCTACATCTCTAGTGCAAGCTTCATCTTACAAAGGAGAAAAATAGGCCCAGGGAATTGAGGTGGCCTCCTGGATTCCACACAGCTAGCTGGTGAAGAATGGCTGAGAACGGAACCAAGATTAGACTTACTAGTATGGTCTGGTGTGTTTCTTCTCTAACACTCAGCTTCATTCTATAAAGGGGTGAAAAGGCAGAAGGACCCTTGATGTTCATGACAATCCTTCCCCCTGCATCATTTCTTGTGGTTGGTCCTGGCTTACTGTACCCCAAGATCAGCTACAATTGCCTAGTGTAACTGTGAGAAATGTGCTAGCTATCCTCTGATCAGATCATTGAGATTAAGGAACTGAACAGAACTTATGTTGGAAGCATTCAGATTAATTGACTTGTGACAATTACCTAATCATTTTTTAATGTTTCTGGGTTTATCATAAATAACAAAATGGCGAAGTAAGTAATACTAATTTACTTAGAGTTTTATTCCTAGGTCAGTTATTTTATCCTCAAAGTTTTATGAAGATATATTCATTTATTCATTTATTCTTTAGGCATTTTTTTAAACACCTTCTTGGAGGCTGAGGTTGTGGCTCAGTGGTAGAGCAGTTGCCTAGCACATGTGAGGCACTGAGTTTGATCCTTAGCACCACATAAAAATAAATAAACAAAATAAAGGTATACATACAAAAACATCTTATTGGTGACAGGCTCAAAGATGAGTAAGATATAGTCCATCTACTTTGCTTCTATCTAGTAGGGGAAACAAATATGTAGAAAAATAACAGCCAGTAGAATGTGACAGATGCTAGTTTTGACATATAATGAATGCACAAAGGGTAGTTGAAAAAACAACTTCATGGAGATGTGAGTCTTGAAGTTGGGAAAAATGAGAGAAGGGTTTCCAGGGAGAGATATCGTGATGGGCCAACTTGGAGGTATGACTCCATGTTATGATTTGAAAACTTCAAGATTTGAAGTGGGAGGGTTGGGAGGGGGAGGGAAAGCAATAGGGTTCAAAATTGGGAATGGTAAGGGTAGAAAAGGGAGCGCTGATACTGGGGACCTGGGCATGTGGAGGTCCTATGCCTTATGGGGAAGCATCCAATGATCAACTTACCAGAAAATATGCTTCGTAGACAATGTCAACGAGATGGTTGTGTAAAGAGTGGGTTAGAGCTGGGCATGGTGGCGCAAGCCTGTAATCTGAGCACTTAGGGAGGCTGAGACAGGAGAATCGCGAGTTCAAAGCCAGCCTCAGCAATGGCGAGGCGCTAAGCAACTCAGTGAGACCCTGTCTCTACATAAAACACCAAATAGGGCTGGGGATGTGGCTCAGTGGTTGAATGCCCCTGAGTTCAATCTTCAGTACCAAAAAAAAAAAAAAAAAAAGAGTGGGTTAGGATTACAAGATTAGAGGCAAGGTTTATAGTTTTGCTTTATTTTTTAAAGGAAATCATATACATTCTGCTCCATTACAAAAAGAATTTTATGAAGAATTGGGGGTGGGCATAGGGAGGGAGAGAAAATGAATGTGGAAAGGAAGGCTCTTGGGGTAAAAATATACCCTAAAATGCATGTCAGCTACCTAGAGATGGGTTGCCTAATCCTGGTGCTGATACTTATAAAGAAAGTAGTGTATTGACATAGTGAATAATGTCCTCAACAACTTCATTGTGATACAGACTGACTTGAGAATCCTTAGCTCACAGGAAGACTATGTTTTCCATCCTCACTTTTAGGATGGTCAGAGGGTACTGGCTAATGGGATGTCATGGAAGTGATGTAATTTATTTCAGGCTTGGCCATTGAGAACATCTCTTGCATCTCCCAGCTCTCTCTTCTCCTGCATAGACCTTGAAAACTATACATACATTCCCAATGGGGTAAACTGACACACTTTGGACTTTTAACGAAAGAAATTAACCCTATGGTTTATCACTGAAGCATATCTTAACTTCTGATTAATAGAAGCCCTATTGCAAATACATGTTGCAGTTTTGGAAAGTAAAGAGAAATTAAGTTTTTGAGTTGGTAGCACTAATCTAGTCAGTGCCAATTGGGATTATTATAACATAGTTGTAGTGGTGATGTATTTTTTTCTGCATGTACTGTCAAAGGCTCTTCTGTTCTTTTTCAATATCCTGGAAGTCATGACGAGTTTTGATTCCCTTCTTATGGTTTTTGATCAATAGCATGGTAATGATTATGATTCACTTCAAATGTAAAAGAATTTCCAATAACTTTTGGAAATTCTTTGGAATTTGGAAACCTTTCCCCTAAATTTTCTTGTCTGTTTCTTTTAAAGCACATCAGAGTGCAAGAAAATTTCTCTTTTAATCTCCACCATAACATTCTCCCTCTGTTTCTTTGAGAAATGTTGAGCACCGCCACTTGTACAATTTTTGTCATGCATCAAAATAACAAAATAAATGGAAGAAAGAGATGCTACAGCAGAATAACAATATGGATTGTAGAGTACACTTAGTTCGGGATAGAGCTCTCATAGACTGAAGGGTTCAGTGTAGTGTGCTTTAGATCTTTCGTTGGGAGTGGAGGGTCCAGTGGGCTGGGTCAGCTCTAACTGCCTAAAAATGTACTAGCAAGCACAGCATTGGGAAAAATATATGAACTGTATACTAGAGCAAGTTATTTCTACTTTTTAGAAAACCATTTCAGAATAAGGTGGTTTATAACAAATCAGTACTGATAAGAGTTTCATTAAGGAGGGTATTATAAAGGATTTTGTATAGCTGCTTATTATAGCTTTCAAAGCAAGCTGCTGGCACAGTGCCACAGAACAATTCAGTGTAAGTCATTCTGTGAGAACTAAAAATGAT
This sequence comes from Xerus rutilus, assembly GCA_028644305.1. NCBI lineage: Eukaryota > Metazoa > Chordata > Mammalia > Rodentia > Sciuridae > Xerus > Xerus rutilus. Next base: position 99,935,934 of record CM053403.1, read on the forward strand.
GTTGTCCTGGTACCCAGTGTCAGGAGAGAATGGTCCTTTTATTATCAAGCAATTACCCATAAAATCATGCCTTGAAATTGAGCTTTTGATCAGTATTGGATGAAAGAGTTGTGAGATTATTCTTTTACAGATTTTAGGAATGATGTTCTAAGTTTCCAATGTGGTGAAGACACATAGAGTTTATTAGATAGAGGTGGATATAGCCAAAGTCAGATTTAGAACTGTGAGCTTTTTTTTTCTTTTTCCATGAATGAAGCTCTGTTTGCTATTTAGTTTAATTTTAAAGATTTTATTAAATAAAAAAATTCAGGAGCTTCTCCAATACAAAAACAAATGGGACAAGTTTTTCCAAGTTTCTATACAATATGGTATGGTCACGGTCTCCTTAGGCTTTCCAACACAAGTGGGGAAAAATACACCTAAATTTAAGTAATGTTAGCTCTTGGCGAATTCTTTGAGATAAAGTGACATACCCCTTAGAAACCAAATAATCTCACAGTATGAGGTTTTTAGCTTTGAATATTGGATGACATTGTCTAAAACCTTGAATTGTTGAGAATTAAAGCTGCATAGTTCACCAGAGGAAATTCTCCTTTTCCTTTCTTTCTATTTTTAAAAATATACATGTCCATGCTGATGTTTTAATCTCTGAAACAAAATAAATTATAAAAGCTAAATTTATTGCTTACTTAATAAGATATCCTCAGGAATCCAAGGGTGACTGTTTACAAAATACCATTGACTATCCTGTTCCCGTTAGAAAGAATTGTTAGGTAAAATATCAAGGATTAGGTCCCACCATTTAAAATGGCTATATTTTTGTTTGTTTTGTTTTGTTCTGGTGCTGAGGATTGAACCCAAGACCTTGTGCATGCTAGGCAAGCACTTTATACTGAGCTACTTCCCCAGCCCTTAAAATGGTTGTTTAATATCTTTCTTTGGTGGTCTATTATAATTATTACTAAGTTAAAAAACTATAATAAAACAGAGCATATATAAATTAAGACATTTGATAAGGCCTGACTGCTTTTTCCCACCTTAACTTCTATTTTTGACTTTTAGCTTTTTTTTCTATTTACCTCCATATTTCTAGATAGCATTTTATATCACTATTTCTTGATTGCGTCTCATGCTAATTTCTATTTGGTAAGATGAAGATTTAGTACTTTGTACTACCATCCCTTCATGCATAACATCTTATTCTACTAATATTATTAGAATTTGATAAATTGGTATTATATTTGTTATTGTAGCTATATAAATATTGTCCATAGCATGGACAAGTATATAGTAGTGTATCATAATTTTATTTATGTTTTAATACACTTTTTGCTTTCTATGCATATCATTCATTAAAAAATCTTTAACTTTTCTATTGACCATTTAATTCAGTCCCAAAGTATATCTATTGGAAATATAAATTTCCCACAATACATTCAAATACATTGGGTCCCCTTTCCTTCTTCCCTTCCCCTTCCTTTCTCTTTCCCTCACTCTTTCACTCTTTTCCTTCTTCACGACACCCTTGCTTCTGCTGTGGGTTCTTGTATCCGAATCTGCACCAATTCTTTCCAAGAGGATATCTGAGTATATTGATTTTACTTTTATCGTCAACCTCTTGGCCTCTTTTCTGTGCTGGTCCATGCCTTCTTCTTTCTTTCTTTCCTCCCATATTTGGTCAAACATATCTTCCAGAAACTTCTTGAAAAAGGATGCGTGACAGGTCATGTTGTGAGATTTCATGTTTGAATATATTTTCATTCTTCCTTTAAACTTGAATGACTGCAAATTATGTATCAGTCTGTCCAGGCTGCCATAACACGACATAATATGACAGACTGGATGACTCAAACAATAAACATTTATTTTTTCATAATTCCAGAGGCTAGTGAGAGTTCTTGTCCTAATTTGCAGATGGCTGCTTTCTTGCTGTGTTCTTACATGGCCTTTTCTTGATCATGGGTGCAGAGAGAGAGATAGAAAGAGCAAGCCCTTTAGTGACTCTTCTTAGTAAGACACTAGTTATATTGGACCAGGACCCACTCTACCTACATAAACTTATTTAAATATATATATATACTACATATGTAAATATATATAAAATATATATCTAATTATGACATTACCATTATTATTATATAAATGTATGTGAATGTTTAATTATATTATTGTTAATATTATATAATTTTTATATATTATATATTATTTAAATATACACTACATCTATGTGTGTGAACACACACACACACACACATATGTAGTTTTTTTCCCTAGGTTAGAAATATTTTTTCTGTAGTAGAATTTTGAAGGCAATTTTCCATTATCTTCTACATTCAGTGTTGCTGAGAAGTCTGAGATCATCTTTAATACTGATCCTCTTATTGAACTGTTTTGTCTTCCTGGAAGCTTTTAAGATCTTTTCTTTATCACTAGGCTTTTGAAATTTCATGTTGGTGTGCTTTAGAGTTTTTTTTTTTTTTTTTTTTTTTCATTTACCGTGCTGGTCACTTGGTGGATATTTTCAACTGGGAAATTCATGTTCTTTTATCTGTAACATTAAAAAAATGTTTTTAAGATAATTTCTCCTCAGTGCTTTTTTTTTGAAAAAGAATTCCCAATTTTCTTATTTAGATCTCCTGATTTGATTCTTTAATTATCTTACTGAATTTCATCTCCCACATTCCACCTTTGTCTTTTTTTTTTTTTTTAACATTTGCAGCCTGTGTGTTCAATTTTGATATCTCTATATCAAAATTGTCCTGAGGCAAAATGGTAAAGTTATACTGTTTTTCCTACTACATGAGGGCAATTACCTCTAATTATATTTACTAATAAGAATGAAAAAATTGCTAAGTGCACACTAATTGCCAGAGGCTGTGTGCCTTTGCTCCAGTGAAGATAGCACATTTGAATTACAGCAGTGATTGGCATCACCATCTGCTACTGTTTGTGATATATGTAGTCATCTTTGTGTCCTATCTGGCTTTTGCATGGGGAAAACACATGCATTTAATGATGCTATGTTAAGAATGATGATAGGTGGCTTCTAAAGTCATCGAACTCATAGAAACAGACAAGTAAAATGATGGTTTCCAGGGACTAGGAAGAAGAGAAAATAGGTAGCTATGTGTAATACTACAAAACTGTTTAAAGTTGGGTAAGATAATAAATCATATAATTTTAAGCATAATAAAAAAATAAAACAAGAAATTAGCATCCCCAGGTTTCTCAAATATTTGATGATGGCAATTATTGCTGCAATGACCCTAGGGATGCACTACTGTGTTTGCTTTATTATCTTGGAAAAGATCTAGTTAGTTTAAAAGGCTTTCACTTTGCCCTTCCTACCCCCGTAGCTCTCAATTCACAGATAAGTTAACTAAAGTGGGGATTTTACCAGTTACTCAATCTATTTCCACTTTACTTTCAGCAATTAGGGGAACAATCATTGATAGAATTGATCTTCAGTCTCATTGGACTTATTGGAAAATCCACCTGAGTCAAGACCTTTTATCCCCTGACCTCTGCTTTGACTGGTGGACCACAGTGGTAATTTGAATATCTGGAGAATAGAGTCACTTCAGAGCCAGACTCTGATAACTCTAGAAGGTTTGGCATTTCACCTTCCCCCATATTCGGCTATTCTCTTAAGTGGCTGTAGACATCTCTGGGGAAGTCTTGGGGGTGATCTGTGGAAAAGATCTGTGGCTGCACTGCAGGATTCTTCCTCATACTTCTTGCTCAGTGAGAGGTTTCTGGGTCTGTGAACTTATTTAGGTGTAGGAACTAGTTATGAGGCTGTGAATTCCTCACTATAGGGACTTAGTGTCTTTCCAGCACACTTGGAAGTTTTCATCTATAAATGCCAAGAAGCATCATTTTTAGGCTGTCCACCTGCTTTCATTTTCAAGGATTTCATGATCAGAGTCTTGTGAATCTAAATGTTTTGTTGCAGTTTAGATCTTAAGTGTTCCCCAAAGGCCTGTGGTTAAAGGCTTGATCCCCAGCATGATATACTATTGGGAGATAGTAGAACCTTTAGGAGGTGGGGCCTCATGGGAGATCTTTAGGTCATTGGGCATGCACTTTAAGGGGTTAGGGAGAACCTACCCCTTTCTTCTTTCTCTCTTTTGCTTCCTTGCTATGAGGTAATTGGTTCTGTTCCCTGACATGCTCCCTGTTATGCTCCCTGTTATGGTGTACTGCTTTGTCATAGACCAAAGAGCAACAAGTCTAACCAATCATGACTGAAACTTCGAAAGCTGTATTTTCTCTTTACAATTTGATTTTCTCAGGCATTTGTTATAGTAATGGAAAGCTAACTAACACACTTTCTGATGTGGTTCTAGTGGCCTATTGTGATCATTGTGCCCACTTTTCTGTGATGGTGAAGGCTACCACCAGTTCACTACTATCTCTGAGGTCCCATTTTTTTTTCCACTGAAACTAGAGAGCATGGTTCCTCCCTTTACATCTCCTCCATCCCTCATTGATATTGAGGACAGATACTATAGAGTTTCTAAAGACACTGATTACCTCCTTTTCTACCAGTGAATGTTTTTACCCTTTCATTAGTGAATAACTTAATTTCCTAATGTCTTGGGAAGGCAGTGTCCTCAGGTTCTTTTTGATGGTGATGTTAGGGATGGTTGCATAGGTCGCTCATAATCTGTTTAAATATCTACATCTTATGGATGCAGAAGATTGCTGCCTTCTATAATATACTAGGCATTTAATCTCATTGAACAACTTATCACTGTTGAGTCCAGGCTTCAATTAACCAACCCAGTAGACAGACAGCACCACTCCCTGGCACCAAAGTCAATTCATTAAATCCTAATTCCTGCATAATTGTACGCAGAACAGTACATGGAGTCCAATCAAGCTTCAGGTTTCAATTTCCCTGGCGTCACATACTTCAAGTCACTCCCATACATGTTCTTCAGAATCCTGTGGCAGACACTGAATTTCAGTCTGGGCTCTGTTACCATCAGACTCCCATTATGAACTTGGAAGCAAAAAAAGTTTCTTCTAACTTTGAGGAGTTGCATCTTGAGGAGAATAAGCATCCATTAAAAAAAAATTAATAATTAATAATTAATTCTAAGTAGGCATATATGACAGCAGAATGCATTTTAACTCATTGTACACATATGTAGCACAGCTTTTCAGTTTTCTGTTTGTACATGATATAGTGTTGCACCATATGTGCAGTAATACATGTACCTAGGGTAATGATGTCCATCTCATTCCACCATCTTTCTTGCCCCCATGACCCTCCCTTCACCTCCCTCCCCTTTGCCCAATCAAAGTTTCTTCATTCTTCCCACGGACACCACCTCCTCACCATCATGGATCAACATCCACTTATCAGAGAGAACATTTGGCCTTTGGTTTTTGGGGATTGGCTTACTTTGCTTAGTATGATATTCTCCAGCTCCATCCATTTACCTGCAAATGCCATAATTTTATTCTCTTTTAATGTTGAATAATATTCCATTGTGTATATATATCACAGTTTCTATATCCATTCATTTATTAAAGGGCATCTAGGTTGGTTCCACAGTTTAGCTATTGTGAATTGTGCTGCTACAAACATTGAAATGGCTGCGTTACTGTAGTATGCTGTTTTTAAGTCCTTTGAGTATAGATTGGGGAGTGGGATAGCTGTGTCAAATGGTGGTTCCATTCCAAGTTTTCTAAGAAATCTCCATATTGCTTTCCAGATTGGTTGTACCCATTTGCAGTCCCACCAGCAATATATGAATGTGCCTTTTTCCCACATCCTCACCAACACTTATTGTTGCTTGTATTCTTGATAACTGATTCTGACTGGAGTGAGATAAAAATCTTAGAGTAGTTTTGATTTGCATTTCTCTAATTACTAGAGATGTTGAACATTTTTAAAATATATTTGTTGATGGATTGTATTTCTTCTTTTGAGTTCTTTATATATCCTGGAGATCAGTTGCTCTATCTGATGTGCGTGTGGCAAAACTTTGCTCCCAAAATGTAGGCTCTCTCTTTACCTCATTGATTATTTTGCTCAGAAGAAGCTTTTTAGTTTGAATCCATCCCATTTATTGATTCTTAATTTTATTTTTTTCTTGTGTTTTAGAAGTCTTGTTAAGGAAGTTGGGGCCTAGTCTGACATGATGAAGATTTGGGCCTACTTTTTCCTCAGTTAGGTGCAGGTCTCTGGTCTAATTCCTAAGTCTTTGATCCACTTTGAGTTGAATTTTGTAAGCATCCATTTTTGAAGCAATCACCCCCGGTACAGTTGATGAAATATTTTTCTCTCCCAGGAAAATGCCGTGTCCCTCAAATAGAGAATAGAAAGGGCTTACTGACTTTTAAGAAAGGTTCAGAAAGATTGGGGGCTCAAAACTTTCAACCTCATTTCTGAGTGCTGAAATGATCCTCTCTCAATTTCAGATTCTCATTCCTTCATTACCAGCCGATACCCTTATCTTGGTAAAAAGACATCATGGGACTGAGCACTTAATAGATTTTACCTTAACATTTCCTAAAGCAGATGAGTTCTTTGTTCTCAGCCATGTTTTCTCCATTTCTACATAAGATAAAAGACTCTAAGCTCTGCCATTGAATCTTTCTCATTTTCTACTTGTGTTTTGATCACAGACTCTAATTTCTTCTTTTCCCTTGGTACACTTTGTAGAGAAACCAGAAGAAGTCTACTAGCTCCTCAGTCTTTACAGTCAACCCTGTAAGTTTTGTAGGTATTGTTGTTGCCATAGCAATTATGTGCCCTAGACATTTTCTCACTCAGCAACTTGACCTCCACCTGCAGTTTATCCATAATTGCCTGTGTTAATTATGATGTATTGCTAGAGTTCCACTTCCTCTTAACAAGGATAATGTCTGTGAACTACTCAAGTACATGACAACCTAAACTAAGAAGCTCATTTTGAAGGTCTTTTCCCTAGAAGAACTTCAGGTAACACTTACTGTATCAGTTGGGATCCTGTCAAGGAAAAAATGGTGTACTCAGACTAATTATTTTAAGAAGGGTTAATAGGGAGTTATTTATAAAGGTGTGGGCAAGGTGTATGAAAACCAGCAGAAGATAATGTAGTACTGTGTGTTAGTAATTGTGGGGAGCTGATACCAGACTGGCCTGAGGAAACAAGGAAGGGCAGTTAGTGGATTCTGGAAAAGGAAACTCTATGTACCAGCCTACTTAAAAGAGCTGTGAGAGAAGGAGGCAGTTAACTCAGAATAACTCACAGAGGAGAGAGCAGAGGAAATAAATCCTTTGGCCTCACTCCTCTCTTCTGATTTCTTCCCAGTGCCTTCCATTGGTTAAATCCTATGAGAAGCTAGAAAGCAAATAATCTCATTAAGTTTCTGAGTTAATCTCCTGGGGTTCAGATTAAGGTAGAGAAAGCTTGAGAATAAATATAATAGGGCAAATGGAGGATATCCTGCCTAGTAACTAACTGTAACATAATATAATGCATGGGCATGCTTGGCAGATATTGGTGTCAAATTTCCCCAGATTTATGATATATTCATCTTATGGTGGATAAGAGGACATGTTATGGTTTAGGTATGAGGATCCACCAAAAGCTCATGTGCAAGATAATGTAAGAATTTTCATAGGTGAAATGATTAGATTATGGGAGTTGTACCCTAATCAGAGGATTAATCTACATGAATGTGTAATTTTAGACTAGTAGGTTGGAGGAAGTAGGTCATTTAAGGTGTGCCTTTTGGGTTTTTATTTTGTCCTTGGTGAATAGAGCTCTCTTTCTACTTCCAGTTGTCGTGTCCTGAACTGCTTTCCTGAGCCATGCCTGTCCTTTTGCCACGATGTTCTGCCTTACCTTGGTTTCAGAGCAATGGAGTTGGCCATCTATGGACTGAGACTTCTGATACTGTGAGCCAAAATAAACTTTTCCTCCTCTATATTGTTCTTGTTGGGTCTTTTTGGTCATAGTGATGCTAAAACTGACTGAAATAGGATGGAACCCCATTGTAAGTCAAATCTTGTAAGGGAATTACTTCAATTTTATGACCTGGGCAAGCTTCTTAGTAATGAGGTAATGTGACTAGAGAGGAGACAAATTTTACAGATATGTAAATTCTATAGGCTTTGAGGACTAATTAAAGGGAAAAACATGGGGAGGTGCCCTATTTCTTGCTTGGGTGAGTGGTGGTTGTTGAGCCAAGACAGAGAGTGCCAGAGGAGTGGTGGGATGGGTTGAGAAGACAGGCTGGTTGGGAGGTACTCTGGGACATGCTGATGGCATTGGGGAAGAGGCTGCCTTGGGGATGTAGGAGAGAGGCTTTGTGAATTCCAGTGACAGTTTCACGCTACAGAGGTAGATTTGGACCACTAAGCTTAGAGCTGTTCTGATGAAGTGAATAGAGGTGGTAATTATGCTAATTTTCTTTAGAAATGTCCCAGGAATAAGAAAAACTAGGAAAAAAAATCCCCTATTTCAAGTGAGGGGAGCTACTGTACCACTTCTGTTTTGGAGCCAAAAGGAGGAGGGAAAGGGCACTTTGTGAGAATACTGGGGGTAGGAAGGACTTTGGGTCACAGTTGGCCGCGGGTTGGCCCAGATGGTGGTTCCTGAAGCATTGCAGTTTTAGGGGGCACTGAGCTACCTCAAGGGTGGCCACAGCATGGATTCAGTGGATTCAGAGGGTGACTCACACTTGTGTAGTGGCAGGGAACTGCTGGCCATCTGCTTCCCTCCAGGGCTGTAATTAGCCTCTGCTTTTCTGCCTTTTGTCATGTTAATTGGTGCCTGCAAGTGCTTTGCATGTGTTTAATCCCTGAGAGAAATGAGAGACTCACACCCCTTTCCCTGGCCACTCTTCAGGAACTCAAGCTTTCTTAAGGGACCCCAGGGGAAACCCTTTAAGCTTCAAATGAAATTCATCTTTATTTCTGCATCATTCCTTTCAAAAGAGTTCCCACTTCCTGGGGAGAAGCAGCCCTCTGCCTGTATTATGCTTGTTTCTTGGGGGTCCTGTATGGATTTCTCCTGTTTGCCAGAACTCTTAAGTAGCTGGTCTAATGTTTCCTCAAGTCTTGGTGAGTAGCCAACCGCCACATCTTTTAAACCCATTCCATTGTTCAATAGCTTGTTTGTCTCAACCCAACCTTCAAATGCTCCATGAGTAAAGACCATGAAGAAGGGAAAGAGAAGAGAATCTGTTTGCAGAACAAATATCCATTTTAATGCCCACTCAGGGTCACCAGAAGGTTCACTTCCCAAGGGCTTTAGGACTTTTCTTTCCTTGGACCTATACTTTAGCTTCTGAATTGATTTACGAGAAAAGTCTTCACCAGATGTGATGCTGCTCAGGCCATCTGCTTTAAGGTTTTACATGCTCTATCCCTTGCAAAACCCGAATCTGCGATCTGTAACAACACATGGTTTGAGGTTACCTTCACTACCCTGTTTATTTCTCAGAGCAGCAGCAGCAGCAGCAGCCCTGAGAACAATAGGTCTGTCCTTTATGACAGTGATCTAAAATAGCTCAAAATAACATTTACTATTTAAAAGGCTTATATACTGAGCATACTCCTAGGGAGTCTTTTTTTTTTTTTTTTTAAAGCCATACAAAGAAATGAGGGAATGTGAGATCCAGAACCTTCCTTTGTTTTTTTGGGTTTTTTCAGCAACAAGGTGGTAACCTGTCCCTCATGCCTATCATGACTTCTGGCTGGCTGACAGTGGCTAGCAATTTTGCTGGTGGAGTGTTACTGTCTTTGTGCATTTTTGGTTGCTAATTAACACAATACCATAAGACTAGGTGATTTATAAAGAAAAGAGGTTTATTTTGTCTCACTGGGCTGGTCCAAAGTCAAGGGCCTGCATCTGGCCATGGCCAAGAAGCTGGCAGAATCCTGAGGTGGTTCAAGGCATCCCACATAAAAGAAGGGAGCATGTGTGTGTGTCTCCACTGGTCTCTGCCTCTTCTTATGGAGCCACTAGTATTCAATCCATCCTGATGACCTTATGTAATCCTAATCACCTCCTGAGGCCTCATTGCTAAGCACCATAGTCAGATTAAGTTTCCATCCTCTTAACACCTTACCATGGAGATTAAATTCCAACCTGAGTTTCAGAGGGGTCAAACCATATTCGGGCCATAGCATCCACTACGATGTAACTCTGTAGGGAAAGTTCTTATTGTATCTTTAGTTGTAAGAAGTACAGCATTCTGTATTTTCTTACACCTAAATTCCATCAACATTTTCTTTGAGAGGAATGCTAACAGTGGAGAACAATAGAGGCAGATTTTCTTTTGTTGTCAGTAGCCCTGGTTCATTATTAGCTGTTATTTTTTAGGCAATACAAGTAGTCTTCACTTTAATAAAATATCTTAGTGAAAACATGGAAATTTACCAAGGTATACATTAGGGGCATGACGACATCACAAAATTTAGGTCTTTGCTTTATAAAAAAAGTTTTGCATATGAGATTCTCTAAAATAGTTTAATTATTTGAAATTTGATTTATATGCATTCAACTGTTACACATATAGCAAGAACTACTTCTATTCTGCTACTCATTTTGTAATAATATAAAGTATATACTTTTAAGCCCAAAGAAAAAAAGAAGTGATTGGGAGGTTATCAATATTCAAATACTAACTTCATTATTTTGTGCCCAATACTATGATATCTAAAACACGAGTTTTATGTTAACTAGTTAACAAGTTGTAAAGGAATTACTTTCTTCAGGTTCTTCAGACAATAATAGTTTATACTACAAGGTTATTTTCATAAGTAGGCTTAAAGATCCTACCTCCAGGGTATAGTTGACTTACTTGGACACGGGAGATGCAAAGTCCCTTATTTACACTGATTCTCAGTGTTTATGGGTGTTGTCTCCCAGTGGGTGACACAGTCCCATGGGCATCCATGTGTCTACATGTGGAACACAGGAAAAAGACCCAGTTACATGAGGGTACCACGCAGAAAAAAGATCATAGCGATATTTCCATCTTATATGACAGTCATTTCTTTGCAATTGGATGGGGAAAAAGGAAGGTATGGAGTTTGAGGATGGCTCTGCTGTTGGCTAAGAGTTGGTAGAGGATTATTCCTGTGTCAGGTTTGGCTACTTGCACATGCTAGGATGCCTTTTTAATATACAGAGCATTTGTCATTTTAAGAGTCTCTTAGAGTGTTGTGTGCCACAGTTTTCCTTTCCAGTCTCACAGGGTATTATGGTTTAGATATAAGGTGTCTCCTCAAAGCTCACATGTGAGACAGTGCAAGAATTTTTAGAGGTGAAATGATCAGATTATGAGAGTCGTAATCTAATGAGTGGATTAATTGACACAGATTAACTAGGTGATAACTGTAGGGTCACTTTGGGATTTATTTCTTGTCCTGGTGAGTGAAGCTCTTTCTTCTGCCTGGTTGCCATGTCCTGGTTGCCCTGCTTCCTCAGCTTTACCCTTCCACTATGACGTTCTGCCTCACTTCAAGCCCAGAGCTATGGAGTTGGCCAACCATGGATTGAACTTCTGAAACCGTGAGCCAAAATAAACTTTTCCTTTTCTAAGTTGTTCTTGTCAAGTCTTTTGGTCACAGTGACAAACAGCTGACTAAAACACTGGGCAAGCCTCCACTATAAGACCCTCATTCTAACAAGTGTCTTTAAGAAATGACTTCATCTCCTACACTGAGAGAGGCTTTTTATGTTTGTTTTGGAATTCCTCTTAGAGCTCTAGGAAATGTCTGAAAGAAGTCTAAAGCTAATGGAAATATCTTTTGGTAAGAAGTTTTTGGTTATGCTGAGAAGTAATCTATGATGCTTGGAGAGATATTGGTTACATGGAAAAATTTGGTTTGATTTATTGATGAACAGAGAACTGTGACTTGAACATTCACTGGGGTTAACAAAACAGTGTACTCAATGGTGCAAGGAGAAATAGAATGAAAAGTTTGAAAAAACAGGTTTGTGTATTTAGCAGAAGCTAAAATGTTGATTGGTACAGTGTAACTATAAAAATAAAATTGTTGGCAGGATTTAAATATTGTGTAAGTATGTGTGCATGCTGATGTGTGTTGTGCATGTCTGCATGTGTGTTAGTGTCTGGTAAATAGTGTAAGTAGACTTTGAGAATATAAGGTTTTTTTTTTTTTTTTTTTAAACTACTGGATTTTTCTCCCTGGGAAACTTTGTGGATGTGACTGAAGAATTGATTTATTTTTCACTTCTCAGTAGTGATACACAATTTTTCTTTCAGCATAATCCAGTTTCTACTTATTCTTCTTATAGGGCATTAAGGTTTAATTCCTGATCTTAGCTGTTGAATAAAGATGCCATTAACCCTGCTGTTTTATAGAATCAGGCCCACCAGCAATCCCTAATAGCTTTTTCCCCTAACAGCCCCTTTGATGTCCTGAACTGACAGTGTGCCGTGTCCACGGCCTGCATTTTGAAATACAGTGATGTCTAGTCCTTTATTGGAAAGGAGGGTAGTCTTACCAAGTGTTATGGTTTGGACATGAGGTGTCCTACCAAAAAGCTCATTTTAGGCAATGGAGCAGTGTTTAGGGGTGAAATTATTAGATTATGAGAGCTGCAACCTAATCTGTGGATTAATACATTTGCTGGATTAATAGTTTGAAAGGACTGCTGTACTGGGTGGTTAATTGCAGGCAGGTGGGGCATAGCTGAAGAAAGTAGGTCACTGGGGGTGTGCCTTGGGGGTTTATATTTTGTCTCCGGCACCTTGATTGTGTCTTTGCTTCCCAGCTACCATGAGTTGAGCAGTTTTCCTTCTCCATCCCCTTCCACCATGATGTTCTGCCTCACATTGGGCTCAGAGCAATAGAATGGACTGGTCATTGACTAAGACCTCTGAAACTTTGAGCCAAAATAAACTTTTCCTCTTCTAAATTGTTCTTTTCAGGAATTTTAGTCACAGTGACAGAAAGCTGGCTAACACACCACAGCAGAGGTGTTAGAAAATTAGGGAATCAGAGTGTAGTTCCAGGAGCCCCCTAGGTATTAGTTTGTCTATTTGTGGAACACCCAGAGAGAAGCCAGCTGTGGGGAGACGCCTCTGGGGCTGCATTGTTCAGGGAAATGATGGGACAAAAGGCAGCTGTGGGATCCAAAAAAGTGCAGGAAGCTGAAAGAGAGAAGCAGAGTTATGAAGGATTTACTGATCTACTAAAGGAAAAAAGGGAGAGAATCTGAAAACCTTGCCTTCTTGGGTAAGGCTGAAGGTGAAGTAATCAGTTTAGCTTCCTCTTCTCTGCAGGGCTGAGGCTGTCCCTTAGTAAACCCGTGGTGAGGACAGAGGGGTCAGGTGCCAGTGTTACTTCCTCTGCAAGCCTCCTGCCTCTCTGGACAATTTTTGAAGCACTGGAGGTCTTAGGCTGTCTGGTTGGGATTCTACTGATTTTTCCTACTTCCAACTCAAAATTTATCAATATAACAGTTATATATTTTGAAGTTTTGCTAACTGTTCCGTGACAGGATCATCAGTGAGTTGATTTTTTATAATATGTTAATTACCTGATGCATTATATTCCTTCCACAGTGTAATATCTTAACTCAGTCAAAATAAACACTCCTTTAAAAGACTGAAGAGTAATTCTATGGCAATACGAAGCTGGAAGAGATATAGGAGAGATCAAGTTGCCTTTTGTCACTTTAAAACTGAGGGTAGAGATCCTCACTGAAGTGAAACCAACCTCTAGAGTCATGCAACCACATACTGTCTGGGAAGAAACCAGATCCTGGTCTCTTGGCTCAGGGTCATGCACAAGGAGAATCAGGGTCACAATTGCACACAGGGAGTGCTCTTGTGTGGATCTGGAATGGACCCCAAAGCTCCATGTATTAAAGACCTGGTGCTCAGCTTGGTGCTGTTGGAAGATAGTGGAAACTTTCAAGTGGTGGGGCCTAGTGGGAGGTCTTAGTTCATTGAGGGCATGCCTTTAAAGGGGACTGTGAGACTGGTCTTTTGATCTCTTCCTCTTTGCTTCCTGGCTGCCATGAGGTAAACAGCTTGCTCCATGATGTACACCCTACCATGACATGCAGCCTTACCACAAGCTCAAAAGTAATGGGGCCAGCCAATTGACCATGGAACAGAAGCTCTCAAACTGTAAGCCAAAATAACCTTTTCTTTCTTAAAGTTGATTACCTTAGGTATTTTGTTACAGTAACAGAAAGCTGACTAACAAAAGAGGGGTGAAGGTTTTGTTATTGTTAGGGGCCTAAGGGAGCTTCCCACATCACTGTGCCCTTTCTACATGTAGGATACTATCCTTGAAGCTGGCAATAAAAGGGGGAAGAGATTGATCCTGCCTGCGAGGAGAGACTACAAATACGCTTAAGAGATGAATTACAGTTCTAGAGTAACTCCAGCTCCCACACACACACCAACTTATGGAGCAGAGTACTTACCTCTTAAAAAATTGAGTCTCATACAGCCTACATATTTCCCTAATTACTGTTCCTTCTGCATTTCACAACAGTTTTGTGTTATAAAATATGTTATAAATTCAAGAGTCACCAAAACTTTGCTAGTTATCTAATCTTTTAATGTATGAAGGAGAGAAGCAAATTCATTTGTACCACTTTAAAACTTTTTATTTATTTATTTATTTTCTGTACCAAGGATTGAACCCAGGGGCGCTTAACCACTAAGACACATCCCCAGCCCTTTTTTGCATTTTATTTAGAGACAAGGTCTCCTGAGTTGCTTAGGGCCTCCCTAAGTTGCTGAGGCTGAGTTTGAACTCACGATCCTCCTGCCTCAGCTTTCTGAGTCGCTGGGATTACAAGTGTGCACAATTGTGCCTGGTTTTAAATCTTGGTAATTAGAAGGAAATTGAAGGGCTTGTTCTTGGATTGTATCTTTTTTTTTTTTTTAAAGAATAAACATTTTTATTATTGCCTTTGAATTACACAGAATAGTGAATTTCATTGTGGCATAATCATGCATACATATAATATAATTTGATTAGTTTCACTCCCAATTAATTCCCTCTATTCTTCCCTTCTCCGTCCCCTTACCCCCTCCTCTGTCTGGTGATCTCCCTTCTACTTTCATGACATTCTTTTTTCCCCCTCTTTTCCCTCATCTAGCTTCCACACATGGTACTTGTGTTTTTGTGTTTGCTATATTCCAATTAACATGATGCTCTCCAGTTCTACCCAAATGACAAAATTTTATTCTTTATGACTGAATAAAACTGTGTTCTTTTATATATACTACATTTCCTCTATCTTGGAATGTATCTTTAAGAATCAAGTTTGTTCTGAAATTCAAGGAAGAATAAAATGGTTTTAAAAATTAAATTTGAGCTTGACCTCAGAATAGGAATAGTTGTAGAGTAAAAGAAAAATTAAGAAAATGCTATTAATTTTTCTGGAGGAAGAAAAAGATTTCCTTAAGAGAGAAGATGATGTCTTTGAGAGCATGTCAGACATAAACAGCATGTGTCCTAACTGATTCCTTTAAGAATGAGCTTGGAAGGGATTTCTTATGATTGTTAATAGACTATGGTTTGAGAAGCATCCATTTAGAAATGTTACTCTTCCCTGTTTGAATTCTGAACCATCTGTTTATGATAATGCCAGGAATACAAGGCTCAAAGGGAAACCAGACATAAAAAGGCTTTAAAATACATGGTACGGACACTGAGGTAAGGGAGTTTCAGGTAAGACTTGCAGACTTGGAGAGGCCACCTTACAAATTTCTCTATTGTGCTAGAAGACATAAATGTCTTAAAAGACTTTCTGGGAAAGGGCACAGTATGTATGTGTCAAATATTTTTCCTAGAAGAAGGGATGTGTAATATTGCAATTTGTTGATGGTATAGTTCTCCTAACATGATTCTGGTTTGTTTTTTGCCTTGCTTTGCCTTTTACAATTGACAATCTGCTTTTACCTGAAGAGGGAGAAGAGGAAACTTGTGCAATTTGTTGATGGTATAGTTCTCCTAACATGATTCTGGTTTGTTTTTTTGCCTTGCTTTGCCTTTTACAATTGACAATCTGCTTTTACCTGAAGAGGGAGAAGAGTGCAATTTGTTGATGGTATAGTTCTCCGAACATGATTCTGGTTTGTTTCAAATATGGAGTTTTGAGAAGAGAAGCAGAAGGGACTGGCTACTTGTTGTGTTTTCTGTTTTGTGCCTAGTCTATTAGTGCTTTGTGTCCTGTTTTCCTATGTACTTTGACCCCTTAGACAATGGTTTAAGAAAGAGATTTGCTTTTGGCTAGTTCAATTTGGAAGGTGGTAAATTTGACTTTTTTTTTTTTTTATGAAACTTTAGGTTGTGGCCTCTGAAGCAGAGGCCTAACTCTACCCATGCATCTCTGTGAGACTTCCTGTCCAAGAGTAAGCAGTATAAGAATTTTGGAGGAGATCA
Organism: Xerus rutilus; assembly: GCA_028644305.1. Taxonomy (NCBI): domain Eukaryota; kingdom Metazoa; phylum Chordata; class Mammalia; order Rodentia; family Sciuridae; genus Xerus; species Xerus rutilus. The sequence continues at coordinate 99,952,327 of CM053403.1, forward strand.
AAATTTTGGGATTAATTTTTCAGCTATAATGCATAAGAGGATCTTATTTCTGGAATTTAATTTCTCTCTAGACACTTACTATTCATATTGTTTCAATTTGGTGCATTTTTATATTGCTGCTGAAGGATTTGGGGATTTAAAAATATCCTTTGTGTTCCTTGCACTTTTTTTTTTTTGTGTGTGTATGAGGTATGTTAAACAATGCAGCTGGGCATAACTTAAGATGGGAAATAGGCAGAGAATGAAACTGCTCAGGGTGTAGTTTGGTCTTGCAGTTAATTTAGTAAATGTTAAGTGTAGGCCATTTCAGAGCCTTTAGATACAGAAGTCTTATCCACATGAGCCCAAGAAGTATATAGAAGGAAAAATGATAGGAATAGATGGAGAGGTATTGTGAAAGAGAAAGCCAGACCACCCACATACAACACAGGTTTCATCTGCTGAGGGACAGTTCGTGTGTGTGTGTGTGTGTGTGTGTGTGTGTGTGTGTGTGTAAGAAATGGGGGAGGAGAGAACAGGGAGGTGTTTTGGTTTTTGATGGTAGTGATGAGGAAAAGCCTTCTTCATTGTTATTTTTGCTGTTGTGAGGGAATTTCTCCCCCAAGATTCTTCCTTTTAGGGAGGGGCTCATTTGTTGGTTGGATTTAGCTCTTCTGTAACTTGGTCAGAGATCACTACTCCAGTGTGGTATGGTTTCTTGTCCTTGTTTCCTATAAACCATCTTGTTAGACTGTGTTCCTCTCACCTTGGTTGGTAGGTTTCCCTGCTCTGAGAATCCTGGTTTTCTAACTTCTCAGTGTTAAAGCTGTGGGTAGTTGGCCAGGTCAGGTCTACTGGGGCCTTCAGGGTCATGAGGAAATGATTATTAAAGCTAGTAAGTTGATGCTTGTGTCAGAAGACTGTTTTTTGGAAAAATACTGCCTGGCTAGGTCAAGATCCTTGCTTTGCCTTTTACAATTGACAATCTGCTTTTACCTGAAAAGGGAGAGGAGGAGGCTTGTGAGGCTGTCACTTTTGTTCTTAGAGCAAAACCTGAACTTTTTAATTCCAAAAAGTTGATTTATACAAGTCACAAGAAGAGAAAGAGATGAAAGAACAAAACATACTCCAAATTTCCTAAGTCTTTTGCTTTTGGCCTGGGAAGTTGTTATTCCTTATTACTATTAGACAAAAAAGGAAGCTCAGTTTTTGTTTTTTTTTTTTGGTACTAGGGATTGAACTCAGGGGTCCTCAACCACTGAGCCACATCCCCAGCCCTATTCTGTGTTTTATATAGAGACAGGGTCTCACTGAGTTGCTTAGTGCCTCGCCATTGCTGAGGCTGGCTTTGAACTTGTGATTCTCCTGTCTCAGCCTCTCAAAGTGATGCTGGGATTATAGGTGCCCGGTGGAAGCTCAGTTTTCAGTGACAGAAGTAAGAAATGTCATCTCATTAAAGAAACTGTGGTACGTATACACAGCATTAAAAGATAATAAAATTATGGCATTTGCAGGTAAGTGGAGTTGGAGAACTTCATGCTAAGCAAAATAAGCCAATCCCAAAACACCAGGGGCCAAATGTTTTCTCTGATAAGTGGATGCTGATCCATAATGGGGGGGGGCGGTGGCATGGGATGAGTGGAGGAACTTTGGATGGGGCAAAAGGGGGAGGGGAGGGAGCAAAGGAGGAGGAAAAATGGTGGAATGAGACTGCCATCTTTACCCTAGGTACAAGTATGATTGGATGAATGGTGTGACCCAACTTCGTGTACAACCAGAGAAGTGAAAAATTCTGCTCCATTTGTGTACAATGAATCAAAGAGCTTTCTACTGTCATGTATAACTGTTTAGAACTAATAATAAAAAAAATGAAATGTCATCTCATTACTTTATCAGTGTGGATATAAAAGACAACTTCATTCTTGGTTAAGAGGGAGCGATTCTCATTCTGGGGACTTGAGTGGTGGATAGACCTTTCTGTTGGTTCTTCCTGAAATGAGTGGAAGGAGATCTCCATGGCTCAGACTTTTCAATGAAAGGAAACAACCCTTACCAGAGGAGGTTTAAGAAAGCAGCTCCTGTGAAATATTATCACTGCTTCATGATAATTTGTGATAGTCATCATTTAAGTAGTAGATTTTGACTTATGTCTTAGAATTCAGAATTTTCCCCTTACTGCTCATATTTATATTTATGTAAAATATGACAAAGAAAGGGCACATTTCTTGATCTTTGGCAAAGAAACTCCCCTAAAAATTCCATCATTTTTAATTAATTAATTTTTTTTGGTACTAGAGATTGCACTCAGGGGCACTCGGCCACTGAGCCACATCCCCAGCCCTGTTTTGTCTTTTATGTAGAGACGGGGTCTCCTTGAGTTGCTTAGTGCCTCACCATTGCTGAGGCTGGCTTTGAACTTGCGATTCTCCTGTCTCAGCCTCCCTAGGTGTGGGGATTACAGGCTTGTGCTACCGCGCCCGGCTTATTTTTAATTAAATTTAAAAATCTGTCTCTTGTCAAGTTTATTAATCTTCTTATAGCTTCTGTATTTGTATTATATTTGGATAGATCTTTTCCTCACATATCTATGAGTGTCTATATGTCTATATACATTACACAAACACATACACACATATATATCCTAAATACTTACATTTATTATCTACAGTTTCATAGGTGTATATTCATTGCAGGGAATATTCTGTTTCCCACCTCAAATTGTGCCTGATTACATTGTCTAATGTAGCTCACCAAAATTGTGTGCAAGAAGTATACATTAGGGCTGGGGCTGTAGCTCAGTGGTAGAGCGCTTGCCTAGCATGCATGAGGCACTGGGTTCGAGCCTCAGCACCACATATAAATAATAAATAAATAAAATAAAAATCCATCAACAAGTAAAAACAATTAAAAAAAAAAGAAGTACACATTACATAGTTTATTGGGTAGCAACATGGAGGATGAGTGAGGCAGTGCAGATGGGAAAGGAAAGGGGACAGAATAATAAATTAGGACTGTCATGGTAGTAGCCATGGAGAGGAATGGAGGTACTGGAATAAACCCAAGAGGTGGCCTGGGCTGGACTCATGACCACTGGATGTGAATGATGTGGGACAAAGGAGGGCCCAGGTGTTTGGACCATGGGAATGACCAGATGGAGGTACAATTTGCTGAGAGAAAATACCAGTGAAAGAGAAAGTTTTTGGGGAAAGATAATGAATTTGGGAGATTTGAGTTCTGTGTGTTTAAAATGAACTGGAAATACATTGAACAAGAGATAGATTGTTTAGGCAGATTCAGTGGTAGCAAAGGTGGGTGGAGTTTGGCAGCAGTTGTAAAGACTTTACACAGGCAGTTGTCTGCCAACATGTCAGAACTGGGGAAGAATTTTGGTAGAAAATGAAGCTAAGGCTGAGCACCAATCCTTTTCCAATTTACAACTCTACCCATTAATCCCACTATCCATACGACTTCTATCTTCCTCTACACTAAGAAAGTCAAAGTTAAACTAACATTTTACCATCAAACGTTTTCCAGAAATAGTTTATTGGCTTGGAGGTGAAAGTTGTAACCAGCAGACATTGTATATCTTGAATCCTGTATAGTGGGCATGTCCCTGAAGTTCTTATGTTAGCCACTAGATGGCAGGCTCTGTCCACAGAAATACACCAACTAACTAGCCAGAAGTTTATTTTCTAACGTTAACAAAAGGAAAAAATTGTTATAGAAACCAAGATCAGTTCCTATATAGAAAGGAGGAGAGAAACTTTAAAAATTACCCTTTTATTGAATCATTAATTTGGGCATTTAGTCTTTTACTCTTTGGTATATAAATCTTATACCAGCTTATTGCCTTTTTATTCCCTGTATCTTGGGACACCTGATTTGAGATCGTAATCAATAAAGATTTATTTAGAGATGGGCCTGGTGGTGCACTCCTGTAATCCCAGTGGCTGAGGAGACTGAGGCAGGAGGATTGCAAGTTCAAAGCCAGCCTTATCAACTTAGGGAGACCTTGTCTCAAATTAAAAATAGAAGGGCTGGAGTGTGGCTCAGTGATTAAGCACCCCCCTAAGTTCAATGTCCAGTACTAAAAAAAAAAAAAGATTAATTTAGACATTTAGGTGCCAAATAACCATAGTGTTAAAATTTTGTCTCTTAACTATATAATAAATTGCTTTTTATTCCAACTCTCCATCTTGCTAACAGACCCCTTAGTTTTAGATGAGAAGCAGGTAGAAGCAGGGGCAGGCTTTAGACTCAGGAATTATACTCAGTTTTAAGTCAAGACTCAGGGACAACTGATAGACCCTCCCTGGTCTCAGGGTTCTTCATTATAAATTGAGATTACTTATATTAACTTGAGTTTCTCTGTTTTATGTGTGATGATTAAAGATTGCATTAAAGATTGATTTTTCAGGAAGTTATGTCGTGATGAAGGTGATGGTCACAATGACTCTAAAGTAGAAGAGGAAGCAGAAAAAATGGGGGAAAGAGCCACCATTCTGGAAAGCCAGCTTTTTAGCCGGTTCCAGGGAATACTCAACATTCCATTGTTCAGAAAACAATTCTAGAAGTCTACAAGGTGTACCAGTTTAGAAAATATTGTAGGCCAAAGTTTTGGTGTTGTATCCATGGGTAGAACAATGGGGTTTTGTTTTGGTTAACATTTCAGGATTATTTGCATGGTAAATACTGGGGAACTGAGAAGCCCTAAAGGAAGAATAGAAGAATATTTTTCTCATGATTCCCAACTGTCCTTAAAACAAATAAAACTTATCATATATGTATATTAAAAGTATCTACTTAAGTTATCAGATATCCAATGTCGTAGAACTAATAGGTTGTATGTGTGTGTATGTGTATACATACATAATATGTATATATGTGTGAATCTTTATATGTATATAACATCTATATATAGACTTATTTTATGAGTACAAAAGTCATAACTATATACACTGGTAAAAAAATTACCATGAATCCATCCATCTAGCCATCATATAAAGATAGAGGACTACTAGCTCCCTAGAAGAACTTCACACCATGTTGCTAATGCTCTCTAAAGCAACTACTATCCTGACTTCTAACATCATACCTTATTTTTGTCTTTTCTTGTACTTTATTTGAAAAGAGTGAAATAGTTTTCACTTGACTTCTTTTACTTAAGAGAATGTCTATAAAATTCATCCATGTCATTGGGCATAAAAGTAATTAGTAAATTTGCATCAATATATAGCATAGACATTTGTGTTGTTTCCAGTTATGACCATCACAAATACAGTTACTATAGAAGGACCTGCTACATGTCTTTTGGTGCCCATTCAGGGCTTTTCTGTTGTATAGAAACAAGTGGAATTGCTGAGCAGTAGGTTGTACACATGTTTAATTTTATAAATATTGCCTGGGAAGGAAAGAGCTGGCAGTAATCAATTTTCTCCATTTGTTGGGGATGCCTGGGGAAAAAAGAAAAATAATGCAGATGAGTCTTTTTGTAAACATGCTAATGAAAAATCTGACAAATACACCGAAAAATAACTACTAATAAGGACTGTCATGGAATGCTTTTTAGCAGGATGTACTTGAACAGTGTATGCTGCTTTTTGTAAATAAACCTTCAAATATGTCACTCAAGCCAGTAATCATCAGAATATAAAATGTAGGTGTTTCATGACTGAAATGCCTCCCATTTGTGCACATGGCATGTCTTCATCATTTGGTGCTTCTGTGGCTGAATGTTGGAGACTAGGTAATGTATAAAGAACAGAAATTTTTTTCTCTCAGTTTTTGATGCTGGGAAGTTCAAGTGCTGGCATCTGGTGAATCCCTTCCTTCTGTATCCTCACACAGTGGAAGGCAAGTGGTAGCCAACACCTGCTGTCAGATCTTTTTAAGAGGGCACCTGATCTTACATCAGGGAGGTGCCCTTATGGCCTAATCACCTGTTCAGGCCCCATCTCTCTCTCTCTCTCTCTCTCTCTCTCTTTTGGTACTGAGGATTGAACTCAGGGTTACTTGTCCATTGAGCTACATCCTCAGCCCTATCTTTTGTGTTTTATGTAGAGACAGAGTCTCACTGAGTTGCTTAGCGCCTCACTGTTGCTGAGGCTGGCTTTGAGCTTGCAATTCTCCTGTCTCAGCCTCCCAAAGTCCTGGGATTACAGGTGTGCGCCACCACACCTGGCTTTTAACTGATATTTTTGATCTACGTATTCTTTCAGTTCTTCAGAAAGTTATGTCAAACTGTTACTTTGTACTTTTCCTCTATTTATTTTTTTGGTTATATTATTAGGTATGTATACATTTAAAATTGTTATAATTTCCTGCTAACATAATGTTTTATCATTATGAAATATTCCTGTGTTAGTCAGAATTCTGTCACTTTGACAAAATGCCTGAGATAATCAACTTAAAAAGAGCCAAGATTTATTTTGGTTCACGGTTTTGGAGTTTGCAGTCCATGGTCAGTTGGCTCATTGTTTTGGGGCCTGCATTAGGGCAGTATACTATGGCAGGAACATGTGATAGAAAAAGCTGTTCCCCTCATGTCAGCCAAGAAGTGAAAAGAGATATGAAGGGGCTGGGGTCAAACATCCCCTTCAAGGATATATCCCCAATGACCTAACTTCGGTCCACTAGGTTCAAACTCTTAAAGGGTCCACCACCTCACAATAGCACCATGGGCTCGGGACCAAGCCTTTAGCACATGGATTTTTGTGGGACATTTATCGAAACCACAATGATCCTTTTTCATCTGTAATCATGCTTTTTTTTTTTTAACCCAAAAGTCTTCTTTGTGTGATATTAGTATAAATACACAAATTCACTCTCTCTCTCTCTTTTTTGGTACCAGAGGTTAAACCCAGGGATGCTTAGCCACTGAGCCAAATTCCCAGACCTTTTTGTATTTTATTTAGAGACAGGGTCTCACTGAGTTGCTCAGGGCCTTGCTAAATTGTTGAGGCTGGCTTTGAACTCACGATCCTCCTGCCTCTGCCCCCTGAGCTGCTGGGATTACAGGTGTGTGCCACCACGTTGGGCTCACAAACTCTCTTTTGGTTTGTGTTTCCATAGTACATCTTTTACAATTTTTTTCCTTAAGCCTTTCTATGTCTTTATATTTTAAGACATGTCTTTTATAAGTAATAAAGAGATAATATTTATTTATTTTTGTTTTTCAGATGTACCAATGTTTACCTCCTAGTTGGAATACTTAGGGCAAATTTAATGTAGCTACTTAAATATTTGTGTTTAAACTTATTATTCTATTTATTTTATATTTCCCATCTCTTGTTTTTTCAATTTTTTTTAGTTGTAGATGGACACAATGTCTTTATTTTATTGCTTTGTATGTGGTGCTGAGGATCGAACCCAGGGCCTCACGCGTGCGAGGCGAGCGCTCTACCGCTGAGTTACAATCCCAGCTCCCCCACCATCTCTTTTGTATGTTTGCTGGTGATAAAATTTCTCATTTTTTGTTCGTTTGAACATGGGGTTATTAAATTTTCATTTTAATAAGGTATTTTTCCTGTGTGTAGAGTTTTAAAATAAGGTACCTTGAAGATATTATTCCATAATTTTTTGGCTTCCATTGTTTTATTTGAGTTGGTACAAGTCTCATTATTTTTCTTGTGAAGATAATCTTTTTGCTGGCTCTGACTGCTTTAAAAATGTTTTTTTACTTTTGATTTTCATCTGCTTTATGATTTTCTTTGTATTTATACTACGTGGGGTTTGTATTTCTTTTGAATTTGTGGATCAATATCTTTCTTCAATTTTGGAAATTCTTAGCGTTAGCACTTAAAATGTTACTTCTTATCCATTTTCTCTCTTCATTTGGAGACCCAATTACATGTATTATACATTTTAATCACATTCTTTTGGTTTTTAAAACTTTTTTTGAATTATCTTTTTTCCTCCTCTCTCTGGGATTTATTCTGATGTTTTCTTTTGAGCTATTCTATTATTTTGGTACTAAGGATTGAATTCAGGGCCTTGTGCATGCTAAACACATGATCTACCACTGACCTAAACCCCAACTCCTAAATTATCTTGTTGTAATTAATTATCTGTTCATTTGATTAATATCAATAATTTTGCCTTTCAGTTTCATAATTTCCATTTGATTTTAAACTAGCTTTCAGTTCTGAAATCTTCTGTCTTATTAAATCAAATATTTTCAGCTACAGCTATTTTAACAAGTTTAATATTTGAATTTCTTATGGGTGTGTTTCTGTTGTCTATTAGTTTTCAGACAATTCTTTTTGATGTTTGGTATTTTTAGATGAAATATTCTAATATGGTATATGAAAATTATAATGAAAAGTTGAGACTCTGGACAATATTATCTGTCTCCAGTGATGATTTACTTTTGCTCTTGGAAGACAGGCCAGAAACTGGTTGCCTTAATCCAGTCAGGTCCTGAGGTGTTTCAAAATTTAGCATTAATCTTTGTAGGGACTGGCTTTTACTGTCACTCAGAAGAGTGAAAGATCTTTCTTTGTAGTGAAGTTCCCCTGAAAACTAAATGGCTTGTATTGGGTCATGTGCTCATTTGTGAATCAGTCACTAGGGCTAAGGAATGTTATTTACACAGTGGCTTAGATCTGGTTTACCTAAACTAATTAACCATGGCAAGGGTAGAGGGACCACCCTGATTAGGTTACAATAATCAGATCCTTCTCTGGAAGTGGACTTAATCAACTTTTCCAACAGCCACATGGTGGATTTGTAATGCCACTGAGTAGGTAGAAAAAATTCTGAGAGAGAACCACAGTCTAACACACACGCGGACTACAAGAACATTAAAACAAGACTTGGGAAATCTGAAATTTAGGCTTGACCTTACCATTGATTTTAATATGTAGACATGGACAAGACACATCTGTCTCTAACCTTGAGAGTCATAGTAAAATTAGGGAGTCAGATTAAATCAGTGATATTGACTATGCCCCTTATAGGTGTGCTTCTGTATTTACTGTGGGCTAAATGGGAACCCACTTCACTTCAGCAGAATAGCCTAATTGTTATTTGAGTTTCTGCACAAGATTTCACTTGATTGGAGTATTTATTAGCTAAAGAAATATTTAAAAACTAGTAGACTAAATAATTTAAAATTTTCAATTGTATTCTTTTTTAGATAGAATAGTGCACATATATTTTCATGCTTATTGAGTTTTTGATAAAAATCCCTTAATCATTACTCTGTTTAATCTCTTTAAGAAATAGTTACTAAAATTTTCATTTTAGGACAAAAACATAAGATTAGAAATTTTATGAAGGCACAATGCAATATACCTACATTTGCCAAGAACACAACACTGTAAATAAAGAAAATAATGAGTAAAGAACTTTCTTCATTAGAGGTTAGCTGAATTTTGGAAGAGCTGTGGTAGGCAGAATTCTAATATGGCCCCCGAGTTTCCTGGACCATGGTGTACACACACTTTTCCTAGTTGTTCAATCAAACACTAATGTTGGTTTTTTTGAACTCTTTATATATCCTGGAAATTAATGCTCTATCTCAGGTGTGGATGGCAAAGATTTTCTCCCATTATGTAGGCTCTCTCTTCATGTTCTTGATGATTTCCTTTGCTGTAAAAAAACCTTTTTGGTTTGATTCCATTTCATTTGTTGATTCTTGATTTTACTTCATGCGCTTTAGGAGTCTTGTTAAGGAAGTCAGTTCCTAAGCTGACATGATGGAGATTTGGGCCTACTTTTTCTTCTGTTAGATGCAGGGTCTCTGTTCTAGTGTCTAAGTCTTTGATCCACTTTGAGTTGAGGTTTGTGTAGGGTGATAGATAGAGGTTTAATTTCATTTTGCTACATATGGATTTCTAGTTTTCCCAGCACCATTTGTTGAAGAGGCTATCTTTTCTCTTCTCCAATGTATGTTTGTAGCACCGAGAAAGTCGGTTCCTAAGCTGACAGGTATGGCTATTTTGACAATGTTAATTAGATCTTTCCATTTTCTAAGGTCTTCTTCAATTTCTTTCTTTGGTGTTCTGTACTTTTCATAGTAGAGGTCTTTCAGTTCTTTTGTTAGATTGGTTAGCAAATATTTTATGTTTTTCAAGGCTATTGAGAATGGAATAGTTTTCCTAATTTCTCTTTCAGTTGATTCATCAATGATGTATAGCAATGCAGTTGATTTATGAGTGTTAATTTTTATATCCTGCTACTTTGCTGAATTCATTTATGAGTTCTAGAAGTTTTCTGGTGGAGTTTTTTGGGTCTTCTAAATATAGAATCATGTTGTTGGCAAATAGGGATACTTTGAGTTCTTCTATTCCTATTTGTATCCCTTAACACCAAAACAAACAAACAAACAAACAAACAAAAAACCCCCAAACCACCCCAAATTAATAAATGGGCAAAAGATCTGAACAGATTCTTCACAGAAGAAGAAATATGATTGGTCAATAAATATATGAAAAATATCCAACAATTCTAGCAATTAGAGAAATGTGAATTAAAACTACACGGAGATTTCATCTTATTCCAATTAGAATGGCAATTATCAAGATTACAAATAACAAGAAGTTGGTGAGGATGTGGGGATATAAGTACACTCATACATTGCTGGTGGGACTGCAAATTAGTGCAATCACTATGGAAAGCAGTATGGAAATTCCTCATAAAACTTGGAATGAAACCACCATTTGACCCAATTATCCTACTCCTTGGTTTATACCCAAAGGACTTAAAATCAGCGTAGTACAGTGATAGGGTCACATCAATGTTTATAGTAGCTCAATTCATAATAGCTAAGCTACGGAACCAACCTAGGTGCCCTTCAACAGATGAATGAATAAAGAAAATGTGGTACATATACACAATGGAATATTACTCAGCCATAAAGAAGAGTGACATTATGGTATCTGCTGGTAAATGGATGGAACTGGAGACTATCATGCTAAGTGAAATAAGCCAATCCCAGAAAACCAAAGGCCAAATGTTCTCTCTGATATGTGAATGCTAACTCACAATAAGGGGTGGGGGTGTAGGGAAGAATAGAAATTCATTGGGTTAGACAAAGGAAAATGAAGGGAAGGGAGGGGGAATGGAAATAGGAAAGATAGTAGAATGAATTGGACATAACTTTCCTGTGTTCATATATGAATACATGACCAATGTATCTCCACATTATGTACAACTAGAAGAATGGGAAGTATACATATACTCCATGTATGTATAATGTGTCAAAATACATTGTACTTTCATGTATAACTAAAAAGAACAAATAAAAAATTAAAACAAACAACGTTAATGTATGTTCAGCATAGAGAGATTTTCCAGATGTAATTCAATTCCTTCATTGTTGACCTTAAAATGGAGAGATTGCGTGGGCCTGCTCTAATAACATGCACCCTTTAAATCTGTGTCAGGGTCCAAGTAAGACATAGAATGGAAGCATGAGAATTTCTCCATTGCTGACTTGAAAAGGCAAGAGACCACATGGCAAGGAATGCAGGTGGCTCCAAGGAGTAGAGAGCAGCCCTTGACTGACAGCCAACAGTGAAACAGGAATTCAGCTTTAAAACTACAAGGAACTGTGGGAGGCTGAGACAGGAGAATTGCGAGTTCAAAGCCAGCCTCAGCAACAGGGAGGCGCTAAGCAATTCAGTGAGACCCTGTCTCTAAAGAAAACACAAAACAGGCCTGGGGATGTGGCTCAGTGGTCAAATACTCCTGAGTTCAATCCTCAGTACCAAAAATAAAAACAAAAACAAAAACAAAAAATCAAACAAAACTACAAGGAACTGAATTCTGTCATAACCATGTGAGAGCTTGGAAGAAATATTATTCTGCTCAGGTGGTCATAAAAAGATATGGATTAGACAAAGGAAAATGAAGGGAAGGGAGGGGGAATGGAAATAGGAAAGATAGTAGAATGAATTGGACATAACTTTCCTGTTATGTCTAAGCCTGGGTGGCTTAGACAACAGAAATTTATTTTCTCATAGTGCTGGATGCTAGATGTCCAAAATCAAGGTGCTGGCACGGTTGATTTCTGGTAAGGCCTTCTTCCTGGCTTGCATTTGGCTGCCTTTTTGCTCTGTGTGTGTGTGTGTGGTGGGGGCTGGGCATGGGGTAAAGATTGTTGTCTTTTTATAAGAACACAACTCCTATCCCACTAAGTCCCATCTTTATAATTTCATTTAACCTTATTTATCCCCTTAAAGGCCCTATCTCCAAGTGCAGACACACTGGAGGCTGGGACTTCAACATTTTAATTTTGGAGGGATTCATTTTATAAAGAAGAAGCCCCTGAACTCTAGATTAGAATTTCAGCCTAGGCCAACGCCTTGATTTCAGCCCAGTGAGACTCTGAGCAGAAAATCCAGCCTTGCCAGGCTTGGACTTCTGGCATCCAGAAATGTGAGGAGGTAAACTTGTGTTGTTTTAAGCCATGAAGTTTGTAGTAATTTATTATGGAGTAATAGCAAACCAAGACAAGGACACTTGGAAATTCTAGGCCAGTCTAATTTTATGCATGAAGAAATTTATGCCTGAAGAATTCTAAGTAAAAGGATTTTCTGGTGACATCTGCTAGTTAGAGCTGAAGGGAGACAACACTCCAACAGCACTGCTCTCAGTTTAGGCCTCTTTCCATTATAGATTTTACTTCTTGGTCTCCTGCTGATGTAACCAACTAGGTTTTATTATTCAAAAAGAGCCTATCTCAAAATCCCCTGGTTTCTAGTACTTTGCATAGATCGCTAGGAAAGCAGGATCCTTGTTCTACTTGTAAAGGCCTCTGAGACTCAGAAATTCTCACCACTGTCTCATCCAACTTCTAGAAATGTCTTCCTTCTGGTTCACTTATGTGTAGGGTTTATGTAAGTGTTGTCCACAGACCACTTCTATTTGAGTCCCTTAAGGTGTATGCGTGTTACGAATGCCAATTCCTGGGCCCGCCCTGTGAGCCTGCTGTGGTGGGTAATGCTGGTGCACATTAAAGTTGCAGAAACGCTGGTATATACTTGATGCTGCAGTGTGTGCCCTTTCCTACTTGTTGGTTCCTCAGAGGAGATCGAAAACATCTGTTCATCATTCTATGCATAATAGACCGTAGCATAATTTTGATTACCTCATTCCCACAAGACTCCAGTGAGACGGTTTATCTTATCATCATTGGAGAGTGTCCAATGCTAGGAACCTGTATTCTTACCTCAGCACTTTGCCTGTTTTCCCCAGACTGCCACCATTTCATTGTTCCCTTTGTTCTGCTTTCTCTAGCCAAACACATTATTACCAAAGAAGAAAGGGTATAAGGACATACCTGTATGACTTCAGTGATTAAGGCTCTTTTACTGATCATTTGGGGTTAATATATAAAGATCTTGATAGTTTGTTTTTCAAGTGCTGTAAATACCAAGAGATTTGTGTTTCATCTGAGGGTCAAGGATTTGGACATCTCTTTCTTAGATGTTGGGAGAAAAAATCATCCTACATACTTTGCTAGAAATAAGAGTTACCACCAGTCTCACCTGCCAACTTTAAGGAGGCTGGCTTGAATGATGGTAGTCTCTGCTTGTCTTTCTTTATTTGGTTTCCCAGTCATCTACATGTGATTGCTCTATGAATTTAAGTTTCCTTTTGTCAAGGTGCTTATTTTCTATTTGGTTGCATGGTCACTAGATGTTCATTAATGAATTATTCCAATGACCAACAAAGTTATGAATCTCAGGATCTGAATGGTAGCACGCTTTGGGTCCAGTGGTAAGTTTCCTTTGAGTAGAAAGATCACTCTTCTATAGGCTATAATTTTTTTTAAAGTTTTTAAATTGGTGCATTATAATTGTACATAATAGTGGTCTTTGTTGTTACATATTTGTACATGTGTGTGGATTATCATTTATAAGGATGCACACTTTGAAAATGGACTTTACCAAACAGCTTAAAAGTATTAAAAGTAATTTTATGGAATAAAAGTGGAATATAATATGGGGGAAACTTAAAAAAAATCTAGTCTGGAATCTAGCATTATGGCATATATAAGTTAGTTCATTTGTTTATTGTCACATTTAAAGGTGGATATTCTGGACTGGCCAAAAATATGATCTGTTCTCCTTTAACTCTCAGCATAGTTGTCTTGGACTGTCTGTTAACATGGCTAGCCTGTAGAGATTAGAGATTTTAAAGAATTAGGTGAATTCAAGGGTTGGCAAATTCTATTAGTGATGCTTTGCAACTCCAGGAAACAAAAATATATATTCCAGGCTCTTTGTTGCTCACTACAGCCCAAACCTCTGTCAACTTCTGCCTCAGGCAATCAAGAGAACTTTCACTAGAAGGGACTGGCTGGTTTGGTGGGGGTCCTGGCCATTGAGCAGGACAATGGAGAAGAGGTAGCCTGAAAATATACTCTTGTTGGACTGAGTAGTGTTCCAACAATAGTGTTCCTTCAACTACCATTTTTTTAAGAGAAGTCAACAACCTGAATTTTATGGTGAGATTAATTATTTTAACTGTTTGCAACTAATTCAATTTTCAGACAACATTCTGTGTGCCAATTAAGATACATCTATGGGCAGACTTTATACTTTTAGGCCACCAATGTGCCGTCCAAGTACGTTAGTTCTTCATAAAGCTAAATTATGTATCCAGAGAAGGTCTAAGAGAAAGACAGACAAACCAAGGTGTTTTTCTACTGTGACACTCAACACAATTCAGAACACTTCTGTGACTGAACACTTCTGGGTTCCTGTCTCACACCAACTGCTTCTCTCACACCAGATGTCCTGAGATTTGATTAAATTTTGACTATTTACCTGGAATAGGTCAGATCACATAGGTCAGGGACTCAGTTGCACAAGGCTGTCCCTACTTCAGATGCCCTTTGTATGTCTGCACCTCCAGAACTGACAACTGGCTATATATCTGAGGTTGCCACGAGCCCCTCCTTAGGTTTGATCATCTGCTAGAACAGTTCATTAAACTCAGGGAAACATTTGACTTACTCTTGCCAATTTATTCCAAAAAATGTTTTAAAGGATACAAAGGCACAGATAGATGAAGGGAACTGTACGTGGGAGCTTCGGTATCCATGGAGTTGGAGTGTATGGCCACCTACTTCTCTGCTTGTGGATGAGTTCACCAAACCAGAAGCTCTCTGAACATTGTTCTTTGGCTTTGCTTGGAGGCTTCATTGTATAGGCTTGATTGACTACAACATGGCTGCTGGTGATCAGCTTCAGCCACTTTCCCCCTCCTCTCCAAAGGGGGTTGGGTAGGACTGAAAGTTACAACTCTCAGTCACCTGTTTGGTTCCTTTGATAACCAGCTTCCATCCTGAGGCTATGCAATACCCCCACCCTCAGTTATTTCATTAGCATACAAAAAGACTTTATCACTTCTGAGCTTCCCAGGGATTTAGAAACTGTGTCTAGAAACAGGATGAAGATCAAATATATACATTTCTTATAAATCACAACATCATGAAAGACTTTCTGCCTTGGGAGCCATTTGATGACTATTTGAAACTGTTTGCCTAATCTCCTGAGTTAGTTTATTTTTATTAACTCTAGGGAAATGGCTTCAGTTGCTTTGAGCTAGAGCATAATTTAATTTTTTTAAAAAAGCAATTTTTTATTCCTCAACCTTCTAGAAATGATTTGCCTTTTATCTTATTAGCCATTCTTCAAATATGTGCTCCTGTTGTGTATGCTGGGGTGAACCACCCAGATCTCCTTTTCTATTTTGAGACTCTTAAAGGCTCATGTGCTGTGCTAGAGGCTTGATCTCCAGCCTATAGCACTACTGGGAGGCAGTAGTGGAACTTTGAAGAGGAGGGGCCTAGTTGAAGGAATTTAGGTCATTGGAATACATGCCTTTGAAAGGACATCGGGATCTCAGCTCCTCCCCTCTCTTTTTTTTTATATCCTGGCTGCTGTGAGGTGAACATGTCTCCTCGGTCATGTTTTCCTGCCACAATGTGTAGTGCCACCATAGACCCAAAGCAACAGGATCAAGAAACCATACATTCAAACCTCTGAAACTGTAAGGCCCAAGAAATCTTTTCTCTCTTTAAGTTTATCTATCTCAGGAATTTGTCACAGCAGTGGAAAGCTGACCAACTCACCCTCATTTCGCCACTACTAGGAGTGCTCGTGAAGCCAGAGTTAAAGACAAGCAGTCAGTAAAGATAGGCAAGGGTTGGATCCAGAGAATGGAGATCAATTTGGGTCCAGGAAATTGGAGACAGCTCCTGAGGCATTGAAATGTTAATGTCTTCAGAGCCCTTCCTCCATTCTTATCAAGATAACTTGCCCCTGCTCAAACCTGTTGCTAAGGCAACCTGTCCCAGGGATTGTCCCTCCCTATAGGGAGTTAAAAAAGTTGTTAGTGTACCCTGGGCCCCCTTTCTGCCTGAATCACTCCATCTTGGCCCCTCCAGCCCATCTGCTTCTCACCTTTTGGCCATCCTACCTGAGCCATCTCCTGGGCCTAGTCACTTACACAGGCAGGAGAGAGAGAAGGGGAAGACAGCCAGAGAACAAAGGAAATCTAGGACACATAAAAAAGGCAGAATGCTCTCACTTCTTGGGATACCAGGAGACCAACTATGGATCCCTTCTCCCTCCTGGGAGAAGTCTGTACTACCCATTTTTTTATAAAATATTTTTTTAGTTGTTGAAGGATCTTTATTTTATTCATTTATTATTTATATGTGGTGCTGAGGATCAAACTCAGTGCCTCACACATGCTAGGCAAGCACTCTACCACTGAGCTACAGCCCCAGCCCCTGTACTACCTGTTTTAAAATAAACTCTGCTTTATATGCTAGGCAAGCATACTTTTCTAATGTTATATTTCAACATGTGAGGAAGCAGAACTCATCATCAATAACTGGCAGTGTCACTAGCTTGTCATAGCTGATAGTCCCTTCTCTGGGAGTTGTGGACTAAAGGGAGATGCCTCATCAAAACTTACAACTTCTCCTGGTATGAGTGGGTCTAGTCTGCATTCAGTAGAACTGGTCAGTGCAAGAGTACCTAGGCCTGGAAAATTGGCCTTAGTTTGGGACAATTCTGAAGGTCCATCTCAGATCCAGAGCTGAGGCCTCACAGGATCCATTCAGGGTCAGCCGAGGCCTCTGTTGAGAAGCTTTATAGGTCAGAACTGATGGTAGGAGATGATGTTACAGAACTGTGCTTTGTGATAGATGAAGTCCTAATAGTACTGCTTGACCACTGGAAATAAAATGGGTTCAATTATGAGTTAAGTAGCAGGTTTGGAATGGTACCCAGGTGGACTTGTACTTCAGAGAGCTATGGAAATGGTTTATAGCATACATTTTCACTAGGGTCAAAGTAATGACAATTAACAAGAGAATTGTTTATTTAAATAAAAGAAATCAGGATGGATGATCAGGAAGATAATACCAGTGAGTATAATAAAATGTCACTATCTTTGCTCATTTTTTAGACTGAGCCATTTCTCAGACATCGATTACAGGATAAAGTGTTTTCTATGAAGAAGAATGCTGAAATACTTTGGCAAGTGTATGCGTTAATTGAAAAGTTTCCCCTTCTTTTGAAAAGATACCATTTACTCAGGTAGCCCTACACTGAGAAAATCCTACCCTGTGGAAATGAGAATATCTCCACATTTTAAAAGACCATTTGACCCACATTCCAAGTTGATACTCATATGTGGGGACCAAAAGTGTTTTGATTCTTTTCAGGTTAAATGGTGATCTATGGCAGTCCAGGTAACATATAGAGCCCTGGCTGAGTCCAGCTCACCAAAGGTCCATGATGCTCAGTGGTCATTTCCCCATTTCTCACACACTTAATTAGAGTAAATAGAATTCTAAATAACACATGAGTCAAAGATGAAATCACAAGGGAAGTTAAGAAATAGTTCAAATTGAGTGATAGTGAAAATATATCAAAATTGTAAGATGCAACTAATGCAACACTTAGAGGGGAAATTTCTAGCTTTTAATGCTTATGTGACAAAAGAAAAAAAAGTCTTCTCAGAATAGATACTTTGGGAAACTGGTAATATTACCATATTGGTTTCTTGGCTTATATAGGTTAAGAAGTAGGACTGGAATCCTCAGAAACTGTCCCAATCCTGAGCGAGATAGTAGGTGGAAATACAATAGTGTGAGTGTTCCTTTAGAGATTAGTGCCCTCCCCTAAAGACTTAAAGAAGATACTAAAGGTATCATTCAGTTCACCAGTTTTTATACTGCAAAAAACACATTGTTCCTGGCAGATGTAGTAGCATCAATTGCAATTGCTGTGCCAGATATAGTTTTGTTAAAACAGATTAACACAGCTCCAGATAAATGATGAATGCATTTTTCTTTCCTTTTGAAGGAGGAGGTTCAGAATCAGTTTTTGTTTATGTGGACTGGACAATAGTATATTCATTTATGGTCTTGTCTCTGGACTATGCTGTCTTTTTTGTCCATCATAAGATGGGCTGAAGGGACTTAGATTATCTGGACTTTCTAAAAGAATTTACATTGGTCTGTTGTATTAATAAGATCATGTTAGTCAGAGAAGATGAGAAATAAGTGCAAATACATGGGAAGACACATGAGTTCCAGGGTTAGAACCACTTATCTCCATTGGAGAAGGATGACAATGGAAAAGAGAATGGAAAAGCAGAACCAAAAGAGGAACAAAGAGGGAGAGAAAAGACATCAAGTGTGTCTTGTCTTCTTTTGGACTTTTCAGGGATGTGAGTCAAGAAATTACTCTCTTTGGGTTGGGGTTGTAGCTAAGTGGAGGAGCACATGCCTAGCATGTGTGAGGCAGTGGGTTTGATTCTCAGCACCACACATAAATAAACAAACAAACAAATAAATAAATAAAGTGCATCAACAACTAAAAATATATTTTTTAAAAAAGAAATTACACTCTTTAAGTAGATTAATAGTATGTTACTATCTAAGGGTGCTTGGTTTGTTGTCTTCATTCAGCAAAGAATTGAAGAACAAGACAGGAGAGAGAGCAAGCAAACAGCAGGTTTATTGCAAAAGCGAGAGATAGACTTCTCTGGAGAGAAAGGGCCCCAGAGCTGGGAATCCAGTGGGGGAGTTTTGGTTGGTTCTTTTTATGATCACTGGAATTTCCTCCTTTCCATATCTCCTCCCCTGTCCACATGCTCCTCACTATTATTGATGGGTGCTCCCTCTGTCCACTCATCTGTTTTAGTTTTTCTACTGGTTCCCCAGCTTTGGAGCATGAGTATGGAAGTGTACTTTTGTCAAGCAGTAAGCTGACCTCATCAGGAGAACTTCTCTGTGCTCCTTTGTTCTGGCCCTTCCCTTGACCTCCTCACTTGCTATCTTGCCCTGACTGCCTAAGCCCTTCTACATCTCCCTCAATCTCCTTTTGGACTTTCCAGGGATATGAGTCAAGAAATTACTGTCTTTGAGAAGATCAGTAGTCAGTAGAGGATAGGAAGGGTAAGGGGGGGCAGCAGACATGGGGAGGATAATGGGTACCAAAATCAAGTTAGCTAGGAGAAACAAGTTCTAGTGTTCTACAGCATAGTAGGGTGATGTTTATAACAATTTATTATACATTTAATAAAGAACTAGAAGAGAGGAGTTCAAACTTCCTCAACACAAAGAAATGAAAAATGTTTAAAAGCGAGGGAAATACTAGCTACACATCGTCTAAGCATATCAAATTGTCACACTATACACCCACAAATGTATACAACTACAATAAGTATTGAGGCTGGGGTTGTAGATCTGTGGTAGAGCTCATGTTTAACATGCATAAGGACCTTAGTTCAATCCCCAGCACAGCTCCCTCCACATAAATAAATGAAAATAAATTGCTCTTTTATCCTAAGCTGGATTCAGTTGAAGTTTTGCCACATGTAATCATTGACAGTCACTGACAATCTGCACAGATAATTTATTTTCATAGAATATAAGGACATATTCAGGCTTTTCTTCTTTAGGGCACATATATCTTAAAGACTATTCAATTTTCTCCTCCATTTCACTCTGTTACAGAGAAGAGAAGGTTAAGTATTCATTCATCTTTATGCAGATCATATAGCTTTATTATCATAAGTTAAGAGAAATCTCAGTAGACCGCTGCCTTTATTATTATCTAAATATTATCCTATATCTAAAAGTGTATAATGTAAACAATTGAACAAATAACATTTAATTATCTAGGGGAATATAAAGTTTATTTTTGAGGGTTCAACATAAAAATACAACTCCTCAAGTTAGATGCAGTATGAGTACTCTTCAGAGTTTCCTTTCTCTTTTACATAATCAAGCTCTTGGTAATACTTTCTTCGAAAGTTTTCTGGGTTAAAACTATAGTGGCTAATCTCTATGGAAGTATCCAGTTAGCAGTTGCAATGAAAAAAAAAAAAGGTTCTATTTATAATAGCAACAAAAAAGGGAATATGTCTATGACCAATGCTAAAAGGAAACGTGAATCTTTATGAAGAAAATTACAAAATTCAGCTGTGAGATGTATAAGAATTTGAATAATGCAGATAAAATATTTCTGAAGAGAAGCATAAAATATTTCTGAAGAGAAGCATAATTAATATGAAAATGTCAATTCTTCCTAAGTTATTTTATTGCTTGTGCTACAATGTTAACTGAAATTAATATTAACATTTAAATATTCTATATGTTTAGAATTAATATACACATTTAAATATATTATTTTTGTTTTCAAGATGCTGGAGACAGCATATCGCCTGAGCAACTTGTCATTTTTTTCTCTCATCCCAGTCACTTCTTCCCTAAGATCTGGCCATCCCCTTCCCACATCTGTACCATTGTGAGTTCTTCAAGGCCGCTCCATTTTCAGGCATGACTCAGAAAACCTGATTGTGTTATTGAAGTTTATTTTTTTTAAAACCAAAGTACCTTAAGCCTACCATGTAGGTCATAAAATCCTAGACCTTCAAAACAGAATACTCTCATTATTTCCATAAGATCAATACCTGATGAAAAAAAATGTAGGCCATGTCTCCATCAGATGCTCACAGTTTATACAGATAAAGTTATTTTAAAAAATCTCCCCTAATCCAATAATGAAAAGACTATGAGAACAAAAGTTTGGTGCCTGGGGGTTCAGTTTTGATTATGTTGAGAGACCTGTTAGACAGTCAAGTAGAGATGTGAAGTAGACAGTTGTGTATGTGCATCTTGAGGCCAGAGCTTTAGAAACAAATGTGTGAGCAGCTATCGTAGAGGTGGTATGTAGAGTCACACACTGGATGAGAGCACTGAAGGAGTGAGGGTGAATAGAGAAGGTATGCACACGTCACTATTGTATATTGTATGCGTGGCATTGCATGTGAGTCTAAAGAATCTTTTAGAAATTCAAGCTTGATATATGATGTGATTAAACAGAAAGGAATTTTAGTAAGAATTACAGAAACTGCAGGCTTCAGTACTCTATTAAATGACTAAAATGGAAAAAAAAGTGAGAGCCCATGGAAATAGTTACCAGGGAGACCTCAACGTTCCAGGAATAAATTGGGTTAAGCAGACCTAATTGTGACATAGGAGCACTGTATAAAGAATGGACCAGCAATCCAGTCTTCCCTCTAGATTCTGAATATAGAAGCAGCCTCTCCTTGAGGGATGGACTTCTCAGAGAACCACTACCAAATTTAAAATAATACTCAACTTTTCATTGCTTTTCCTATGCTAATCCAGTGTTCAGGATATTCTTCACAGACAAATACTAATAAGAGATGAAGACTGGCAAGATGAGGTTGGACTAGAAGTGGGGAGTTAACTGCCTAGGCTAGAAGGGGTACCTGGGTAGCTGGGAAAAGAGCTGTGTGGCAGAAAAGTAACTTTAGGGGAAGGAAAGACTGAAATGGATGGAAGTGCTTTTAATAATGGATTGAAGACATTAATTTGTCTTTTGGCTCTTTCCAGTTCATTAAATTGGCAGTAAAATAGTAAAATTATTAAGATTTTAGGGGATGGGAGTAGAAGCAACAATGGATGGGTAATGTCAACACATTTTTTGGAAGATTGAAAGCAGAATAGGGGAAGATGTAAACCAAGCACTGTTGATGAATTCATATCTGTTCAGGATTTGTTGGGAACAGGTTCCATGGAGGATGAGTTGAGTCAGGGCACTAAAAGCAGAGTGATTTATCTGAAAGTTTCTTTGTTATACAATCTGTCTCTATCCCCTCTTCAGATCACTACTCTTTTCCCCCTCAGGAGTTAGGAAGTTATTCTGTAAACACCAGAGAATTTAAAGTGGAGAGAGTCTAGTTTAAGGGAGACAGATCATAGGATGGGTTCGACCACACAGAAAACAGTTTTGAAGAGCATCTGCAAATGTGTGTGAGAGATATTGAGATTTTCTGATTAGAAAAAAAGCAAGAGGCATTCATAATTTCATGAAAACCAAGAAAACTGCCTAGGAAAGAAATGTAATCATAATACATGTTTTATGTACGCCCAATGATGGACATACTAAATTCTGATTTAATTTATACCTGTGTCAGCACTGAAGTAGGATGTGGAGAAGAGGCCATGGAAGTGGAGCAGAGGTGGATGTTTTCATGATAAACTTGGTATTACTAATTGATTTCTTCAACCCTGTTCACTTGTTATTTTGCTAATCAAATTAGAAGCAATCACAGAAATTAAAATAAAAAACACTAGATCTTAGAAAAAAGGCAGAAGGCAAAGGGAAGAAGGAATTATATATTAACTATCTTTGGATCACTCCTGTACTCATCTCAGTTTTCTTAGCATTTGCATACTTAGCACTGTAGAGGAGCATCATAGCCATTTTTTGTAATCTACCATATAGTCTTGAGGAACTTGGATATTTAAAGGTAGATAGAAAAGGCACATCAAGGATAAAGAGAGAAGAGGCCAGAAATGTAGGATATACTCAGGAGAGCATTTGAAATTAAGAAAGAAGGAATTTTCAATAACTAAATGATACAGATTGGTTAAATAGGCAGCTTTTCCCATCTTAGCTCTTCTGTAAAGATACCTTCCCCAAAGCCTCTCATGTACTGATTACTATGTACTTTCACAGTACCCTGCACCTACCTCCTTTATAGTTACCATGCAGTGCCTTAGTCTTTTTAAAATTTTTTCTTAGTCTTTTAAAAAATTAAATATTTTTGATTAATTTTGTATTAATTGTACATGTTTGTGTTAGCTTTTCTCAACTGTGAACAAAATATCCAACAAGAACAACTTAGAGGAGGAGAAGTTTATTTTGGACCACAGTTTCAGAGGTGTTAGTCCATGGTTGGCCAACACATTGCCCTGGGCTGGAGGAGAGGCAGCCCAGGCATCATGGCAGAAGAGTGTGACAGAAGAAGGCTGCTTAGCTCATGGCATCCAGAAAGTAGAGCAAGGAAGGAACCAGTGACAGAGATCATCCAAGGCCATGACCCCTGTTACCTACATCCTCCAGGCATACCCCACATGGCTACGTTACTATTCAAACTATAGTAGTCCATTTAAATTATTAATCCATCAAATGAATTAATCCATTGATGAGGTTACCACATGCTAATTCAATCTTTTCACCATGAACACAGGTGTTTTGGAGGACATTCCTAAATCCAAACCATAACAATATTAATGATGTTCCTGAATGCCCATGTTTATTGAAGTACTATTCATAATAACAAAGATATGAAATCAACCTAAATATCTATTAATGTATAAATGGATAAAGAAAATGTGGTGTGTATACACAGTGGAATATTACTTAATGACAAAAAGAATGAAATTCTGTCATCTGCAGCAAAATGAATGGAAATATAGGACATTATGTTAGGTGAAATAAACCTTAGTATTAATCTCTCTGCTGCCTCACAATTCTGTTTCTTTTCTTTTCTTTTAAAATTTATTTTTAAAACAGAAAATGCATTTCAAGTCATAGTACATATATGGAGCACAATTTTCCATCTCTCTGGTTGCAAACAAGATAGAGTCACACCATTCATGTCTTCATACATGTACCTAAGGTAGTGATGTCCATCTCATTCAACCATTTTTGCTACTCCCATTCTCTCTCCCCTCCCCCACTTCTCCCCTGCCCCATCCAGAGTTCCTCCATTTCTCCCATGCTCCCTACCCCCACTCCCATTATGTATCAGCATCCACTAATCAGAGAGAACATTCGGCCTTTGATTTTTGGGATTGGCTTTCTTCACTTAGCATGATGTTCTCCAATTCCATCCATTTACTTGCAAATGCCATAATTTTATTCTCTTTTATTGCTGAGCAATATTCCATTGTGTATATATATATATACCATATTTTATTTATCCATTCATCTATTGAAGGGCATCTAGGTTGCTTCCACAGTTTAACAATTGTGAATTGTGCTGCTATAAACATTGAAGTGGCTGCATTACTGTACTATGCTGTTTTTAAGTTTTTAGGGTATAGGTGGAGGAGTGGGATAGCTGGGTCAAATGGTGGTTCCATTCCAAGTTCCTTAAGGAATCTCCATACTGCTTTCCAGACAGATTGCACCAATTTGTAGTCCCACCAGCATGTTTGAGTGTGCCTTTTTCACCACATCCTTGTCAGCTGCCATTTTGACTGGAGTGAGATAAAATCTTAGAGTAGTTTGGATTTGCATTTCTCTAATTGCTAGAGATGTTGAACATTTCTTCATATATTTGTTTATTGATTGTATATCTTCTTCTGAGAGGTTTCTATTCAGCTACTCAGCCCATCTATTGATTGGATTGTGTGTTTTTTTGGTGTTAAGGTTTTTGAGTTCTTTAAATATCTTGGAGATCAGTGCTCTGTCTGATGTGCGTGTGGCAAAAATTTGCTCCCAGAATGTAGGCTCTCTGTTCACCTCATTGATTGTTTCTCTTGCTGAGAAGCTTTTTAGTTTAAATCCATTCCATTTATTGATTCTTGCTTTTATTTCTTGCGCTTTAGGATCTTGTTAAGGAAGTCAAGGCCTAATCCCACGGTGATGAAGATTAGGGCCTACTTTTTCTTCAATTAGACACAGGGTCTCTGGTATGATTCCTAGGTCTTTGATCCACTTTGAGTTGAGTTTTGTACATGGTGAGAGAGAGAGGTTAATTTCATTTTTCTGCTTATGGATTTCTAGTTTTCCCAGCACCATTTGTTGAAAAGGCTATCTTTTCTCCAGTGTATGTTTTTGGCACCTTTGTCTAGTATGAGATAACTGTATTTATGTGGGTTTTTCTCTGTGTCTTCTATTGTATACCATTGATCTACATGTCTATTTTGGTGCCAATACCATGCCTTTTTTGTTATTATAGCTTTGTAATATAATTTAAAGTCTGAAATTGTGATGTCTCCTGCACACTCTTATTAAGGATTGTTTTGGCTATTCTGGGTTTCTTATTTTTCCAATGAATTTCATGATTGCCTTTTCTATTTCTATAAGATATGATGTTGGGATTTTAATTGGAATTGCATTGAATCTATATGGTGCTTTGGGTAGTATGGCCATTTTGACAATATTGATTCTGCCTATCCAGGAGCATGGGAGATTTTTCCATCTTATAAGGTCTTCTTCCATGTCTTTCTTTAGTGTTCTATAGTTTTCATTATAGAGGTCTTTCACCTCTTTTGTTAAATTGATTCCCAAGTATTTCATTTTCTGGGAGACTACTGTGAATGGGGCAGTTTTTCTAATTTCTCTTTCATAGGATTCATCACTGATGTATAGAAATGCACTTGATTTATGGGAATTGATTTTATATCCTGCTACTTCACTGAATTTATTTATTAATTATTAATTAATTAATTAATTATTTATTAATTCTAGAAGATTTCTTGTGGAATTTTTTGGATCCTTTAAAGAATCATGTTATTGGCAAACAATGATGATTTAACTTCTTTTCCTGTTCTTACCCCTTTAATTTCTTCTATCTGTATAACTGCTCTGGCTAGAGTTTCAAGGACTATGTTAAATAGAAGTGGTGAAAGAGGACATCCCTGTCTTGTTCCCATATTTAGGGGGAATTCTTCCAATTTTTCCTCATTGAGGATGATGTTGGCTTTCAGTTTGGCATAGACAGCAATGTTGATGTATGTTCCTACTATCCCTAGTTTTTCTAGTGTTTTGAACATGAAGAGGTGTTGTATTTTTTCAAATGCTTTCTCAGTATCTATAGAGATAATCATGATTCTTGACTTTAAGTCTATTGATGTGATGAATTACATTTATTGATTTCTGTATGTCGAACCAACCTTGCATACCTGGGATGAAACACACTTGATTGTGGTGCACTATCATTATAGTATTTTTGTATATGATTTGCCAGAATTTTATTGAGAATTTTTGCATCAATGTTCATCAGGGATATTGTTCTGAAGTTTTCTTTCTTTGATGTGTTTTCATCTGGTTTTGGAATCAGAGTAATACTAGCCTCATAGAATGAGTTTGGAAGGGTTCTCTCCTTTTCTATTTCATGGAATAATTTGAGAAGTATTGCTATTAATTCTTCTTTGAAGGTCTTGTAGAACTCGGCTGAGAATCATCTGGTCCTGGGCTCTGTTTGGTGTGTAGGTTTTTGATAGCTTCTTCTATTTCCTTGCTTGAAATTGATCTGTTTAAGTTGTGTATGTCCTCCTGATTCAGTCTGGGCAGATCATATGCCCCTAGAAATTTGTTGGTGTCTTTGGGATTTTCTAGTTTACTGTGGTATAGATTTTCAAAATAGTTTCTAATTATCTTCTGTATTTCAATAGTGTCTGTCATGATATTTCCCTTTTCATCTCGAATTTTAGTAATTTCAGTTTTTTCTCTCCTTCTTTTCGTTAGGGTGGCTAAGAGTTTATCAATTCTATTTATGTTTTCAAAGAACCAGCTTTTTGTTTTGTCAATTTTTTGAATTGTTTCCTTTGTTTCAATTTCATTGATTTCAGCCCTGATTTTAATTATTTCCTGTCTTCTACTTCTTTGGGGGTTGATTTGTTCTTCTTTTTCTAGAGCTTTGAGATGTAATGCCCAGTCATTTATTTGTTGACTTTTTCTTCTTTTAATGAATGAGCTCAATGCAAGGAACTTTCCTCTTATCACAGTCTTCATAGTGTCCCAGGGATTTTGATATGTTGTATCAGAGTTCTCATTTACCTCTAAGAATTTTTTTATTTTCTCCTTGATGTCCTCTGTAATCTATGCATCATTCAAGAGTGTATTGTTTAGTCTCCAGGTGATGGAGTAGCTTCTATTTTTGATTTTATCATTGATTTCTAATTTCATTCCATTATGGTTTGATAGAATGCAGGGTAGTATCTCTATTTTTTTTTGCATTTGCTAAGAGTTGCTTTGTGGCATAACATATGGTCTATTTTAGAGAAGGATCCATGTGCTACTGAGAAAAAAGTGTATTCACTTGTTGATGGATGAAATATTCTGTATATGTATTTAATTCTGAATTGTTGATTGTATTGTTGAGTTCTATGATTTCTTTGTTTAGTTTTTGCTTGGAAGATCTGTTCAGTGGTGAGAGGGGTGTGTTAAATTCACCCAGTATTATTGTGTTGTGGTCTATTTGATTCTCAAAATTGAGAAGGATTTGTTTGACATATGTGGATGTTCCATTGTTTGGGGCATAGATATTTATGATTGTTATGTCTTCTTGATGTGGTTCCCTTAAGCAGTATGAAATGTTCTTCTTTATCCCTTATGACTATTTTTGGTCTGAAGTCTACTTTATCTGATATGAGGATGGAGACACTTGCTTGTTTATGTGGTCCATTTGAGTAGTATGTTTTTCCACATCCTTTCACCTTCGGCCTGTGGATGCCTTTTTCTAAGGCATGAATCTCTTGAAGACAACATATTGTTGCCAGTCTGTATCTTTTGATTGATGAGTTTAGGCCATTACCATTCAGGGTTATTATTGAAATGTGGTTTGTATTCCCATTCATTTTGGTTTATTTTTGGTTTTTAACTTGATTTGGTTTCTCCTTTCATTGGCTTTTCCTTTAGTGTAGTCCCTCCCTTTGCCAATTGTCATTGTTGTTTTTCATTTCCTCCTCATGAAATATTTTGCCAAGAATGTTCTCTAGTGCAAACTTTCTCATTGTAAATTCTTTTAACTTTTGCTTATCTTGGACAGTTTTTATTTTGTCATCAAATTGCAAGCTTAGTTTTGCTTGATATAAGAATTTTGGTTGGCATCCATTTTATTTTAGAGTTTGTTATATATCATTCCAGGATCTCTTGGCTTTGAGGGCCTGGGTTGAGAAATCTGCTGAAATCCAAATTGATGTCCCCCTGTATGTAATCTGTACCTTCTCTCTTGCAGATTTTAAAATTCTATCCTTATTGTGTATAATAGAAATTTTCATTATAATGTGACTTGGTGTGAATCTGTTGCAGTTTTGTGCATTTGGTGTCCTGGAAGGCTCTTGAATTTGGTTTTCCAATTTATTCTTGATGATTGGGAAAATTTCTGATATTATTTGATTGAAGAGATTGTGCATTCCTTTTGTTTGTACCTCAGTGCCTTCTTCTATCCTGATAATTCTTAGGTTTGGTCTTTTGATGTTATCCCATAATTCTTGTATGTTCTGTTCAATGTTTCTTACCATTTTCATTGTATGGTCAACTTTGTTTTCAAGATTATATATATTTTTTTCATTGTCTGAAGTTCTGTCTTCCAAGTGATCTAGTCTCTTGGTGATGCTTTCTATTGAATTTTTCATTTGGTTTATTGTTCCCTCCATTTCAAGGATTTATACTTTTTAAAATGTCTCTATCTCTTTCTTGCAGTAATCTTTTGCTCCCTGTATTTGCTCTCTTATCTCTTTGTTGGAGTGATCAATGGTTGCCTGTATTTTCTCTCTTATCTCTTTGTTGGAGTGATAACTGTTGCTTGTGTTTGATCTCAAATATCTTTGGTGGATTGATCAATTGTTACCTGTAATTGCTCTCATATTATTCTGTGTTTCACAGGTCATTTTAATTATGTACATTCTGAACTCCTTCTCTGACATTTCATCTACTGTGCTGTTGGTGGATTCTATTATTTTAGCATCTTGGTTTGTTTGGGGCATTTTCTTCCCTTGTTTTTTCATGTTGTTCATGTGTCTTTCCCTCTAGCAGTAACAATCTAGGGTATTACAGTTTCTACTCTATAATCTTGTAGTGTTCCTGCCCGTTACCAATACCTCACCTCTGGTATAACCAGGCCTTCAGGGATCTCAGGGATGATCTTCCTGTCCTGGCTGTTGACTCTAGATGGAAGTAGACAGGGACAGCCACTGGTTGGTACATGGGAGGCCACAGTATGGTCTCCTCTGTGTGTGTGTAGTCAGTCCATAGTCTTTATCCTATAGGCTTATAGATCCCCTACAGAGTTCCAATACTTCTCCTTTAAGGGGGAAACCAATATTAACAGGTCTCAATACAAACTATATGTAATTTTTGACCAAGTAACTCCTAATAGGACATTTATGGCTTTGTCACGATATACAGAAATTATGAGTTCAATTAGTATCTACTATATAAACAATAGGTTTGCAAAAGAGTCTACAGTTCCTGCTGTTGGACTAAAGAGAACTGGGGGTGGGCTATAGGATGAGATGTTAAGGAGGTAGGAAGTGAAGATATAGAGTTGTTAGATCCTAGAAAGTGTGAAAGAGGAATCTAAAAGAAGTTGGCTTGTAGTAGAAAAGAGAGAAAGAGATTTGGGGAAGACAGGCAAATAGGAAAATAGAGTACAACAATCAAGGAAACATAAAAATTAAGAAAAATAAAACATGTAAAGATAGAAGATATAAGACTATATAATACAACTGTAGTATACTAATCCCAGTCCTCGGTAGCCTAATGCATAAGAAATACTTGGTTTCACAAATGTTGGGGATGTGAGGGCAGAAAAAGAGTAGAGGGGGAAAAAAAGAAGAAAAAAAAAAAGGAAGAAAAGAAAAAAAGAAAAAAAGGGATAATAGAGGGGAAAAAGTCTCAAGGTAAATAAAAGGCTTGCTACCCTTCTCATCCAGTAGGTGGTGTTGTTTATTGTTTACTGGTATCTCTGCTCAGGTCGAAGATGGCATGGAAGGTGTCCCAAAATGGAGGCATATGCTTTCAGAGATAGGATGTAGGGCTGAGCTGGGCAGTGGCATTGGGCAGCCTGTTTGGAGGTGCTGCTCTGTGGCTTGCTGTGTGGAAGTAGAAAGTTGACTTCAGATCCTGTCCATTGTCCCCAGGTGTAGGCAAACGGGGGAGTTCCATGTTGGCAGATGGAGGTCCTCACAGGAGCATCAGCCAGGGGTCCCATGTGGGAGCTACGGCTAGGGATCCTGCATGGGCAGGTGATCTGAGGTCTTGCGTGGTGTGTGGGCACTAGGGCAGATCCTGCATGGGCAAGTGGCTGGGGTCCTGTGCAAATGCTGGGGCCTGGTGACCAGTGTAGGCATGCGATTAGAATTCCTATGTGGAGACAGCTATTGGGCGTCCTCTAATAACTCACAGAGAAATAGTATTTCCACTACTTTAATCTCTGGTCCTGGAGAGACTAGGAATGCAGCAACTGTCTAGGCTGCCATCTTGAATCCCCTTCCCTAAGTTTCTTAAACGAAGAGACTGAAAAGTCTATTTATAGCCAAATTTTACATAATTTGATTCTTCCATATATTTCATATCTTCATATATAAATGTTTGCATTCTGTCTTTTCTTAAATTTTCTCTGAACAGCTTTTATTTTGAGAATAAAACATAAAGAAAATATAGACTACAGAGGGTGCAGTGGCACACGCCTGTAATCCCAGCAGCTCAGGAGGCTGAGGCAGGTGGATTGTGAGTTCAATGTCAGCTTCAGGAACATTGAGGCACTAAGCAAAAGCAACTCAGTGAGATTTTGTCTCTAAATAAAATACAAAATAGAGCTGGGCATGTGGCTCAGTGGTTGAGTTCAATTCCCTGAATTCAATCCCCAGTAACCCCTTCAAAAAGAAAATATAGGCTACAGAAGTTCTATAATCCTACTATTTATATATTAACTCTTGTTAAAATTTTCTAGTTCATGTTAGATATGATACTTAGTTGACATTTCTTCATAAACATTTTTAATGGCTGTATGTATGCAATAATTTGTAATACTTAAAATTCTTTATTATTTAAATTTGGTATAGAATAGAAGACACAGAGACAAACCCACATAAATACAATTATCTTATACCAGACAAAGGTAACAAAAACGTACATTGGAGAAAAGATAACCCCTTCAACAAGTGGTGCTGGGAAAATTGGAAATCCATACGCAGCAAAATGAAACTAAACCCCTATCTCTCACCATGCACAAAATTCAACTCAAAGGGCATCAAGGACCTGGGAATCAGACCAGAGACCCTGAGCCTAATAGAATAAAAAGTAGGCCCAAATCTTCATCATGTTGGTTTAAGACCTTACTTCCTGAACAAGACTCCTATAGCACAAGAAGTAAAATCAAGAATCAACAAATGGGGTGGATTTAAACTAAAAAGCTTCTTCTCAGCAAAAGAAACAATGAGGTGAACAGAGAGCCTACATTCTGGGAGCAAATTTTTGCCACATGCACATCAGATAGAGCACTGATCTCCAGGATATATAAAGAACTCAAAAAACTTAACACCAAAAAACCACAAAATCCAATCAACAAATGGGCTAAGGAGCTGAACATACACTTCTCAGAAGATACACAATTGATCAATAAATATGTGAAAAAATGTTCAACATTTCTAGTCATTAGAGAAATGCAAATCAAAACTACTCTAAGATTTCATCTCACCCCAGTCAGAATGGCAATTATCAAGAATACAAACGACAAGCATTGGCAAGTATATGGGGGAAAAGGCACACTCATACATTGCTGAGTGGCTGCAAATTGGTGCAATTGATATGGAAAGCAGTATGGAGATTCCTTAGAAAACTTGGAATGGAACCATCATTTGACCAAGCCATCCTACTCCTTGGTCTATACCCAAAGGACTTAAAAAATAGCATACTATAGTGACACAGCCACTTCAATGTTTATAGCAGCACAATTCACAATTGCTAAACTGTGGAAGCAACCTAGATGCCTTTCAATAGATGAATGGATAAATAAACTGTGGTATTTATCCACAATGGAATATTACTCAGCATTGAAAGAGAATAAAATTATGGCATTTGCAGGTACATGGATGGAGTTGGAGACCATCATGCTAAGCAAAGTAAGCCAATCTCCAAAACCCAAAGGCTGAATGTTCTCTCTGATAAGTGGATGCTGATCCATAATGTGGGACAGGGCATGGAAAAAATGGAGAGTTTTTGGTCAAAGGAGAGGGAAGGGAGGGAATGGGATATGGGTGCAGGAAAGGTGGTGGAATATAATGTACGACAATGCCCTAGGCTCATGTATGACTGCACATATGGTCTAACTCTATATCGTGTACAAACAGAGAAATGAAAAGTTGTGCTCCACTTGTGTACAATGAATCAAAATGCATTCTGCTGTCATGTAAACCTAATTAGAATAAATAAATAAATAAATAACATTTTAACATAAACAAACAAACAAAAAGAAACATTTATTACTCAGATAACTATGGCAAACCAAGCACAATTTGGGCTTTGGAAAAGTGTTAAGGCTCTTTCTGACTGGTGGGAGTGGCCCACATTGCCAGGAGGAGATACTAAGAGAACAGCATTCTTCCTAAATAATTTGGATTATTTAGGTAAAGGAAACCAACCCACTGCTGGGAAAACAAATGAAGATGAAAAAAAAAGAAATATAGGTTATATCTATTACTTATCATTATAAACAAAGCTGGCCAAATATTTTATGTTTATATGAGGTTTGCTCATATTTCTGATTCTTTAGATTCCTAGAAATAAAATCATTTGGTTAAAACAAATACTTTTAAGACTTTTATTTTATGATACTAAGTTGCTTTCTGGACAGATTAAATCAATTTTTATACCCATGATCAGTAAGAAAGAACTTTTATTGTAAAAATGTGAAATATTTAAAATAACATTCAATTAATTTGATAAATGGCCTATTATCTCCTTGTTATTTGTGTATCCTTGACTGTTAGTGAAGCTGTGTATTTTCATATCTTTATTATATTTTTATTCTGTTTTACAAATAATTTCATTATATTAGCCTAATATCCAACTTTCTTATTGTTATACAAAAACTTTTTTAATAAGGGTGGAAAATTTTATTCTATTTTATTGTTTTCCTATTTATGTTTTTCCATTTATATTTTGACTTTTTAATAAATCAACTTCACCAAGACATGTTATACAATTAAAATGCATATGGCAATATGGATGAAACTGGAGGTCATTATTAAATTTAATAAACAGGATGCAGAAAGACATAAACTGCATGATATCACTTGCATGTAGAATCTAAAATAGTTGATCCCATAGAAGTTGAGAGTAGAATGATGATGATCAGAGGCTGGGGAGAGAAAGGGGAGAAGGGGAAAGGTCCATCAATGGGTACTAATTTATTGTTAGAAGAAATAAGGTTTGGTGTTTTGCTTCATACGAGGTGATTATTTTTCCTTCTCCCTCTTCTTTTTTAAAAATTTATTTTTAGTTTTTATTCATGCATTTTAATTATGCATAATAGTGGATTTCATTATGCCATATCTGTACATGTATGTAACATAATTTGATCAATCTCATTCCCCAGTACCTTCCCTTTTTCTCCCCTCCTCTCTCTTCATGATTCACTTGCTCTACTCTACTGATTTCCCTTCTGTAATTATTATTATTATTTCAATTGGTGGTATGTTTATACATGGACTTGGCATAATTAGGTATATTTCCTTCTCTCATACTTCCACATGTCCTCCCTTCTGCCTTCCCTCTTAGTCTCCTTACTCTACTCTGTTGGCCTCTCCTTCTATTTATGTGAGATCCATCCTTTAATTTTTTTATTGGTGCATTATACTTATACACAATAGTGAAGCTCACTTTGGCATAATCATACATGCATGGAATATAATTTATTCCTTTTCAGTTCCCAATACTTTCTTTTTCTCTCCTCTTCTTCCTCTCCCTGTTCCCCATCCTCTATGGATTTTTCTTCTATTTACTTATTGCTTTTTTAAAAATTTCTTTTTTATAGATACACATAAAGGTTCAATTCACTTTGGCACATTCAAATATATATACACATAGTATGATTTGGACACTTTTATACTGTAGTTCCATCCTTTTCCCACCCATTCTCCCTCTCTCTCAATACCCTTCCTCTGTTCCATTGATCTCTCCTCTTCTTTTTGTGGGATGTGTCCCCATTCCCCTTATTTTGTTATAGCTTTGGCATATCAGAGAAAACATTTGATCCTTGATTTTCTAAGCTTGTATTATTTCACTTAGTACAATATTTTTCAGTTCCATCCATTTACCAGCAAATCACATAATTTCATTCTTTTTTATGGCTGAGTAAAATTCCACTGTGTATATTTATCACATTTTCTTTATCCATTAATCAGTTGACAGGCATCTATACTGTTTCCATAACTTGGCTATTGTAAATTGTGCTACTATAACTATTGGTATGAATGTATAACTGTAGTTTGCTGATTTTAGAACCTTTGGATAAATATCAAAAAGTGGAATAGCTGAGTCATATGGTGGTTCCATTCTTAGTCTTTTGAGGAATCTCTACACTGCTTTACATAACAGTTCTACTAATTTGTAGTCCCACCAACCGTGTATTTTCCCCCACATTCTTACCAGCAATTATTGTTATTTCTATTCTTGTTGATTTTTATTCCAACTGTGAAAGCTCAGTGTAATTTTGATTTGCATTTCCTTGATTCCTAAGGATGTTGAACATTTTTTAATATATTTATTGGCTACTTATATTTTTTCTTTTGATAAATGTCTGTTTAATTCATTTGCCCATTTATTGATGAGATTACGTATTTATTTTTTTGGCATTAAGTTTTTTGAGTTCTTTAAGTATTTTGGATATTAATCCCCTATTTGAGGAAGAGCTAGAGAAGATTTTCTTTCATTCTGTATTTTATTTCTTCACACTCTTGTTTCCTTTGCTCTGCAGAAGCTTTTT
Organism: Xerus rutilus; assembly: GCA_028644305.1. NCBI lineage: Eukaryota > Metazoa > Chordata > Mammalia > Rodentia > Sciuridae > Xerus > Xerus rutilus. Next base: position 99,987,325 of record CM053403.1, read on the forward strand.
AATCTGATACTATCTCACTTGTTGATTGTTGATTTTATTTCTTGAGCTTTAGGAGTCTTACTAAGGAAGTCAGTGCCTACACAAATGTGTTGGAGTGTTGGCCCTATGTTTTCTTCTAGGAGTTTCTGGTCTAATTTCTGGTCTAAATTCAGGTCTTTGATCCACTTTGAGTTGATTTTTGTGCAGTATGAGAGACAGGGATCTGATTTCATTCTTCTCCATATGGATATATAGTTTCCTCAGCGCCTTTTGTTAATAAGGCCATCTTTTCTCAATGTATGTTTTTGGCACTTGTCAAGGGTAAGATGAATGTATGTATGTGAATTTTTTTTCTGTGCCTGCAATTCCATTCCACTGATCTTCATGTCTGTTTTTATGCAAATATCATGCTGTTTTGTTACTATAGCTCTGTGTATAATTTGAGATCAGATATTATGATGCCTCCAGCATCATGCTTATTGCTGAGTATTGCTTTGGCTATTCTGGGTCTTTTATTTTTACATGTGAAATTTTGGACTTTTTTTCTAGTTCTATGAAGAATGTCATTGGTGTTTTGATGGGGATTGCATTGAATCTGTAGATTGGTTTTGGTAATATGGCCATTTTGACAATATTAGTTTTGCCTGTTCAAGGACATAGAAGCCAATGTAGATTTTTTGTCAGTTGCTGAGTATTTACTCCAACTACATACATAGAAACCAGAAAGATATTTCTGGAATAGGTTCAGCATCTCATTGGACTGATCATATAGTGAATTTACGTCGCAACTCCACTTTCCATGTGACTTCCATGAACTCCCACTTTATTTTGGAGACTGCACTAAGAGTGTTCTGGGTCCACAGAGATTATTAGGCTTAAGTCAGAACCAATGGATAGGAAGACTTGACATCATAAAGATGTCCATTATGAGTCATATATATGTGGTCATTTGATTGGTGACCATATTGATGTTAAAAAGTACTCTGCCAATAAATGTGTTGGTTTGATTGGATATCAATGCAGAAAAATAAATCTTGATTCTTATCTAATATGGTATGGAAAAATCCCACATGAATTATAGATCCTGATGTGAAAGACAAAACAATACATTCTTAGGAAAAAATAGATGATTTTAATAATCAGCAAAAGAAGAAAAGATTTTCTAAAAAATTTGCATAAGAAATGTAGGCAAAAATTTCTTAAAATTGTAGATAAGATAGTAATAAAAGGGTCACCATAAAATGATATACAAAAGGACCAACCATGAAATAAAAAATAGATAAATTGGACCTTATTAAAATTAAGAATGTGTTAACACAAGAACTATTAAGTGAGGAGGCAAGCCTCAGAGTAGGACTTGTATCCATAATATTTAAATGACTTCTAAAAATTAATAAGAAAAAGGCAGAATGCCCAACAGAAAATGGGTAAAAGATGTGAACTCAGAAGAGTATATCCAAGTGGTAAGAAACATGAAATGCTAGTCAAATTTACTGACTATATTAGTCAGCTTTGTGTTACTCTAATGAAATGCCTGAAGCAATTGTAAACAGAAAAGATAAATTATAAATTTGTAATTAGAAAATTATGCATTAGTTCACAGTTCTGGAGCTTCCAGTCCAAGATCAGGCATCTCATTTGCCTTGGGCCTCTGATGAGGGTGCTAGATGGCAACAGTGAGGAGTGCTCTGGCAGGGAGTGATTGAAGAAACTCTTTACATGATAAGCCAGGAAATAGAGAGACTGACAGACTCAAGTTCCACAATCCCCTTCAAGAGCAAGCCTCCAATGACCTAAGGACCCCCTACTAGGCCATACCTCTCAAAGGTCCTAATACAGCCACCCTGTGGACTAAGCCTTTAATACATGAACCTTTGGGAATTATTGCCCATATTCAGATCATAGTACTGGTTATCAGAGAAACACATCTTTAAATCACAAATCACTCACTAGTAACACAGACACACAGACACACACACAGCCCACACACATTTGCTAAATTGAAAAACCACAAAGATCAATTATTGTAAAGGATGAGGATAACTAGAACTCTCACACATGGCTGATGGGAATGTAAATGGTAAAATCACTTAGGAAATTGACAATATTTACTAACATTGAGTTACACATACCCTGTAATCCATCAGCTAGTAGATACCCTGAGAAAATGCACACATTTTCATCAAAAGGCATAAAAATAATAAAAATTATGAAAATTGATGAGCAGATTATAACATGTTTATGAATTTTCAGAGTAGAATCATAAAGCTCCACTCGTCTGTGTCTTCTCTCTCACTATGTTTTGCATTTTCATTTCTAATTTTTTACACATCTTTATCATTTTCATCACATTAAAAATTTTAAAATTCTGATCTGGTTTTTCCAAATAGTAGCACTTTCTTGTTTTATAGTAAAAATTTAAAAAAATGAGAATGCCACATAGTTATCTGGTTTCTTGCTGAATCCTGTGGTGGATAACTTCCAGACATTTGTTCTTCATTTTACCCTTTACAAGGAAAATCTCTTTTACTGTCTTGCTTTATTTTCCTCGCTAGCTTCCATGGTATATTTTTCTTTTACTGACTGTCAAATGTGCTGAATCCTTTAAAATTCACTGCATGATAACATAGTCAAGTGCTCTCATTTTCTGCACTTGCCTAATGGTTAAATTCCCACTATGATCTAACAGATATTCATGTATATGATTCTCTTCCAGGAAACTCTCCAAAACCCACTGCCAAATTCTTTGATACTTTTGGGCCAATGTATACCCACATTTCAGAAATGTTGTGCAGTACAACAGCTGGATTTCTTGCCTTTATTCTCATCCTTCTCTGATCCCTCCCTTTACTGGAGCACAGAATACAGTTAGCAGAACACTGAAACATTTTACATTCATGACTGTACTACATACCATGTAACCATAAACCTTCTACTTTGTGATTTTAGAAGGTTATCATTTTCTTACCCCATGCCCACCCTCTTTACTACTATTCTTAGCGGTTGGCTTTCCTTGGGGAACCATTTTGAAAATATTTTTTCAAGGTTGTGTCATGTTGAAGGTGTTCAGAAAACTATAAAGTTATTTTAGGATGAGAGCACTAGGTTGTCAGCTGTGTTCATGGCTTTAAATGACTCATTTAAGTTCATCCAATTTTATAAAGCATGTAATGCCAACTTGTGCTTCAGTAAATTTTAAAATTTTGGAATTTCAAGGGTACTATTTTGAAGTTAAAATATTAATTCTGTTTTTTTCTTCATCTGTCAATCCAATTTAGGTTGGTACTTTCTCAGTGAAATTCCAAGATCTTTCAGGAGTAGAAGGGACTAAGGTATTTTGAAATAAAGGAAACAAAATTTGGAAGACTAGTTTCTCAGTAGAAATTATAGCCATCATTGCTCCTAATCTGATTCACTTAAGTGCTGTTTATTTTAGGTTTGTCTTTCATCCCTACTTAAACAAAGGATCATTAGTTGAGTTTTCTGTTCATTGCTCTTAGGGTCTGATCTCAGGCCTCTGAGGAATCTCAAATCTCAAATCTCAAATCTCTGGTTTACGTGATCTATTTTTTCACATGCTTTTTAAGAATATAACATGACCAGGCTTAAGAATAGCAGGAAAATAAATGCAATATTTCTCCCCTGCCTTCAAATGTGTCTTCCTTTTTTTCTCTTCCTTTCTTGTTTTGATATGAACAATAAATTATTATGTAATGCCTCTGTCAGGAATATTGAGCCATTTCAATGGTAGAATTTGAAGGTTTTTGTTATGGCAGTGACTCCATAGGCTTCTGCTAATAGAACTGTTATTATTTAGAAGAGTTCATACTCTTCCCTTTCTGGGACTGGATGTACCCAGTCCAATATGTGGGTTTTAGATTTCTAGATTGTAGTTTCTTTACTGAGATTAAATGGGAACCTGATCTGAGCACTTATTTTTCATTTAAAGCTATAGTAAATAAGAACATTCCAAAAAGAAATGAATAAATTACCATTTCTAATTCACCATGTCTTAAGCTAGTGGCTACTAATCTTTTTCTTAAAGGGCCAGATGGCAAATATTTTAGGCTTAATGTATCATAATCTGTGTTCTAACTATTCAGTTCTACTCTGGTAGCATGAAAGGAACATAGATGATATGTCAACAAATGAGTGTGCCTGAATTAAAGTTTGGAAAACAAAGTTTCCATTAAAACTTTGTTTACAAAAGCAGGTATTAGGCAGATGGGCCCATAGACTGTGGTTTTTAACTCTGACTTAAGCTAAGATTACTTATTTTTTTTTGTTTGCTTTTTTTTCTTATTCTTTATTTAAAATTTTTTGTGTATGTTAAATATACAGGATGGGTAGGTTTAATTTTGACATATTTGTATATAGATATGAATGTAATTGGATGGATTTCACTAATACCTCCACACGCCTCCTCTCTGCCCTCCACCTGATACCCTTCCTCTACCTTAATGATCTCCCTTCTACTTTCAGGTGTCCCTTGTTTGTCTGTTTTATATTTTTGCACTCTAGCTTCCACATATGAAAGAAAATATACAATACTTTTCTTTGAGTCTGACTTATTTCACTCAAAATTATCTCCAGTTCTATCCATTTTTCTGCAAATGTCATATTTCATTCTTTATGACTGAATAAAACTCTATTGTTATATATATTATATATATAAATATAGATCTTTTTCCTTTGTCAGTTTCTGTATCCATATCCTGTTTTTTTTTTGTCTGTTCAGTTCATTTCCCCATTAATTGATCAGGGTATTTGTTTTTTTAATGTTGAGGTTTGTTTTCTTCTTTATATATTCTGTATATTAATTTTCTATCAGAAAAGTAATTGACAAAGATTTTCTCCCATTCTGTAGATTGTCTCCTCAGTCTGTTAATCATTTCCTTGCTGTAAGAAGATGTTTAATTTGATACTATCCCATTTATCACTTCCTATTTCCTGAGCTATAGGGTCCTATTCACAAACTCTTTGCCTGGACCTGCATATTGAAGCATTTCCCCTATTGTTGTTCTAACAATAGCAGTTTCTGGTCTTATATTTAGGTCTTTGATCCATGTAGAGTTGACTTTTGTACAGGGTGAGATATAAGGATTGAATTTATTTTTTCTAAATATGGATATCCAGTTTTCCCAGCACTCCATGTTAAAGAAGCCATCTTTTCTTCAACTGTATGTTTTTGGCACATTTGTTGATTTCAGATGACTAGCTGTGTGGGTTTGTCTCTGTGTCTTTTCTTCTGTTCTTTTAGTCTACATGTCTGTTTTTATGCCAGCACCATGCTGTTTTGTAGCTATAGTTCTGTAGTGTAATTGGAAGTTGGGTATTGTGATGCCTCCAGTTTTGCTCTTTTTGCTTAGGATAGCTTTGTCTATTCTGGGTCTTTTATTCTTCCATATGAATTTCATCATAGTTTTTTTTAGTTCTGAGAAGATTATCATTGGTATTTAAATGAGGATTACATAAAATCTGTATATCTTTTGGTAATATGGCCATTTTAACAATATTAATTCTGCCTAGCCATAGACATGGGAGGTCTTTCCATCTTCAAACAGAGATAATTTAATTTCTTCCTGTCTTATTTGTATCCCTTTCATTTCTTTTTCTTGCCTAATTGCTCTGGCTAAAATTTCAAATACTTTATTGCATAGGAGTGCTGAGAATAGACATTCTTGTCTTGTTCATGATTTTAGAGGAAATGCTTTTAGGTTTTCCCCTTTCAGTATGATATTGGCCTTGAGTTTGTCATATATAGCCTTTATGATGTTGAGGTAATTTCCTTCTCTACCTAGTTTCTTCAGATATTTCTAAAAATTAGGACTCTCTACAGGAAAAAAAACCCAGCTATATGCTTTTGTATTTATATATTTGTAAATATATAAATTTATAATCTCTATATAATGAATATTTATAATATATTTATATATCTTATATATAAATTTATATATTTATATCATATATTTATTCATATATACTTACATATATACACATATATATGTAGGATTTAGTAGAATTTGTTAGGTTGGCTTACAGGATCAGAAGTTGGATGGTCTCACAATGGCTGTCTGCAGGCTGAAGAGTCAGAGGAACTAGTAACTAATTGCTTAGTCTAAGAAGCTAGAGTCTCAGAAGAAACCCCATTCTGGGACTGAAGGTCTCGAAACTCCCTGGAGAATCACAGGTCAGAGTGTGCTTTGGAGCAGGGAAGAAGTTGAAGTCTGATGTCCTCAGATGATCACAGAAGCAACTGAAGCACCTGTTCAAGAATTGAGCTAGTATCTGCCTTGGCTCCTGCTAGTTCCACATTTTATTTTGTCCATATCTGTTGGATTGTGTCACTCATAGTCAGGGTGGATCTTTGTCTTGCATGCCAATTTTTTCTGTAACAACCTCATTGATATACTCTGAAATCTCTTAATCTTGGGCATTTCTTTATCTGATCAAGTTGAAATTTTGTTGAAGAATTTTCCTGCTTTTACTGAGAGGATCATCTGATTTTTGTCCTTGGTTCTATTTGTTTGATGTACTACACTTGTTGATTCATATTAATTGAACCATCCTACATCCCTGGTGTTTTAGTCAGCTTTTTCACTGCTGTGACTAAAGGATCCAACCACCACAATTGTAGAGGAGAAAGGTTTATTTGAGGGTTCAGTTTCAGAGGTCTTAGTCCATGGAAGGCTGGCTCCATTTTTTGGGGCTCAAGATGAGTCTGAACACCATGGCAGAGTGTGTGGTAGAGGGAAACAGCTCACATCATGGTGATAAAGAAGTAGAGAGACTCTACTTTCCAGATACAAATATATACATCTAAACCATGCCCTAATTCCCACCTCCTCCAGCCACACCCTACCACTTTCATTACCACTCACTTAATTCCTATCAGGAGATTAAATCACTGATTGGGTTAAGACTCTTACAATACAATCATTTTTCCTCTGAACCTCCTTGCACTGTTTCACATGTGAGCTTTTGGGGGACACCTCACATTCAGACTCTAACACCTGGAATGCAACAAACCATATTATGTTGTATAATCTTTATTTAAAATTTATTAATTTTTAATTATCCAATAGAATCTATGAATATTGTTTAAGAAAGAATGAGTATAAACAATACAATATAGATATGATAAACTATAAACTATTAAATATATAAAACTACTCTATAAAAAGTATATAAAAAGTTGGGTTTGTCAAGTTTTTACTCTATAAAAAAGTATATAAAAATTATATAAATTATTCTATATAAAGAGATTAAAGACAGTCTACAGAAGATGTAGGAATAAGATTAAAAACATGAAATAGAATTAATCACATTGGTTTTCTGTAGAATGAATAAGATTAAACATGTTTTTAAACATTATTTTAAAATTAAGAAACTGACTTTGTTTCATCTCTAATTTGTTAAGTAATCAAAAGTCATCAATCTTATCCTTACAGTAACAAAAATGTCTGAAAATCAAATTACATTTCTTGAACCCAATAATGTACTACCAGAGCTGTCAACTGGTATATACAATCTTAAATAATAGCTGGAGACAGAATATGGGCTAATTTGAGATTAAGGAAACCTTGGGGTCCTGTAGACTTAGGAAAACCCTTGCAGTTCCTAAGTTTGCATTCCAGATACCCTACCAGTTTCCCACTGAAGATTCCAAAAAGACCTCATGTCTCTAGTAGGATTAGGTTGTGAATTAAAAACAAAGTCAATTAAGGACAAAGTTTCAAAGAAAAATATTGGAAATATTGCAAGCAGAGTCAGGAGTGGGGGTGCCAGTGGGGGTGGTACACATTCGTGAAACACTTGTGAAAGTCATAGTCCTCAGACATAGACCCACTTAAAGATTGGATAAGATTAGAACAAACTCCTTTGTCCCATATCTGACCTGCACAACAGCAAGGATCTGGTATAATAACAATCAATTACAGCTGGAAGAGTTGCAATACACAGATTCTTTCTCCCTAAAGTAGTGTTTAAGGAAACTCAAGTAGTGAGATAAAAAAAATAGAGGATGAAAACTTAAAGCCTTTGGTACCTTTAGCTGCAAGCAAGCATTAAACACCAGACAAGTTTTCACTAGATAAAATAAATACTCCTATCAGTGGCCTATTTGCCTCATTTGTTATTACTCAGTAAAACAAACAAACAAACAAACAAACAAATTACAAGACAGTCCAGAAGACATGCTAAAATGTAGTCTGAAGATAAAAAATCAGACTCAAACATACCATACATGTTTGAATTGCCAAGTTAAAAAGAAACTAAAGTAATAATGATTAATATGTTAAATATTCTAATGAGAAAAAAGTATACATCAAGCAAAAACCTATAAATTATGTTAGGGAAAATGAAAACTATAAGAATCAATACAAAATTTTAGAAATCAAACATGCTGAAATAGGAAGATTGCCTTCTGATGCCATCAAGTAAATTATGGCCAAGGAAATAAACCATAATCTTGATGATAAGTTAATTAAAAATTTCCCCCCCAAAATACAAAGGAAATAAAAGCAACCCAAGAAATGTGGGATGCTATCAAAGAATAAAGCATGCATAATTAGAATACAAAAAGAAGAAAGGAAAACAGAGGAGAAAAAATATTTGAAGTAAAACTATCTGAAAATTTTTCAAAAACTGAGATGAGATAAAAAGCACAAAGTTTGAGAGAATGTAAAATAGGATAAGTACAAATATAAATAGTTGATTAAATAAAGTAATACCTACTCACTTCATAACCAAATTACCAAAAACTAAAAACAATGAAAAAATTTTGAAAGAAGAAAGAAAAATAATTGTCTTACTTATACAGCTATAGAAGGATAAGAATAAGAAATTTATTGGATAGCACAATAACCAATTTTTATCTTCAGCTGATGTTCCTAACACAGTCCTTTTCTCCATTGTAGACATAGCCTTGAGCCAACATCAATGTGAATTCCACAATTTGAGTCTTTTTTAAATTCAATCTGCCAGTCTATGTCTTTTAATTGATGAATTTAGGCCTTTAAAGTTCAGACTTATCATTGAAATACAGCTTGTATTCCTGTTCATTTTAATTTATTTTTGGTTTTTAACTTGACTTGGTTTCTCCTTTGGTTGGCTTTTCCTTTAGTGTAGTTCCTTCCTTTGCTGATTTTCATTGTTGTTTTTCATTTCCTTCTTGTGGAATATTTTGCCAAGAACACTCTCTAGTGCAGGATTTCTTGTAAATTCTTTTAACTTTGGTTTATCCTGGAAGGTTTTTATTTCATCATAAAATTTGAAGCTTATTTTTACTGGATATAAGATTCTTGGTAGGCACTCATTTTCTTTCAGAGCTTGGTATATGATGTCCCTTGGTTTTGAGGGTCTGGGTTGAGAAATCTGCTGAAATCCAAATTGGTTTCCCCCTGTATGTAATCTGCTCCTTCACTATTGCAGCTTTTAAAATTCTATCCTTATTGTGTATGTTAGGCATTTTCATTATAATGTGCCTTGGTGTGGATCTGTTGTAGTTTTGTGCATAAGGCTCTTGTATTTGATTTTCCAATTTATTCTTCATATTTGGGGAATTTTCTGATATTATTTCGTTGAAGAGATTGTGTATTCCTTTCGTTTGTACTTCTGTGCCTTCCTCTATCCCAATAATTCTTAGATTTGGCCTTTTCATGTTATCCCATAATTCCTGGATATTCTGTTTATGATTTCTTACCATCTTCATTGTGTGGTCAACTTTATTTTCAAGATTATATATTTTTTCTTCATTGTCTGAGGTTCTGTCTTCTAAGTTCTCTAGTCTGTTGGTGATACTTTCTATTGAATTTTTTATTTGGTTTTTTTGTTTCCTTCATTTCAAGGATTTCTGCTTGGTTCTTTTTCAAAGTCTCTATCTCTTTCTTGAAGTAATATTTTGCTCCCTAAATATTTGCTCTCTTATCTCTTTGTTGGAGTGATCAATGGTTGCCTGTATTTTCTCTCTAGTCTCTTTGTTTGAGTGATTGATTATTGCCTGTATTTGATCTCATATTATTCTGTGCTTTACAGATCATTTTAATTATGTATGTTCCAAACTCCTCTGACATTTTATCTACTGTGCTGTCAATGGATTCTATTGTTGTAGCATCTTGGTTTGTTTGGGGCATTTTATTCCCTTGTTTTTTCATGTTGTTCGTGTGTCTTCCCCTTTAGCAGTGCCAATCTAAGGTGTTACATCTTCTACCTGATAATCTTGTAGTGTTCCTGCCAGTTACCAATACCTCCTCTCTGGTGTAACCAGACCTGCATTGACCATGGGGATGATCTTTCTGGCCCTGGCTGTTGAGTCTAGATGGATGTAGGCAGGGACAGGTACCAGTAGGTAGATGGGGTACCACAGCACTGTTGGTTGCTTCCTCCACAAGTTGGCCTCGGGTCCTGTATAACTTTTTAAATGTGTTTTTGAATTGAACTTACTGATATTTTGTTAAGGATTTTTGCATCTATGTTCATCAAGGATATTGGTCTATAGTTTTCTCTCCTTGAAGTGTCCTTATCTGCTTTTGTTATCAGGGTGATACTGGCTTTACAAATTGAGTTTGGAGTATTCCATCTATTTCTGTTCCTTGGAATATTTTTATCATTGGAATTAGTTCTTTAAAGACCTGGTAGAATTCAGCCAGGTGCAGTGGCTCAAGCCTGTAATCCCAGAACTTAGGGAGGCTGAGACAGGAGAATCTCGAGTTCAAAGCCAACCTTAGCAATGGCGAGGCGCTAAGCAACTCAGCGTGACCCTGTCTCTACATAAAAAACAAAATAGGGCTGGGGATGTGGCTCAGTGATCAAGTGTCCCTGAGTTCAATCCCCAGTACCAAAAAAAAAAAAAAAAAAAAAAAAAAGACCTGGTAGAATTCATCTGTGAATCCATCTGTTACTGGGCTTTTATTTGTTGGAAGACTTTTTATCACTATTTCAATCTCATTGCTTGTTATCAGTCTGTTTAGGTTTTCTACATTCTCTGTATCAATTTTGGTAGATATTATATGTCTAAAACTGCATTTACTTCTAGATTTTCTAAGTTATTGGAATATAAGTTTAAAAATAGTCCCTAATTATCCTCTGGATTTCAGTGGTGTATGTTGGAATATAACCTGTTTCTGTCTGGGAGTTTATAAATTTTGGCATTCTTTCTTTTTTTGTCAGTTTGGATCTGGGTTTATCAATTTGTTTATCTTTTAAAAAACCCAACTCTGTTTCATTGATTCTTGGTATTGTTCTCTTATTATTGTCTATTTAATTAATTTAAGCTCTGATAATTATTACTTCTTTCCTGTAACTGGTTTTGGGAATTATTTATTTTCACTTTTCTAAGACCTTGAGATGCAACATTAGGTTATTTAATTTTTTAAATGTAAGCACTCATCTATAATCTTTTCTCTTGGAACTGCCTTAGCTATGTCCCAGATATTCTGGCATATTGTGTTTCCATTCTACTTTAATAGTAAAAAGTTTAAATTTATCCCTTAATTTCCTTGATGATCCACTCATCATTCAAAAATGTATTATTATCCAATATCCATGTGTTTGTGTAGTTTGTGTAGTTTTTCTTGTTGGTTTCTAAATTCATTTTATTATGATCTGATAAAATGAAAGGAATTATTTTAATTTTATTTATATATTTGCTCAAACTTGCTTTGTGGCATAAAATATAATACATTTTGAAGAGAAAGAGGAAGACGGCAGAATATAGACATTGCTTGCCTTTCAGTTCTATGGCATGAAACCAAGAAAAGCAAATAGGCAGCTTTTCAGCAAGGTTGGTAAATGAACAAAAATTAGGGGAGACTGTACTGGAATTTAATACTGGAAATCAAAAAACAGATCAGGGACTCAGGAGATCAAATATAATAAAATAAGAAAGAAATTCTCAGCACCATAGCTGAGGCAGCGGCTAGAGGCACAAACCAGAATGGTCCCTCAACAAATGCAGTAAAGCAATAAGGGAATTAAAGTAACCCCCATTCTCACAAGGACTGAGGCATTTTGGGGTACAGAGAATTTGGAGATTGGAGTCACTGCCTGACTGGAAAGTAAGGTGCATTGCACAATATCCTAGTGCAGAAAATAGGCTACATTTCTCCCTGAGGCATGCAGAAGAGAGAGGAAGAAACCACTTTGCAGCTGCGGTACAGGGACTGACAGCTGGGGGAGCTATTTCTGGAAGACCTGATTCTGGCTTAGAAAACAAGCTTGAGTTTGGAGACTGAATGAGAGGCCAGGAATTATGGGGTCCACAGGAAATGTAGTGAGCTAATAACTGGCTCCTGTACCACATGAATGGAACCCAAAGAAAATTTTTTGGGTGTGATACCAGCAATTGCTGGGCCCTGGAGTGGCACTGACTTAAAATCTCCAGGTCAATTGGCATTCAGCAAAGACACTAGAGCATAACTAAGTCTAAACCCCATGTCTAGGAGTTCTGCCTCCAGGATTAACCCTCTCACCCTAATAATTCCATCCTGAGACTGGAGCAAGCATTACGCTCCAGACAACCCACCTAACTGTTAAGAAGGGAAGCTGAGACTCTTTTAAACTCCAGTGGAAACAATTGTTCAATTTTTCTTTAAGATCTTTTTGTTTCCTTTTTCTTTTTTCCCTCACTTTTCTACCATTTTGAAATCAATTATTTTTCATGCATCAGTTTATTGAGGACTAGAATGTCTAATTAGTATATTTCAGTTTTGTTTTGTATTCTTTTATTTTTATTTTTATTCCCATTTTTAATTTAAAATATTTTTACTTTCTATATATTTTCTCTCATTTATTTTTCCCCTTGAATCTCTTTCTTTTGTCCTGCTAACAGCCAACCTCTATTATTCCATCTTTCATTCTTCCTTTAATCTTTTATTTCTATCTTCTCTCCTTCTTCCTCATAAACATCACAGTCTACACTACTTCTGTTGTCTTGTTGTCCACCATTTGAAATTGTTAATGCTTTTGATAACTTGCTATTTTTATTGTAGGCAATAACTGAAAATATCATTTCTGTTTATTGTGACATAACTGTAGATGTTTTATTAAGTGTTGTTTGTTTTAAGGCCGTATATTGTTTGCATTGGTTACTGTTATTTGTCTCCCCCTTAATGGCAAGGTACTGGAAACCTTAAGGGACACTATAAGTCTACAGGGTAGAAATTGTACTGCCTCAGATCCACACTGCTAGGTGGGTAGACACAAAAACAACATGTAGAGACAAGGGAAAAAATCACCCCAAACAGACCATGATGCACCAATAAATAATAGAATACACTGGCACTAGAGTGGACAAAATGTCAGAGAAGGGTTTAGAATGTATATAGTTAAACTGATCTGTGAGGTAAAGGATCATTGGATATGAGTGAAATCAGAGAGAAAATTCAGAAGGTGGAATATCACTTCAATAAAGAGATAGGGATTCTGAAAAGAAATCAAGCAGAAATTCTTGAAATGAAGGAATAAATAAACAAAATTAAAAATTTAATGGAAAGCATCCAACATACTAGACCACTTGGAAAAGAGTTTCAGGCAATGATGACAAAATGTATAATCTTGAAAATAAAGTTGATCATGGAGAGACTATGAACAGAACTTCCAAGAAATATGGGATAACATGAAAAGATCAAATTTAAGATTTATCAGAAATAGATGAAGGTGCAGAGATACAAACCAAAGGAACACACAATCTTTTCAATGAAATAAAACCAGAAAATTTCCCAACCTAATGAATTAAATCTAAGATGCAATACAGGAGGCTTACAGGACCCCATATATACAAAATTACAACAGACCCACATCAATGCACATTATTATGAAAATGCCAAACATTCAGAATAAGAATAGAATTTTAAAGGCTGCTAGAGAAAAATATCAGATTACATTTAGAGGGAAACCAGACCTCAGCTGATTTCTCAACCCTCAAAGCTAGAAAGTCTTGGAATAATATATACCAAGCTCTGAAAGAAAATGGATGCCAACCAAGAATACTATCCCCAGCAAAATTAAGCTTCAGATATGAAGGTGAAATAAAAACTTTTCATGATAAACAAAAGTTAAAATAATTCACAGCTAGAAAGCCTGCATTACAGAACAGTCTCAACAAAACATTCCATGAAGAAGTAAAAACTTCCAGCCTGGCTTAGGAACTGACTTCCTTCATGCACTCCTAAAGTGCATGAAGTAAAAATCAAGAATCAACAAATGGGATTGAATTAACTAAAGCTTTTTATACAGTAAAAGAAAAAATAATGTGAAGAGAGAGCCTGCAGAAGGGGAGAAAATCTTTGTTACCCACACCTCAGATAGAGTATTCATCTCCAAGACATATAAAGAACTCAAAAAACTTAACAACAACAAAAAAACCCAAATAACCCAATTAATAAATGAACAAAGGAACTGAACAGGTACTCCACAGAGGAAATATGATCAAATATATGAAAAAATGCTCAACATCTCTGGCAATTAGAGAAATGCAAATTAAAACTACACTAAGATTTCATCTCACTCCAGTCAAAATGGCAATTATCAACAATACAAGCCACAAAAAATGTTGTTGAGGATGTGGGAAAAAGGTACAATCATACATTGCTGGTGGGACTGAAAATTGGGACAATCACTATGGAAAGCAGCATAAAGATTTCTCAGAAAACTTGTAATGGAACCACCATTTGACCTAGTTATCCCACTCCTTGGTTTATATCCAAAGGACTTAACATCAGTGTAGTACAGTGATGGGGCCACGTCAATGTTTATAGCAGCTCAATTCATAATAGCTAAGAAATGGAACCAACCTAGATGCCCTTCAACAGATAAATGGATAAATAAATTGTAGTGTATTACTCAGCCATAAAGAAGAATGAAATTATGGCATTTGCTGGTAAGTGGATGGAACTGGAGACTATCATGCTAAGTGAAATAAGCCAATCCCAGAAAACCAAAGCCTGAGTATTCTCTCTGACATGTGAATGCCAACTCATAATAAGGTGGGTAGGTAGTGAAGAATAGTAGTACTTTGGATTAGACAAAAGGAAAGGAAGGAAAGGGAAATGGAAATGGGAATAGGAAAGATACTTGAATGAATTGGACATAAATTTCCTATGTATATATATTAATACACAACCAATCATGTACAACCAGAAGAATGGGAAGTTATACTCCGTGTATGTATAATATATCAGAATATATTCTATCATATAAAAATAATAAAATAAATTAAAAACTAGTATATTTTGGAGAAAGTTTCATGAGCAGCTAAAATGGAAGTGTATTCATCTGTTGTTAGATGAAATATTGTGTTAACTTAAATATTGTGTTATTGTCTGTTAAGTCTTTGATCTGTAGTATATGTTAACTCTGTTAGTATCTGTGTTGATTTTGCATCTGGACAACCTTTTACTGAAAGAGATGTATTGAAATCACCCACTACTCTTGTACCAGGACCAATCTGTGCCTTTATGTTGAATATTGTTTGATTCATGAAACTAGGTGCACGAACATTCAAGGCATAACTTTTCACAAGCATTATATCTTCTAGTTGGACCATTCCCTTTTCCAATATAATTTCATTCTTTGTTTCTTCTTACCAATTTTGGCTTGAAGTTGTCTTTGTCTGATATTAAAGTCATCATTCCTACTTGCTTTTGAATTCCACTTTTATAGAATATCATTTTATGTCCTTTCATTTTAGGTGCATATCTTTGCAGATGAGATATATTTATTGCAGGCAACATATAGTTGTGTCTTTTTTTTTTTTAATATCTCCATATCTGCCAGTCTATGTCTTTTTATTGGAGAATTAATTTATATTCAGTGTTATAATAGACATATTACTTCCTGTCATTTTATTTCTGATGTTTAATTTGATCTTAATTCTCATTTGCTTATCTATTTTTAATATGTTATTTATTCTTCTCTGAGCTCTCATTTATTTATCTTCTTATTTTGTATTTGGGGTTTCTTTAAATATCTTTCACAATGCTAGTTTTATGTTCCCAAATTCTTTTAGTTTATGATTATCTTGGAAAGTTTGTATCTCATCTTTGAGTCTGAAGGATAGTTTTGCTGGATATAGCAATCTAGGTTGGCACTTATTTTCTTTCAGGACCTGAATGACATTGCTGAAAGCCCAGCTGGTGTTTAGAGTTTTTGCTGAGAAATCTACTATTGTTCTGATTAGTTTACCTTTATAAATGGCTTGTCATTTCTCTCTTAAAGCTTTTAAAATTCTTTATTTATTCTGAATTTTTGATATTTTAACTATACTGTGTCATAGAGAGGTTCTTTTCTCATCTTGCCAGTTGGGGGTTATAAACACTGCAGCATCTGAATGTCCATTTTATTCACAAGATTTGTGAAATTTTCTGTCATTATTTTACTGAATAGGCTATCAGTGCCATTAGCCTATATCTCTTCTCCTTTATAAATACCTATAAACCTTAAGTCAAATCTCTTAATGTTGTGCCGCAGTTCTTGTATATTCTGATCACAGTTTCTTGTTTTTATTTATTATTGTCTGAATGTTCCAGTTCATTCATCTATTCTTTAAGCCCAGAAATTCTGTGTTTTGCTTGATGTAGTCTATTGGAGGGACTTTCAACAGTTTTTTATTTGACTTATTGCATCTTTCGTTTCCAAGATTTCTGTTTGGTTCTTTTTAAATCTCTATTAAAATGTTCTTTTATATACTGTATTATCTCCCTCAGTTACTTCCTTAATTCCTCTTTTAATTCATTGATAATCTAGCAATCATCTTTTAAAATTCTTTGACATTTCCTCCATTCAGTATCTATGAATTTAGTCATTTGGGTTTTGTACTTTTTAGATGCATCTTATTACCTTGTTTTTTCACATTTCTTATATGGTTATATTGAGATTTGTGCATCTATTGGGATGGTTATCCTTTTCAATGTTATGTGAGGATTTCTTAGTGAGTTATTTTCTCTTTATGATATTTTCCACATTGAGGGTTTATCTAAGTGTCAAAAGCACTCACTTAAAATGCTCAAAGTATAATGTTCAGTTCCTAGCACCAAGATAACCTATTCTTTTGGGTCATTCTAGTTTCATCTCTCCATGGATTTTTAAGTCCCAAATCAAAATGCTACAAATAACAACAATACCAACAAAACCATAAATATTCCACAGTGTGGGAATGCAACAAAATAAATAAAATAAAACTCTGAAATTTTAGTTCTCTTAGAAAGTTATTCTTTGGATAGTGAGTCTAAATTTTCACTTTTGAATTATTTAAGGTTATTTTAAGGGTTTCATTTCTAGTCTGTGTATATGATTTCTGGAACTAGAGATAAGACATTCTCAAGAAAGGACAGCTGCCCCCAAATTTTACTTACCATATGGTCAAACAGAGTGGGAATACATTATCTTCGATGAGGAAGTATGAACAACAGCTCTTTCTTTCAGATTGTTGTTTTACTGTTTGAGGTATAAGAAAGTGTATTTGCCTGTTTTTAAAGCTTGAGCAAACGTCTACTCAATTTGGTGCATGGTTGGTTGATTTATGACTCAAGAATGCTAAATTCCCATGTTGGAACCTGACCAACAGTTACATTGTTCTGTACACTGTCTGCTGCTTCCTACACAGATAATTACCAGAGGCTAATTTACAGATGCCAGCGGGAACAGAAATGGAGTGAATGGCAGCCCGCAGAGCCAAGAATTGGATTTTATCATAAGTCATGGAAAAGTATGTTTGTTCTCAAAGAAAAAAGTCTGGAAGAGTATATAGTTAAGAAATGCAACAACAAAATGAATTATCCAAAGGGCAGTGCAGTACTTAAAGTATTGCTTTGGAATTAGATGATCTGGATTAAAATTCTTATTGCCTCACTTAATAGGTGGAACCTAGGATAAGTTACTTAACTTCTACTGGTCTTACTCATCTGCATCATAAACATAAAGGTAAAATCTATCTCAGCATTGTGATGACTAAATTAAAAAGTGTATATAAAGAAATTATCTCAGTATCTGGGTCATAGTAAATGATCAATAAAAGTTAGCTATTATTATTTCTATTCATGTCTCCAATCTAGTGTTTATCCTAATTTTTTTCTATTCAACAATGATGAATAAGCATTTTACCTTTCTTATTTGCTCTTTTGAAGATTTTGAGTATTTAATAGCTTATCTTATAAAATAGAAAACTCAGGTCAATGAATTTGAGTGAATTGCTCAAGGTTAGAGATTGATGGAACTAGAACTAAAATCCACCCAAATGATTTTCTTATTAATCTACAATTTAAAAAATATGACCTTCTTCAGACAGCTGCACTGGTTTTCTTTTACTCAGCTTAGTTCTCATGTTATTCCACCAATCTTAGCACCCAAAGTCAGAGTTACAAATGGAATGACCTTTGGTGAATTATATCTCTCTCATCTCAGTTCATTTATAAAATGAACAGGTTGGTATTAAAGATGATACCTATGATTTCTTCCAATTCTGAAACCCTAAACCTAAAAGTTTTATAGAGAATCTTTTCATTGGGGTAAGTAACTACAGTCATGAAAATAGGTAAGCCATGGTTAGCCAATGCTATAATTTTCATTAAGGCATTGGTAGTTAGAATTAAAAAGTTGAATCTCAGGATTTTAGCCATTACCAAGACCAAGCTCTTTGCATCAGCAAAGTGCCACTGTGACTTGTATTTGATGATCAGCAACAGAATACCCCTGGAATTTGTATCATACTGTAGTATGAGTAAAACCAGGAATTTTAGTTTGAGGGAAACTTAAAAATACAGGATGAATGAGCTATGCAAGTAGCAAAGATGTAATAAGTACCCTTTTCACAATGAACAACTATATAGGCAAATCTGTTTTTATCTGATAAATTATTAGTCATATAGATTCTTAATAATGGAATGATGTTTTTAAGAATATAATTGCGGGCTGGGATTGTAGCTCAGCGGTAGAGCGCTTGCCTCGCATGCGTGAGGCCCTGGGTTCGATCCTCAGCACCACATACAAAGCAATGAAATAAAGACATTGTGTCCATCTATAACTAAAAAAATATTAAAAAAAAAAAAAAAAAAAAAGAATATAATTGCACACACACAGAACCTAGTTTGCCAGTTATATTTCTCAATGTTGAGAACTACTCAATGTTGAACTACTTCATGTTTTAGGAGGAATTTAGTAATGAAGGTGAAGAACTCTACTTAGTTTCTAAAATTTCACTAAAATGCTCAAATCCCAAATTAAGATGATATTTTAAAATATAGCATGGAGAAATCTGTGCAAATATTTGGTAATACTTTTACTATATAGATCTGTTTAAAATTGCTAATTAGAGCTGCATATTGTTCATGTATTTAAATTATAGCTGAATAATTTAATATATAATTAGTGATACTATGCATATAATAGTAGTTAGGTTATAGTTATAATAAACATAATTCTTGGTGTAAATACTTCAAAATAATTAATTTTGAGAGGTTTATACTTTTCTTCTTAAAATCTATAAGTAATTATTTCAAAAGGTGGGTAGTTCTCTTTAATGTGAGATACATTATTCTATAAAATAAGATGTGTACGTACCCTGAATATAGTGCTCAATACCAATATTATATATTCTTACATCAAAGCTCATCACATTTATGCAATATAGTGTTTAGTTAAGAAAATGGGATTTACAATCAGACAGACTTGCATTTGATTTTGTTTTTTTGCCACTCACTGTGTGACCTTTAGTAAAATAGTTGGCTCATCTGTTATGGTTTGGATATGAGATGTCCCCTCAAAACTCCTGTTAATGCAGGAATATTTAGAGGTAAAATGATTGTATTATGCTGTAACCTAATTAGCCCATACTACTTTGAATGGATTGACTTGGTGGTAATTGTAAGCAGGTGGGTTGTGACTGGAGGAGGTGGGTCACTGAGGTCTGCCATGGAAGGATGCATCTACCCTGTGACTCCTTACCCCCTGCTTTCTGACCTGAGCAGCTTTCTTCCACTGGGCTCTTCTCCCATAATGTGCTGCCTTACTTTGTGTTCAAAGCATTGGAGTTGGCTATCTCTGGACTGAGCCTTCTGAAACCATTAACCTCTAATAAACTGTTCTTTTTCTAAGTTGTTCTTTTTGAATGTTGTGGTCTTAGCAATGCAAAAGCTAACTAAAATAGAAGTTATTAACAAAAAGTGGGGTTGTTGCTGTGACTAACCTGACCTTGTGGTTCAGAAGCCTTTGGAGCTGGTTTGCAGGAGGAATTTTGAAAATTTAAGAGATAAAATTTGGGGCTGGGATTGTGGCTCAGCAGTAGAGTGCTTGCCTCGCATGCGTGGGGCCCTGGGTTCGATCCTCAGCACCACATACAAAGCAATAAAAAAATAAAGACATTGTGTCCATCTACAACTAAAAAAAATATTAAAAAAAAAAAGATAAAATTTGGAAAAGCTAGCCGGGTGTGGTGGCACAAGCCTGTAATCCCAGAACTTAGGGAGGCTGAGACAGTAGAATTGTGAGTTCAAAGCCAGCCTCAGCAATGGCAAGGTGCTAAGCAACTCTGTGAGACCCTGTCTCTACATAAAACACAAAATAAGGCTGGGGATGTGGCTCAGTGGTTGAGTGCCCCCGAGTTCAATCTCCAGTACCAAAAAAAAAAGAAAAAAATTTGGAAAATCTTTAGAATGTTGTTAGCAGAGCTTAATGGGCAGTTCTAGTGGAAGCTCAGAAACCAGAATGATGATAGGAAAGTGGACTGTATTCATGAGGTTTCAGAGGAAAATGAGAACTTGTTGGGAATTAAACTGGAGGCTACTCATGTTATATTCTGGCAAAGACATTGGCAACATCTTGCACACATCCTGAGAATTTGTTGAGGATGAATTTAAAAGATGTGGGCTAATTAATCTGGTGAAAGAAATGTCAAGGAATATCATCCATAGCGGCATGGATATTCCTGGAAGGTTTATTGTGAGAAATGCAAACAGAAAACAGAGCTAGAGAATATTTTAAAACTTGCAGTTTGGCCATAAAAGTGCATGTGAAGCTGGGCCAAGAAAATTGTGCTTGTTGAAGAGATTACATCTCCTAAAGAGATGATAAGTACTTTGCACAGAGACAATGGGAAAGGTGTCTCAAGAACATCTCAGAAATTTGCAAGACCATACTGATTGCAGGCTCTAGAGAAAATTATTTTGAGAAGAGATCATGGGGGTAAACTACTTGCATAGGGAGGCCTATGAAATTGTTTCACCATGCCGATCCATGCAGGCAGTCAAAGGCCTCTTCATCCATGGCCCCAGGGGGCTCAGTTACTATACTAGCTGGCAGCAGTTCTTGGTATCTACATAGTGCTAGTTTTGCAATAATGCAGAATGCTAGAGATATAGGGTCATGGAAACTTCCGCTGAGATTTCAGAGGAAGGCCTTTGAGCCAGGCAAAGAGAAACAGGGTTAGAGTTTCTATGGGCTGTCCTGAGAGGGTGATGCATGAAGTCAAGGTAGGACTGGAGACCAAGGAATTAACAGATTCCAGTAATGTGAACTGTCTGCCAAGGAAAGCTGCCAGTTGTGGAGAGAGCTAGGCTGAGGGACCATGAACATTGTGACCAGCAAGGCCTAAGGGGTGAGGCTGTCCAATCCCTTTGGAGCTCACATCTCCAAGCATGTTGTCCTGGATTCTGGATGTGGAATTACAAAATGTTTGTCCAGCTGGGTTTTAGTCTTGCTTTGTTCCTATCACTTCTTTCTATACTCCTATTCCTCCCTTTTGAAAAGGGAATGTTTACTTTGGGCCACTGTATATAGAATATATGTAATTTGCTTTTGATCTTCTTAGGGACTCACAGCCAAGAGTTTTCCTTGAGTATCAGAGGAGACTTTGGATTTGGTCTTTTGAACAATGCTTAAACTTTTAAGACTATGGGATTCTTTTGAAATTTTTTTAGTAGCAGAGATTGAACTCAGGGGTTCCTAACCACCGAGCAACATCCCTATCCCTTTGTATATATTTTATTTAGAAACAGGGTCTTGCTATGTTGCTTAAGGCCTTGCTAAGTTGCTGAGGATGGCTTTGAATTTGTAATCCTCCTGCCTCACCCTCTGGAGCCCCTGGGATTACAAGCATGCACCACTGTGCATGCAAGACTAAATTCATTTTGACTAAATTCATTTTGCATTGTAAGATGGATGGCCAGGGGTGGAAAGTTATGGTTTAGATACAAGGTATCTCCCAAAACTGCTGTGTTATTGCAAGTGGCGAAATGCTTAGATTATGTGAACTGTAACTTAACCAGTCCATCCTAGTATGAATAGATTCACTGAGTGAAATTGCAGGCAGGTGTGGTGTGTTTGGAAGATGTGGGTCCCTGGGGATGTACCCTGTAAGGTTTCTGCCCACCATGAGCGAAGAAGCACTCCTCTACCATGTTCTCCCACCATGATGTTTTCCTCACTTCAACTCCATTGTTGGATGACCATAGTTGGAACCTCTGAAACTGTGAGCCAAAATGATCTTTTTCTCCTCTAAGTTGCTCTTGTCAGGTATTTTGGTCACAGGATTGAAAACCTAACTTATGCACTCCCTTTTGTAAGAGCTCCCGCTTCTTTGAATATTGCATGTAGAAAATAGGGCAGATAAGATATACATACTGTCCATTCAGTGGCTTCCTAAAAGTCTGTGAACAAGGATATCACAGCAAGTAGGGATATGGGGCCAGCATTGATTGAGGAAGAGATTAGTTTGACTGAAGTAGAGATAAAAAGGAATGTCTGGATATTTAGGAGGTTAAATGCATGTATTGGTATTCAAGAAAATGTTTGAAAATTGAACTTAGAAGCAAGGGCCCCCAAAAGGTTTCTTGTCCCTTGTTATGGGAAACCAATAAAGAATTGTTATACATTAAGTAACTGGGGTTTTTGCAGACTGGATGTCTTAAGTGGAGCCTGTTCATATAATCTATAATACTGTGAATATTTTATGTTAACTAAACTTTGTTATAATTTTTAAGAAATACTTATTCTGTATTTCAAGTGTTTCTGGGTGTGCAAAAGGGTGTGTGAGAAACCAAGTTTGTGTGCTCATATGTGTATCTGCACATGACATTGAAGGGGTCATAAATGGTATTTAAAATCTAAGGTTGAGTGATAGCATACAGAAAAATTGGCTGAAAAAAAAATTCTCAGCAACACCTACAGTTAGATTGTTGATTAGAGATGGAGAACTAGGGGTGGAATATGAATAAACAACTCCTAGCAAATACACTAGAAATTATGATAGTAAAATTTGACATAAAGATGATCATCCCAAACTTTTCAATTCTTAACAAGATTCTTGATTTTGATGTCTTAGGTATCTCCGAATCCAAAATCAACATGAAGAAATTTCATGATCTCATCAATACCTCCAATCCTACTCCTCTTCTTATTCTTTAACTCTATAGATGGCACTTTACAGTTGATGATGTCACAAACCTTGGAGTCAACTGTAAGTCCCCTATTTCTAGTCTTCCATCTCCTATCAGTCACCAATACAGACGTCTTTCTGTCAGAAATACTTCTCCTTAGCTTACCGTGTTCTGCTCCATTCCTGCTTCCCTCAGTCTTAGCTACTTGGTACTGCTACTGTATTAGTCATTTAACTAGGCCAGGGTAGTGGTTCTCAGAAACCAGGAGACATTTGGAAATATCTGAAGACATTTTTGATTGTCACTATTTAAGTAGGGACTTGGGATGCTGTTCAACATCCTACAATGCACAAGCCAGCTCCCATAACCACTATCTGGCCCAAATTGTCAGTAGTGCTACTGTGGAGAAACTCTGGGAAATAGGTGCACTTTCATCATCTGCCTTTTTCACCTAATATAATTTCCCCAAAGCAGTGTACATAATCTAAAAAATAAACATACAATTATTATTTTTAAATAAGAAATAATTTTAGGCACCAATGAAACCCAAAATTGGACATTTATTTTATACTAGAATGACATATCCTAATAGATTAGCCCAATTATTCAATAGTTAATGGTTGTTTCGATAGTTAACATCAGGTAATATTGGTTACCTTAGTATATACTAGTAAACACTTTTCTCTGCTTTAATTACTCTGTAATGTGGTTGTGTAATAATGTGATTCTGCTCTTGTTGATTTCTTTCCTAAACACTATAATCTTTACATTTAAGAATATGTTCACTATTAGAACTCATGCATGATTTTCATTCTTTAGCAATTCAAACTTTTAAAAAATCCCAACAAAACAGTAAACACCAAGGAAATGAAAACAATATGAACAGTATCACATTTACCAAATTGACATCATGGAGGGAACAGCAAATGAAATGATCACTATTATATGCTTGCTGCTAAAACTAGCTCAGCACGGATACTCTGAAAGGAGCATTGAAAATAACATGGCAATTTGTATCATAGTGAAGCTAGCTACATCATGGCTCTCTCTCCCTGTGAGATGGCAAGCTCTCAAATACTCAGTAGATGGGGCTTGACTCCATTAAATTCATTTTGTTTTTATAGTAAGCAACAACACACAATGAACCTAATCAGGTCATGATATCCTTCAGTGTTTTTCTTTTCCATTTGGATTAAATCCAAGTTTTTTTTTTTTTTTTTTTGAGTTGGAGATAGAACCCAGGGCTTCATGCATGCTAAGCATCATTCTACCACTTTACCACTGAGCTATGCCCTTAGTCTCCAAATTCAAATTCTTGACTGGAGCTTAAAAAGCCTCATAGGATCTGATGCATGCCATCACTCCTACCTCTTACATCTCCACATCTTGGACTTCCAGGACTTCTTTCATAGTCTTGCACACGTAAGGCTCCCTCTTCTTGTTACTTCTGCTGCCTCGTATGTGCTACTTTCTCCATCTGGAATCTTCTCCCATACTCTAATTCCCAACCTGTCTAGCAGACTTCTACATCTCTCTTACCCAACTTGTTCTTTTAGCTTTAGCATGTATATTTTGTATTCTTGTTTCCAAGGTGTTGCGGTGAGGCTCATTTAAGTTTCTGGATAAAACCTCTTTTCCCCACAAATAAATAAACGAACAAACCAATTAGAAGCAGAGTCATAAGTATTTTATCAGTTCTAAGTGCTGAGTTCCCTAAATATTGATTTTGGGACAGGATGTTGTACTATTGTTATCCTTTGACTTTCATTAATAGTTTGGATTTTCCATTGCACAATTATGCTAGTTTACACCTGAATAGAGCCTCACAAACTTTAGTAATAAAATAAATGGAATCAATAAGAAATGAAAAGAGAATAATGTGTCACAGAAAGGCAGAGTCCAGAGTAGAGTTCAAACTCCTGGAACATTCCATATGATATGCTTGATCATCTTCAAAATCTTCCACAATTTTCTTAGGGGTGGTCACTTTGCATGTGTGATACCAAATCCCATAGCTGAAAAAAATCTATTTATGCCAT
>CM053403.1:100013208-100037602 GCA_028644305.1 Xerus rutilus
TCTCATTTGATCACAGAGAACACAATTTTGTGTGATATGGAGATTTCATAAGCTCAGAGAAACATGATGGTAGCCAAGTGTGTTGGAGGGATGTCAAAATGGAACCTACCAGGATAATTGTCTTTCAATTGTGGCAGTTGTTTAACTCAAAGAAAAAAAAAAGTGTTCTCAGTGTAGAATGAGAATCTTCAGATATTAATAGTAACATGGACAGGTGGTAAGCCTGAGAGAAATGCCCAGTAGTTTACAATTGTCTTGCCTTGTGAGATAAGGCAAAGTGAATTCTATGCTAATAGATTTACTCATCAATAGCATTAGTTTAGAGTTAAGCATATAGGTGCATGCTTTATTTTTAATTTTTTTATCTTTCATTTTTTCCCATTTTATTGAGGTATAATTGACAAGCAAGAATTATATGCATTTGATGTGTTTCATTTGATATTTTGATATATGCACACATTTTGAAATGATGACTACACTCAAGCTAATCTCATGTAGTTATTATTGCTTGTGTGTGTGTGTGTGTGTGTGTTGAAAATACTTAAGATCTACCCTCTTAGCCAATTTCAAGTGCACAGTACAGTATTGTTAACTGTGGTTACTATGCTACACACATTAGATCTTCAAAACTCATTCCTCTTGCACAAATGAAATCTTGTATCCTTTGGCTAATGTCCCTTCCTCCCACCCCCTATTTCTTTGCACTCAGCAACCACCATTCTACTCTGTTTCTATGAGTTTGACGATTTTGGATTCCACATATAAGTGAGATCAAGCTGTATTGTCCGTCTGTGTCTGGCTTATTTCCCTTAACATAAATGCTCTCCAGGTTCATCAGAGGTGTTGTAAGTGGCACGATTTACTTCTTTTTTAAGGCTGAAGAATATTTCAGTGGTGTGTGTGTGTGTGTGTGTGTAGTATTTGTGTGTGTATACCACCTTTTCTTTATCCATTCATCCATCAACTGGCATTTAGATTGTTTCTATATCTTGGCTTCTATTTTGTGAACAATGCTATAATGATGAAGAGATATCTCTTTAACACCATGATTTCATTTCCTTTGGATATATACTCAGCAGTGGGATTGCTGGATCATATGGTTGTTCTATTTTTAATTTTTTGAGGAACCTCTGCACTCTTTTCCATGATGCCTGTACTAATTTATAGCCATTACTGAATATTTAATTTCTATCTGCAGTGCACAAGAGTTCCCTTTTCCCCATATCCTTGCTTATACTTGTAATATTTTGTTTTTCTAATAATAGCCATTTTAACAGGTGTAAGGTGATATCTAGTTTTCCTTTTGATTTTCATTTCCCTATGAATAGTGATGTTAAGCATATTCTCATGTAAATATGGCCATTTATATATCTTCTTTGAAAAATGTCAATATAGGTGCTTTACCCATTTAAAAATAGGTTTATTTTTAAATTTAAAATTTTTGGTTTTTGCTATTGAGTTATGTGTACTCCTTATGCATTTTGGTTGTTAACCCTACATTATATATATGGTTGGAAAATATTTTCTCTCTTTCCATAGGTTGTCTTTTTATTCTCTTAACTATTTCCTTTCCTGTGTAGCTTTTTGGTTTGATGAATAGCACATGCCTATTTTTGCTTTCCTGATGATGCTGTTGGTGTTGACAACCAAAAAACTTTTGCCAAGGTCAAGAAGGTTTCTCCCTTTTTGCTTCCAGTAGTTTCCAATTTCAGGTCTTACATTTAAGTCTTGATCCATTTTGAATTAATTTTTGAGTGTGGTATAAGATAAAGGTTCAATTTCATTCTTCTTCATATAGGTATCCAGTTTTCCCAATACCATTTACTGAAGAGATTATGTGCTTTCTATTGTGTTTTTAACACCCTTGTCCAAAATCAGTTGCTCCATTGAGCTATGTTTATTTTTATGTATTTTAGTGTTTTTAAAAGAAAATTTTGTCTTAATATTGTAAACTGTATTACATGAGTTCCCATGTTTATGTCATCTTTCTTAAATTCTAACGTTTAATGAACTACATGATTTTGTTGGTTCCTTAAAGTATTTGGAATGATGCTATACAGAAAACTGTAGCAGCCAGTTTCTGGGTGAGTCTATGTCCTAAGCACTATATTGAACATTTTATTAATATTATATAATTTAATCTTCCCAACAACCTGATGATGTACACATTTATTCTTTCATTTAATAAATACTTATGGAATGCCTACTATTTATCAGGTGTTGTATTAGACACTGATATAATCACTTCTGTTTTACAGATGAGAAAACTAGGACTCAGAAAATTTTATTTAACTTTGCCAATGTTGCTATGGTGGGTTCCTAATAGGTCCACACCTTAATTCCTAGAACCTGCTAATTTGTTCCCTTACACGACAAAAGGAATTTTATAGATGTGCTTAAGATTAAGTCCAATCACATGACTCCTTTAAGAACAAAAATCTTTTTTTCAACTATTATTAAAGAGTGCCATACAGATAGAAGAAGAGTCAGAGAGGTATATCACTGCTGGCTTTGAAGTTGGAGGAAAGGGCCATAATCCCATGAATGTGGTGGCCTCTAGAAACCAGAGAAGTCCAGCAAACAGATTCTCTTCTCTGACCTCCATAGATGAATGTAGCCCAGTGGACACCTTGATTTTATGTAGGCCTAAAACTGGTAAGACCTGTGTTATGTATCTGACCTACAGATTTTGGGGGAGGGGTGCATATAACAGGGATACCATAAATTTTAATTCTTTTCTTCTCATTCTTTTTTTCCTTTTTATTGGCACATTACAATTATACATAACAGTTGGATTTGTTATATTCACATGTGCACAATGAAACAATATAATTTGATCAATTTCATTCCCCAGTACTTCTCTCCTCCACCCATTGATACTCTTCTTCTATTATACTGGTCTCCCTCCTATTTTTTTTAAAAAAAAATTTTCTAATTAGTTATAGATGACAGTAGAATGCATTTTAACACATTGTACACAGATGGAGCACAACTTCTCATTCCTCTGACTGTACACATCGCAGAGTCACACTAGTAGTGTAATCATATATATACATGTATATATATATTAATAATGTCTGTCTCATTCTACCATCCTTCCCATCCCCACAGCCCCATCCCTCCCCTCACTCCCCTCTGCACAATTTGACATTTCTTCATTCTTCCTTATCTCCCCCCCATCCCCCCAATATGGATCAGTGTAAAAACATTCAGCCTTTGGATTTTTGGGATTGGCTTATTTCACTTAGCATGATGTTCTCTAGTTCCATCCATTTACCTGCAAATGCCATAATTTCATGTTTCTTTAAGGCTGAGTAATATTCCATTGTGTATATGTACTACATTTTCTTTATCCATTCATCTGTTGAAGGATACCTAGGTTGGTTCCATAGTTTAATTTTTTGTGAATTGAGTTGCTATAAACATTGATGTGGCTGCATCACTGTAGTATGCTGATTTTAAGTCCTTTGGGTATAAACTGAGGAGTGGGATAGTTGGGTCAAATGGTGGTCCCATTCCAAGTTTCTGAGGAATATCCATGCTACTTTCCAAAGTTGTTGCACCAATTTGTAGTCCCACCAGCAATATATGAGTGGACCCTTTTCCCCACATCCTTGCCAACATTTATTGTGGCTTGTATTCTTGATAATTGCCATTCTGACTGGAATGAGTGAGAAGTAATCTTAGAGTAGTTTTGATTTGCATTACTCTAATTGCTAGAGATGATGAACATTTTTTCATGTTTGTTGATTGATTGTATTTCTTCTTCTGTGAAGTGTCTGTTCAGTTCCTTAGCCTATTTATTGATTGGGTTATTTGTTTTTTTTTGGCGTTAAATTTTTTGAATTCTTTGTATGTCCTGGAGATTAGTGCTCTGTGGTGCATGTGGTGGAGATTTTTTATCATTCTGTTTGCTCTCTCTTCATATTATTGTTTCCTTTGCTGAGAAGAAACTTTTCAGTTTGAATCCATCCCATTTATTGATTCTTGATTTTACTTCTTGTGCTTTAGGAGTCTTGTTAAGGAATTCAGGTCCTAAGCCAACATGATGAAGATTTGGGCTTACTTTTTCTTCTATTAGGTGTAGGGTCTCTGTTCTAGAGCTTAAGTCTTTGATCCACTTTCAGTTGATTTTTGTGTAGGGTGAGAAATAGAGGTTTAATTTCATTTTGTTACATATGATTTCTAGTTTTCCCAGTATCATTTGTTGAATAGGCTAATCTTTCTTCCAATGAATATTCTTGGTGCCTTTGTCTAGTATGAGATAATTGTAGTTATAGGTTTGTTTATGTGTCTTTTATTTTGTACCATAGGTCTACATGTCTATTTTGGTGCCAATACCATGCCATTTTTGTTACTATTACTCTGCAATATAATTTAAGGTCTGGTATTGTGATGCCTCCTGCTTCACTATTCTAAGGATTGCTTTGGCTATTCTGGGTCTCTCTCTTTTTTTTTCCAAATGAATTTTATGATTTCTTTTTATATTTCTATGAAGAATAGCTTTGGGATTTTAATAGGAATTATATTAAATTTGTATAGCAGTTTTGGTAGTATGGTCATTTTGACAATATTAATTCTGCTTGTCCAAGAGCCTGGGAATTCTTTCCATCTTGTAAAGTCATCTTCAGTTTCTTTCGTTAGTGTTCTGTAGTTTTCATTGTAAAGGTCTTTCACCTCTTTTGTTAGATTGATTTCCAAGTATTTTTTTTGAGGTTATTGTGAATGGGGTAGTTTTTCTAATTTCTTTTGCAGTGGATTCGTTGCTTATGCTTATTAGAGCAATGCATCTAATTTATGGATATTGATTTTATATCCTGCTACTTTGCTGAATTCATTTATTAGTTTTAGAAGTTTTTTGGTGGATTTTTTTGGATCTTCTAAGTACAGAATCATGTCATTGGCAAATAGTGACAGTTTGTGTTCTTCTTTTCCTATTTGTATTCCTTTAATTTCTTTTATTTATGTGATTGCTCTGGATAGAGTTTCAAGGACTATGTTGAATAGATGTGGTGAAAGAGGGCATCCCTGTCTTGTTCTAGTTTTTAGAGGAAATGCTTTCAATATTTCTCCATTTAGAATAATGTTGGCCTTGGGCTTAGCATAGATAGATTTTATAATGTTGAGGTATGTTCCTACTATCCCTAGTTTTTCTAGTGTTTTGAACATGAAGAGGTGCTGTATTTTGTCAAACATTTTATCTGCATCTATTGAAATAATCATATGATTCTTGTCTTTAAGTCTGTTGATGTGATGTATTATGTTCATTGATTTCTGTAGGTTGAACCAACCTTGCATCCCTGGAATGAACCCCACTTGATCATGGTACACTCTTTTTAATATGTTTTTATATGCAATTTGCCAGAATTTTATTGAGAATGTTTGCATCCATGTTCATCAGAGATATTGGTCTGAAGTTTTCTTTCCTTGATGTGTCTTGTTTTGGAATCAGAGTGATACTAGCCTCAGAATGAGTTTGGAAGGGTTCCCTCCTTTTCTATTTCATGGAATAATTTGAAGAGTATTGGTAATAATTCTTCTTTGAAGGTCTTGTAGAACTCAGCTGAGAATCCATCTGGTCCTGAGCTTTTCTTGGTTGGAAGGCTTTTGATGGTGTGTTCTATTTCATTGCTTGAAATTGATCTGTTTAAATTGTGTATGTTCTCCTGTTTCAGTTTGGATAGATCATATGTCTCTAGAAATTTGTTGATATCTTTGAGATTTTCTATTTTATTGAAGTATAAATTTTCAAAATAGTTTCTAATTATCTTCTGTATTTCAATAATGTCCATCATATTTCCTTGTTCATCACACATTTTAGAAATTTAAGTTTTCTCTTTCCTTCTTTTCATTAGCATGGCTAAGGGCTTATCAATTTTATTTAATTTTTCAAAGGACTAACTTTTTGTTTTGTCAATTTTTTGAATTGTATCTTTTCTTTCAATTTCATTGATTTCAGCTGATTTTAATTATTTCCTGTCTTCTACTACTTTTGGTATTGATTTTTTCTTATTTTTCTAGGGCTTTGAGATGTTATGTTAGGTCATTCATTTGTTGAATTTTAATTCTTTTAATGAATGAGCTCAATGCAATGAACTTTTCTCTTAGCACTGCCTTCATAGTGTCCAGAGATTTTGATATGTTGTATCAGTGTTCTCATTTACCTCTAACAATTTTTTAAATCTCTTCCCTGGTGTCTTCTGCTATCCATTATTCATTCAATAGCATATTATTTAATCTCCAGGTGTTGGAGTAGCTTCTATTTTTTATTTTATCATTGATTTCTAATTTCATTTCATTATGATCTGATAGAATGCAGGATAGTATCTTTATTTTTTATTTTTTTGCATTTGCAGGATAACATCTTTTTTTTTGTATTTGCTAAGAGTTGATTTGTGGCATAACACATGGTCTATTTTTGAGAAGGATATCTGTGCTGCTGAGAAGAAGGTGTATTCACTCAATGATGGATGATATGTATGTCCATTAAGTCTAAATAGTTGATTGTATCATTTAGTTCTATAGATTCTTTGTTTAGCTTTTGTTGGAAGATCTATCCAGTGGTGAGCGAGGTATGTTAAAGTCACCCAGTATTGTGTTGTTGTCTATTTTATTCTTGAAATTGAGAAGAGTTTGTCTGATGTATTGTTTACTTGATGTAGGTGCTCCATTTTGGGGGACATCAATATTTACAATTGTTATGTCCTGTTGATGTATGATTCTTTTAAGCAGTACGAAATGTCCTTCTTTATCCTTTCTGACTAACTTTGGTTTGAAGTCCACTTTGTCTGATAGGAGGATGGATCCCCTTCTTGTTTACATGATCCATTAAGTGGTACGTTTTTTCCAAACCTTTCACCTTCAGCCTTTGGATATGTTTTCCTAGAAGGTAAGTTTCTTGAAGACAGCATATTGTTGAGTCTTTTTTAAAAAACAAATCTGCCAGTCTATGATTTTTGATTGATGAGTTTAGGCCATTACATTCATGGTTATTATTAAGATATGGTTTGTATTCCCAGTAATTTAGTTCATTTTTGGTTTTTAACTTGACTTAGTTCCTCCTTTGATTAACCTTTCCTGTAGTGTAGCTCCTCCCTTTGCTGGGTTTTATTGTTTTCTTTCTTTTTTTTTTCATTTCCTCCTCGTGGAATATTTTGCTGAGAATATTCTGTAGTGCAGGCTTTCTAGTTGTGAATTCTTTTAACTTTTGTTTATCATGGAAGGTTTTTATTTCATCTTCAAATATGAAGCTTAATTTTGCTGAATATAAGATTCTCAGTTTGCATTCATTTGCTTTTAAAGCTTGACATATGTTATTCCAGGACCTCCTGGCATTGAGGGTCTGGCTTGAGAAATCAGCTAAAATATGAATTGGTTTCTCCCTATATGTAATTTGACTTTTTTCTTGCAGCCTTTAAAAGTTCTGTCCTTATTCTGTATGCTATTTGTTCTCATTATAATGTGCCTTGGTGTGAGTCTGCTGTAATTTTTCACATTTGGGGTACTGTAAGTCTCTTGTACTTGATTTTCCATTTCATTCTTTAGATTTGGGAAATTTTCTCATATTATGTTATTGAAAAGATTGTGCATTCCTTTGGTTTGTATCTCAATGCCTTCATCTGCTCTGATAAATCTTAAATTTGGTCTTTTCATGTTATCCCATATTTCTTAGAAGTTCTGTTCATAGTTTCTTACCATCTTCTCTGTGCAGTTGACTTTATTTTCAAGAGTATATATTTTGTCTTCATTGCCTGTGTTTCTTTCTTCTAAGCAGTCTAGTCTGTTGGTGATACTTTCAATTGAAATTTTTAATGTAGTTTATTGTTTTCTTGATTTTGAAGATTTCTGCTCCATTCCTTTTAATAATCTCTGCCTCTTTTTTGAAATGATCTTTCACTTCCTGTATTTTCTTTCCTGTACCATCCTTTATTTCAAAGATCAGCCTGACTATGTATCTTCTAAACTCCTTCTCTGATATTTCTTATACTGTGTTATTGATGGATTCTTTTTGTTGGAACATTTTGGTTTGTTTGAGTTGCTTTGTTCCTTTGTTTTTCTATGTTGTTTGTGTGTCTTCCCATCTAGCAGTATGGATCTGAGGCAGTACAGTTTTTACCTTGTAGTCTTATAGTTTCCCTGAAGGCTTCTAGTACCTCACCTTTAAGGGGGAGACCAATATTAACAGCACCCAATGCAAACAATATATATCTTTAAACAAATAGCTCCTATTAAGGCATCTATAGTTTTGTTGTCATAAACAGAAATGATGTGTTCAATTATTGTCTGAACAGTAAGTTTGCTAAAGTAGTTTACCATTTCTAATGATGGATAATGAGGGAACAGAAATAGTGTAAGATGTGGTGTTTATGAAGGAGAAGGAGAGGAGGCTGAGACAGGAGAATCGTGAGTTCAAAGCCAACTGCAGCAACGGTGAGGTGAGGCACTAAGCAACTCAGTGAGACCCTGTCTCTACATAAAACACAAAAAATAGGGCTGGGGATGTGGCTCAGTGATGGAGTGCCCCTGAGTTCAATCTCCAGTACCAAAAAAAAAAAAAAAAAAAAAAAAGAGAAAGAGAGAAGATAGAGGTAAAAATTTGTAGTAAGAGTGAGGGGGGAATTAATAGAGATTGGCTGTTAGTATGAGAGAAGTGAGAAAGAGCATCCAAGGAAACATATAGGTGAGAGAAAAATACAGACAGATTTTTTTAAAAGTAAAAATATTAGAACACACAACAAAACTGTAATATACTATCCAGACATCCCATTCCACAATAAATTGATGCATGAAAAATACTTGAATTCAAAGATGGTAGAGATGTGAGAGAAAGGGGGAAAAAGAAAAGGAAAATCTCAATGGAAGTAGAAAATTGAACGTTAGCTTCCATTGGCTTTCAAAATTTTCTCAGCTTTCCTTCTCCATTGATAAGGGGGGTTGTCTTAAGTTTGATGGTAGCTTCAGTTGTGTGGGTGCTGGACTGTTTGGATGGGTGAGCCAATAGTAAAATGCTCTCACGTCCTCTTCCAGTCTTCCCACCTGTTGTAGCTGGCTCCTTTCATATTTGTGCAGTTGAGTCACTGAGCTGGAGAGAGCCTGGTTTTCTCTAGTTTCTCCAACCTGTGCTTCCCCCGGGGAACTGCCTCTAGTCTCTGGCATTCTATAGGCTTGCTAGACCCAGACTGACACACACAAACAAACCCAGCTGCAATCTAACAGACTCTGACCTACAGAATTTTAAGATAATAAATTTGTGTTGTTTTAAGTCACTGAATGTGACTTTTATGGTGGCAATAAAAAACTAGTATAGTTATGTAAGTAATGTCATTATATCAGGTCTTTGTGACTAAAGTAATTCATTGTATTATGTACTTATTAACATAAATTATAGCCAAGAAAGTGCTTTTTGTCTTTTTGAACTGAACTGAACTACTGGTTACAAATGCTAACATTGTCTTGAATATTTATCCTTTTCTTCCTCCACATACACACAGTAAACCTTGAGTTTCCCAAAGAAGCAGTATTAGTTGGTAAAGCAGAAAACAAAACATCTCACAGAAGGAAAGAATGTTTTTAGCTCTAGGCAAGCCAGAAAAGGGGTAGGAGGGGTGTTAAAATACTATACAGATCTGTATAGTAAATGTTCTAAATTGGCTAAATGTGGACCTATGCTGTTAGTGTTTCACACACTTGTTAGAAATAAGCACATATTGGGCTGGGGCTGCAGCTCAGTGGTAAAGCACTTGCCTAGCATGTGTGAGGCACTGGGTTCAATCCTTAGCACCACATAAAAATAAACAAATACAATAAAGTCATTCTGTCTATCTACAACTACAAAAAATTTTAAAAGAGCACATATTCTTGAAGGAATGTAATATCACCCTTGACCTCAAAGAATTTCCACAAAGGAGGAAGAAACATAAGGTCATAATTTTAAAAAATCACTAAATAAAATAGGAAAGAAGTCCTCATCAGAAAAGCAGAAAGCCATAGAAATAGACATATTTATTAGAATTATAAAAATACCATGTTAATATGTTTATAATAAAAGACTGTATGAAAGTATAATATGGGGAATAATAGTATCAAACTTGACCAAGTAGATTACAAAAACTTAGATACTTGAAAAATATAGTAATAAAAATTAGACACTTAATAATGACTAGAATTTATAGTTGATTAGACATAGCTGAAGAATGAATTAATAAATTGGAAGATAGAACTAAAGAAATTACATTAAAACATTCAGAGAGATAGAGATGGAAAACATGAAATATTCAGAGAAATGAAGTATAGAATGGAAAGGTCCAACATCAAATATAACTAGTTGTACAAATACATGGGACAGTGAATGGGCAACATAAAAAAGAAGCATTGGTCTAGAATTTTCTACAAATAAAGGACTTATATTCTTACATTCAGGGAGCCCTAAAAATTTAAGTAGTATAATAAATAAAGAGGAATTCATGTTTAGATACATAATAGTAAATTTGAATTATGACACTAAAGACAAGGATAACATAACATCCTGAAATAAATAGTAGTTAATTACAAAAGAGGAAAAAGTAGACTGAGACCAAAGAACTATAACTTCAAAATACTGAGAGAATGAAGTATTATCTAGAATTCTACATCTTTCAAAAACATATTTCAAGAAGAAGAAAGAGTAAAGTACAACAGATTCTCACTAGAAGAAATTATGGTTTTTTATTTTTAAATTTATTTTCTTGGTGCATTATAATTATATACAATAGTGGGATTCATGATGCCATAGTCATATGTGTACCTAACATAATTTGATCAATCTCCTTAGAAGAACTTCCAAGAGACCCCTTTCTGAAGGAAGAATGATTCAGAAAAAAAGCTGTGAGATATAAGGAATGGTATGTGTATCACACAAATCTTATTCATTTCCTTAGATTCTCTTAATTCCACCTGCTTTCCAAGTATTCAGGCACTTGCTCCATCTTAACAGTTGTGACAATCCTATGGACTTCTGTTTGGGGACAACCAATGTCTTATCTTCCTTGGATGGGGTTCTGCCTCTGAACTAACCAGTGGTATGCCTGATGTCTCTGGCTGCCACTTTCAGACTTGAATAAAACTCCATAGAGCAGGGTGTGGGATGTGTATCCTGAGGTGCCACTCAGAAGCCAAATGAGAGATGTGGAAGTGCAGGAGGAGTTAATTTCCAATATGGAGAACTTCACTGCAAGTAAACAGGAGATATAAAACATTCTAGTATATACATTTTCTCTTCTTCCCCTCTTCTATCTCCTACTCTAAAGAATGCTTACCTCTTGAATCCCTTTGTGAAGTGGGAGCCAATTTGATAATAATATCATGTTGAA
The DNA here is from genome assembly GCA_028644305.1 of Xerus rutilus. Lineage (NCBI taxonomy): Eukaryota > Metazoa > Chordata > Mammalia > Rodentia > Sciuridae > Xerus > Xerus rutilus. Next base: position 100,024,557 of record CM053403.1, read on the forward strand.
TTTTTAAATTTTCTTTCTCAATTACCTTTTTGTTCTTTCTTGGTTTATAAAATGTTTACTAAAAAACCCAAACCAAGATGTAAGCAGTGAAAATGATAAACTTATACAAAGATTGCACACATTATAATAATTATTATTAGAACAAGTTATTAGAAAAGTTGAAAGTTTTAGGTTTAAAAAATAAAATAAAAATAATATCCTGGGCAATAATTGATAGGGTGATGGTTGCAGTTTAAGAAATTCTAAGAGTCTGGCCTTATTTAATATTGACCAACTTTGGACTTTGCAAATTTTATCAAGAATACTAAGTTTTTAGGGCAACTAGAGAAAAAAAAATAAGAGGAAGCAAACAACATTAAAACCCCTAGGCTATACAAAAGGAGGCAAGAAGGAATAGGAGGTAAGCATGAAGAATAAAACGTGCAAAGTAAAATGGTTATTTGGAATCATAATCAATATGAGTGAAACTCTGCACTTAGAAGACAAAAACTCAGCCTTGATGAAAGCATTGAAAACTGGGCTGGAGGACATTCATGAAAAGTGACAGCTAAAACATAAAGACACAAGTTGTTGGTCAAAGACGGGAAAAGAGAATACGATTCAAATAATAACTTCCTCCCAAATTTGAGATAACTACATTAATATCTGTTACAATTTGGATGTGAGGTGTCCCCTAAAAGCTCACATGTGAGACAATGCAAGAAAGTTCAAAGGAGAAATGACTGGGTTGTGAAAGTCTGAACCCAATCAGTGAATTAATCCCCAATAGGGATTAACTGAGTGGTAACTGAAGTGGTAGGGTATTGCTGGAGGATGTGGGAATTGGGGTGTGGCTTTGGGGTATATATTTGTATCTGGCAAATGGAGACTCTCTGCTTTCTGATCAATATTGAGCTGCTTCCCTCTGCTACACTTTTTAGCGATGATGTTCAGCCTCACCTTGAGCCCAGAGGAATGAAGCCAGCTTTCTATGAACTAAGACCTCTGAAACTGTGAGCCCTCAGATAAACTTTTCCTTCTCATACAAATGTTCTGGTTGGGTCCTTTAGTCACAACAGCAAAATAGCTGACTAAAACAATGTCTGACAAAGTAGGTGTTTTAGGGCATATAACATTTCTTTTCTTTTTTTTAATTTTTTTTTTAGTTGTCAATGGACTTTATTTGTTTATATGCAGTGCTGAGAATTGAACCCAGTGTCTCACACATGTGAGAAAAGTGCTCTACCACTGAGCCACAACCCCAGCCCCCATCTAGCAAAGGGAATCACCATTGATAAAAGTTTCAAATTATGGAAGAGGTGACATTCTAAGCTTGAATGCTCCTAATTATATAGTTTTGAAATATATAAAACAAAAATGTACATGCTATGAAGAGAAATAAAAAATTCACAATCACAGAGTTTTTTAAAACACATTTTTCTGTAAGTGGTAAGAGAAAAATTTGTGAGAGTACAGAAAATTTGAACAAAGTAATTATTTCAGACTTCAAAATTTCAATGACTTCAAATAATGTTTTTTTTTTGTTTAAGTAAATAGTCTAACACAGGTGTTCTTAATTTGGTAAAAGAAGTATGCGGGTGGTATGTGGGGAGGTTCTGTGCAATATAGTCATTCAGGGACCCAGGATAACAGATGGTCTCAACATATAATTTCCAAGATCACACTGAGTATCAAACTCTAGCCAGTAGATATGCCAAGAAGGCATGGAAGATCTCATGGGGAGTTTATATGAGATAGATGGAAAGTGGCTTATTTCTTTTCCATCCAAATGCATTTGCCAGTGATAAAACATATGGCTATACCTAACTGCAAGAAAGTCTTTCTAGGTATAGGATCAACATTAAATAACAGTAAATTGCCTTTTTATATAGATCATTAAAAGAGTTAGAAAATTCAATTAAAATAATGTTATCATTTACAGTTGCAACAGGAATGTAAAACACCAGGAATAATTCTAACAAAAGATGTGCCATTTTGTTGGAAGATTTAAGATGACTTGAATAATGCACAGATACATTATCTTTATGGAAAAGTCAATTCTCCCCAAATGAATCTATAGATTCAAAGCCATTGAATTAAAAAAATCCCCACTGGTAATTTTTCAGAATTGGACAAACTAACTCTATTAAAATGCAAAGAGTAAAGAATAGTCAAGATGCTCCTTATGAAAATGAGTCAGGTGGTGGTATTAGTGGGGGGCAAGGAAGCTTGGTCTACCAGAAAGCAAGAATTAGTATAAAGCTACACTGATTAACATAGTGTGATATTGGCATGGGGTATTGAGCAGATTGATGGAGCAGAGCTGAAGTCTAGAAACAGATCCAAGTGTATTTGGGAACCTGATTTATGACAGAGCTGGTACTGCATATCACTTGGCAAAGAGAAGCTCTCGATAGATGTTGCTGGGAGAGTTACTCATGAGAGAAAAACATGATGTGGATTTTGATACACAACCATATAAAATGACCAATCCAAGACAGATCAAAGCCATAATTGTAACAATCAAATATTAAACATATTTAGAAAAAGTATAAGTGAATGTCTCTAGGACCCCAGAATAGGAAAGATTTAATAAAAATTAAGTGAACAAAACATTAAGTCTAAGTTACATGAAACTAACATCAAAACAAAGAGTCTGTGTTCTTCAAGAGATACCTAGTGGAGATAAAAATATGACTGGCAAATTGGAAGAAGAAATTTTCTATTCCCACGATTATTTGTTAATATCTACAATATATAGATATTATATATGATTCTGTAAGAAATATACATTATTTAATAGAAAAATGGGCAAATGATCTGTATGGGCATTTCACAAAAGAGTACATACAGACATATGAAAAATTTGATCTTATGAGATATTTGTATTAATAGTTAGAACTCAACTTTAAACCTTCAGCTTTCTTTTTACAAATAAGTTTGTTTTTTCACTGTTGCACACCCTCCTTTCATTCTTCTTCATTAGCTATCTCCTTCTTTTTCATGCTCTGCTTGGTGTGACAAGCTAGTAAGTGAAATGCAATTTTAGAAGTCTCAGGTGGCTTTGCTTCCTTTCATAGGATGTGTGCTGCTTAAGATACTATTTAGGTCAATTTCCTAATTTTTGCTTTTATATCAATTGAATGAGTCATGCTTGTCAGTTCAATGGAGAAAAAAGAAGAAATTGATCAGTTTCCTTTGTTTAAAAAAATCATCAAGTTTGTAAATGGCACATCTTGAATTGTCTGGTTTTTGACAATAGAAGACTGACTTAGGTTAAGAGAATTATGTGGCTTATGTATTGATTCATGCCTCTGGACTTTAATGCACATGGTTATATTATTCTTCCAGGAAACTGATTTTCTGTCCTATAATTTGTCAATTGTATATGTAAAGATTAGTGCATTTTTCCCCAAATACTTGAAATTTTGACATAGACATGACACCATGGAAGCCCCTTATGTTTTATTGTCAAGGGTAAAAAAATTCTGGCTTAGCAATGAGAAGAAAGAGTGTTTTTATATTTGCTTACTCAAACAGTTCTGGTTCACTGCAGAGCTTCTTTAGAGGAAATCCCTGCCTCCCAGAGAGCTTCATTAACCCCAGAGAGTACAGGTGAATGTTCTCACTCATGTGCTCAGGAGGGATGCTCCTAACTTTTAGTTACTCTGAAGGGAAAAGTGCAATGAGTTCATGGAGAAGCTCAAGAAAGAAGAAAAAATGTACTGCAAGATACAGTCAAAATCAGACAAAGGCTATTTTTTTTCTGGTTTTTGTTTTTTAATCAGATGATTTCTGCCATTCACAAATTTAGTGTCCTGACTTTTTCTGGACATGCATTCATTTTTTAATGTAATTATTGAGCAAAATTACATACCAAGTCTCTCTTGGGTATTTCTGATATGCAAGTGAACACAATGACAAAAATTCCTGTCTTTATGGAGCTTGCCTTCTAATGGGAAAAGACCAACAATAGCCTACAAGCATAATGAACAAATGAATTCAATGAAATGTTGGAAATTGATAAGTATGATAGAAAAAAAGAAAAAAAAGCCAAATAAGGGACATTGGATTATTGATGAGACAGTTGTAATCTTGAGTATAGTTTTCAGGGAAGGGCTCCATTAGATGAGCAGAAATTAAAGGAAGAGGGCTACGGTTGTGAATGCTTGCTTAGTATGTTCCAGGAACTGGGTTCAATCCCCAGCATCACAATGAAGAAGAAACAAAAGCCTAAGAAGAGATTTAAGTTACCTTTGGCTGGGTGCACATCTCAGTGACTCAGGAGACTGAGGCAAGAGGGCTGCAAGTTTGAGGCCAATTTCAGCAGCTTAATGAAGCCCTCAAAACTTAATGAGAACCCCTAGGTTCAACCCCCAGTACCAAAGGGGTTGGAAAGAAATTAAAAGAGTAAGGGAAATAGTTCTAGAGAGAGAAAATAGCCAGTGCAAAGGTCCTAAGGCAGGAATATTCCTGGTGCACTTGAAGGAAAGCAAAGGAACAAGAGTAGCGACAGTGGAGCAAGCACAGGAGAATGATACAGGCGATGAATTCTGACAGTGGAGAGAGGATCAAGGGTTGGGGGGAAAGCAGGCTGTTAGAGCTCTATAAACCATCAAAACAGCATTCACATTTTGCTCTAAATTAAATGAGTGGTGAGAAGAAATTGCTAGAGAGCAACTGAGCAAGTAGAGGAACCAGTTAGGGATGCTATTGAGTCACAAAGGTGGGTTGTTATGTACTTGAGCCAGGCAGTGGGCGGTGGGAAGAATGAGAGTGGATGGCTGTTCCTAACAGACTGGGTGTTGGATGTAGAGAAAGGTGGAAGTAAAACATGACTCCCAGGGTTTGGGTTGAGTAGGAGACGTGGTGATGACTTTGTGCCAAGCAGTTTTTGAGGGTAAGGGAAGGCCAGGAGCTTGGTTTTGGATATTTTAAATTTGTGATATCAAGTAGAGATTTATATGTAGTTGAAATGTGTTGTTGGAGTTACAACTGTGACAACTGACACATCAATTGCACTTAAGGTTGCATGTCTGGCTGAGATGGACAAGGGAGTGACCAAAGATAGAAAACAGGGTTTGTGGTTCCAGTAGTGCTCCAGGATTAGGGAGGGCAGGCTAAGGAAGGGCAACTAGCCAAAGAGATGGAGACCTAGGGGCCCATGGAGGAAGGACAGAACCCAGAAAATGTGGGGACCTGGGAGCCAAGTGAAGAAAACGTACCAAGGAGAATGGAGAACCCACTGTATTGAAAGCATCGGAGAAATCGAGTACTTCCTGATGAGAACTGGCCTTTAGATTTTGCAGTGTGGGGGTTTCTGGTGACCTTTGTAAACAAATGCAGTTTCATTGGCTTGATGGGAGATGAAAGCCTAAAGGAAGTCAGTTGAGAAGAGATAGGAGGAGAGGAATTGGAGACAGTGACCCAGCAAATGCAGATGACTCTTTGGAAGAGTGTTGCAAATAAACATGGCTGTCATCAGCAAGTGAAAGGTTTTTGGTCTGTTTTTTGTTTGATTGTTATGGAGAAGAATAAGAGCAGGTAAAAGGAAAAATCTAATAAGGAAAATCTGATGATGCAAGAAAGAGTTCTCAATGATCATGGATTTTACTCACTGTTTCGTCAGATCATTTCTCCTTAAACTGCATTTGTTCCTTGGCATATGTGTCTGGCACAGACTTTGAAACTCCATCAATCGATATCTGTGTTTGTAATACAGCAAAAATGATTTGAAATATAAAAAGAGGGATCTGTGGGAAACTGACAAATGGTAATGAATGAAGATTTAGCATGTACTTTACAATTCAAGGAAGAAAGAATGGAAATAAGGTTGCTATCTCATCTAATGTTCTAGGGAAGTTTGGAAGGGGCTGGAAGAATTTACCTTCTCTCTAAAGGAAATACCAGAGGGTAAAGACAGAAGTGCCTGACAAATTCTTTACTGTTCCTGCTATGTGACATCTTTTGTTGCCTTCAATAAGTAATTGAACCTTCATGCTGAACAATCCATCAAGTGTACTCTTAGATTCGAGTGGTCTGGGTTTTCCAATCCCTCTTACGTGCCCTGCCATATTCCTGATGCTAGCTCTTTACCCTTCTTGGGACACCATTGCCTTGTGATCATGGCAGGAGTTTAGGTGTAGGATCTTCAGTGTTCAGATCATCTGATAAAATGTAAAAATAATAAAACCCCTCAGAGATACTTTAAGAAACATTTTGCCTGGGTATGGGGGTATCTTGCCTTTTCTGTTCCCTTCCTCTTAAGGAAAATGAAAAACATGTTCAAGTGGAGAACACAATTATGGAAGAGTGACTCCTCAGTAATCAAGTTTGTAGGAGATGTCTTGGAAAGAGGTGTTTTTGAACTTCAAAAAATTTCAAGTTTCACACTGTTTTAAGTTTAAATAGCTCAAAGTCTCAGAGCAGTAGCCATTTACTGCCTATTAAGAGAGTATCTTGTATTGTTAAGCTTGAGATTTAAAAATACTGATTTAAAATAAAGAAATAAAGAATATGAAGAAATAAGAATAAATCATGTTAATTTAACTATTGCTAACATTATTTTTGTGAAAATAGGCTTAATGAAGCAATATCTACTCCCCAATGATTATTTTGCCATTCAGGTATGCTGGGAGCTATAGGGACCTTTAATAACCTTCAATGCTTACTGATTCAGATGCTTATAATTTGATACCAGCAAAATGCATCACTAGAGAACCCAGCAGCTAAGCCATAAAACCTTTGATTTACACCACTGGGGCTTTCTGAAGTGAAATTGCTTTCCCATTGTGGCCTGGCACTGAGAAAGAGACCTCATCATTGGTAGGAAAAAGATTTGAGCTTTGTTGTTTCCAAGGTAGATCAATTTTCATTTATTAATAATATCTCATTATGTGGTACTTAAGTGGAGGATAAATAATTCTTTTTTGTATCAAGGGTATTCCATGGCACTTGTAAGTGCTTTTGTTAAGTGCTTTCTCATTTATTTGGAGAAGAGTAAAGTAGCTGCTGAAGAATCCTCATTTAAGACCTGACTATAAATTGTTGTTCCCCTGTAGTTTTGGGGGGCATATGCTCAGGGAAAGTGGAATGGTTAAAGAAAAATGCAATGATATTCTCTTTTCTTGGCTAGGAAGCACCAATATGAAAATCTTGCAAGCCTTATTCTTAAAAAAAAAACAAGTCTTTGTGACAAGGCAGTTAGTTAAGAGGGAAAGTACTGAGGATGATGACCTTTCTACAATGACAGAGAAAGATGAAATTGGCTTGAAGTTAGAAATAAGGAAAAAATAATAAATAAGGAGATTCATTAGACAGTCAAAAGTTGCTATGGAAGGTGACTTTTTCCTTTCCCTAATGATTAAAACAAATTCTTAACAATTCCTAGAAATGGTTCGGTTCAGTTATTAGTGGAATGGTTGCCAAGTTCTATGGAATCTTGCAGACAGGTGCTGCAGACTTAATGCTTGAGTCCCCTCAAAATTCAGATGCTAAAATCTAATATCCAATGTGAATATATTAGGAAGTGGGACCCTTGGGATGTGATTAGGTCATGGGGATGGGTCCCTCATGAATAGAATTAGTGCTGTTATAAAAGAGCCCAGTGAGAGGCACCTTGCCCCTTCTGGCTATGAGAGGACGCAACAAAATATGCTATCTGTGGGTTGAGAAGTGGCCCTCACTAGTCACTGAATCTGCCAGGGCCTTGATCTTGGGCTTCCTTGCCTCCAGAACAGTAAGAAATACATTTCTGTGGTTTGTAAGCTACTCAGTCTACAGTGACTTGTTGTAGAAGGCTTAAGAGACTAAGAAAGGGAGAATTAAATGATTTCTGTGGTTTCTCATAGCACAGTGATCTAGTTTAGAAAATTAGACATATGTAGATAGTATAATGAATTTTATAGATATGCACAACAACCTCTGTTTACTGTTCAAGTTATCTGTCTTGTGAGGAATTGGATCTCCTTTCTCTCATCCTACATGGTTCGGAGAGTTTTTTTAATTTTTGTTTTTTGTTTTGGTACTGAGGATTAAATCCATGTGTGCTTAACCACTGAGCTACATCTCCAGCCTCTTTTATATTTTATTTAGAGACAGAGTCTCACTGAGTTGCTCAGGACCTCGCTAAGTTGCTGAGGCTGGATTTGAACTCTTGATCTTCCTGCCTTAGCCTCCCAAGCCACTGGGATTATAGGCGTGCACCATCATGCCTGGCCTGAGTTGTTTTTAATCATATTCCAGGCTGAGGTTGGCAACTTGGAGCGGATATTGGTGTCTGTGTATATTGGAAAGGATTCGGGGTCATATTAGTTTCAGTGAGAAGAAAGGCTTGGTTGCTTAATGAGGTCAGGAGCAGAGGGCAATGGCAGTGCAGGTAGGTCTACCATCCAGATCTAGACCAGAGTCAGCAAACTTTTTTTGTAAAAGATTATATTGTAGATATTTTGGTCTTTGCAGGGCATATGGTCACCATTGTAACTATTTGACACTGCCTTGGCAGTGTGAAGGCAGAGACAACATCAAGACACTCATTTGAAAACAAAATAAGGTGGTTGTATTCCAACAAAGGGTTATTCACAAAAACAGGGAGTGGGCTGGATTGGGCCCATTGGCCTAAGTGTGCCAATTTCTGCTCTATAGACTAGTAACTAGAGTTACTGGCTCTCTGTTAATGCAGAAATAAAATAATAATATTCATTCAGATACTCATTTTTGTGTGGATGCTGCACATACTACAGAATCTACGATGTTTTTGCTGTGATTGTTTGACAACACACTTTCCCAAGGGGAACTGCTGCAAAGGAAGAGGTCACGGTAGAGCTAAAGCTGGTGCTTTGTCAGGGGAAGTATTTAGGCAGCAGGATTTGAAATGTACATGTACAATTCTACACTGGAAGCAAATTTCCGGGGAGTTGTCAGAGCATAAAATTAGGTGTAGTTGAGAAGGAGCGTAAGCCTCGAGGTATGGCGAAACTGAGATAGCAGGATGAAGGAAATTAACACTGGGATAACTTATGGGCTTCAAAATTACAACATTTTTCATAAGAGTCAGTGCCTCCCTCCTGACAAAGATATTTTATGCATTTTATTCAATCTTTATTGCTTGAGTAGATTAGAAACTCATCCTGCACAATCCGAATAAAATGACTCCAATTACAACAATATTGTCTATTATTATACCTCCCAAATCCTGCCAAGTCACACCTGCACAGGCTTGACTCTGAACAGAGTGCCATTGTGAATGTACTTTCTAGATAGGAAATTTTAATCTATTCCTGGTTAAAAGGAAATTTTAATTTCCTGCCAAGACAATCATACATTTTGGCTTAAGTATAAGCCAAGCTGATATGTTCCTATGTTACAAAATTTGAGCAACGTAGGCCCATCTATTGAAAAATATCTTCCTCAAGAATTACTAAAAGGCTTGGGATTTCCAAAATTAGAATGTTTTTAAAGTCTATATTGCAAATATGCAAAAGCTATAGGAAAAGTTTTCTAGTTTTAGCTGAGAAAGAACAGGAAAAAAAGTATGCTTACAAGTTAGGCATGTCAGTTATGAGAAAGATGCCAAGGTTCTTTTTGAAAGGGGAAGACTTCCAATTTCATGATGACTGATATTCAAGGTCTTCAGTGTTACTATTTTTATGGCATGATCTTTCCAGTCTCAACAATTCACAGTTATGAAATAGGAATTGATTTGAAGTGAAGGATATATTTGGAACTAATATGGAGAACAATAAATAGTAGAGGAGATGCAAGTGAACACCATGGCAATACTGGCTGGGTTCAATTTCTTATATTGCTCAGCTGTGTACAAAGGAGTCCTTTCTAAGGTCTTGGTGACCCTAGTAAAATAATTGGGGGGTAACAGGGAAAGGTCAGCAGGAACCTTATTTTTGCTGTTACTGGTGAAACCAACCAACCAACCAACCCCCAAAACCTATCCCTAAAGATAACATGGTCTTCAGTCAATTATAAGAAAATTTAATTGATAATTTCCCTCTTAGGGAGTTTTATTTTCTCCAGAAATTCTCCCCTCTTCTTTCTCTTCTCCAGTTTGCCATCTGGTGATGGAGAAGCCTCACTGCTTATGGGGAGAGGGCTTTTCGGTGCAAGTTCTATCATTTTCTGCCAGCTCTTGCTGACCCTGGTTTGTCTCTGGTCCCTGGATTTTGACATCTGTCTTTACTTCATTCTCTGCTGAAGTGACTGTGACTATTTTTACTTGAGATCTGTATTCTCTGTATGGTTAGAGACAACCTTCTGTGCTCCACCCTAACTGTAGATGCAGATGCATGTTGGCTTTTTTAAGTATAGAACTTCTGACTTACCCTCTTCCCAGCTCCTGACTTAGGTCCTTAGCCCCTAACTTAGGTCCTGCCTCAACATGAGGCTTCCATGCCTAGGCCTTGCCATTTCTATTCCAATGCAGCTGCCCCACATTGGCCTAGGGTTACTCTGAAAGGTAGTATCTTCTTCCTGAGAAGTAGGGTACAAGTTCCTCTAGGGTACTTCACCTAACCTCTTCAGGGTTTTTATATTCTTAAAGACCTCCTTCATCCAGGTCTCAGAGCAACCCTAAACCTGAGAATGCTACATCTGAGAGACCTTGGCATAGTCCTAATCCTCATGCCCATTCTTTTTATTTTATTTTATTTTATTTTTATTTTTTTGTACTGGAGATTTAACTCAGGCTCATGCCCATTCTTAAATCCCTCTTCCTCTTCCTCCCAATAGGATTTCCATTTCTCCAATTTTCCTGGTAGAGGCTTCCCTACATCTTCCTATTTTGCTTCATAGCAGATTATCATTGTTATTATTATACTTACCCTTGTGTGCCCTATAGACTTAAGATGATAAACTCTCTTGCTTTGCAAAGAGTGTCCTAATTTTAGAACTGAAAGTCTTATGTCCCAGAAAACGCCTCTCTCCTAGGCAAACTTGGATGGTTGGCCACCCTACCTGTGTTAAATTAACTTTTCAGTTAAGTGTTAGTGTCCAAAATGCTTTAGGCTAAGGAAAAATAGATTATTCAGACAGAAACCACATGGGAAAGTACACAACTACAAAATATTTTTCTTCACTATAGAAATAATGAAAGAAAGTTTGTTTCTTTTACACCTAGCAACTAATTTGTTAAAAGGGAGTTGGTGTCACTGAAGAATCAGAAATTGGCTAGCAATGGATTTGATGAAAGTAAAGTGGCTGCCACATTTATGAGAATTTTCCTTTCATTGCAGAAGTTTTTAGTCCAGAAAGCTGATTAAATTCAACATTTTGATCAACTTGAGTCATTTAAGAAAATATTTGACTACCAAAGAGCTTTTAAATTGAGTCTTGAAATAACTCACAAACATGGACATATAAATTAATATTTTTGTTGTGATAAAACAGTATCCATTCAGTGTTTAGTGAGATAATGTTTGAAATAGTGTTTTAAAATGAGGAAAGACGTGAAAGCTTTGTTAGATTCTTGAAATCATGCTTGATTTTGGGCAGTCCAGGGAAGTCTAGGCCCTTATCCTGGGTGTATGTATGATAACTCTTCATGCCATCAAGGCCAGGCAGTCTGATAGGACAGCCTATAAGTGTGCTAAATGGACTAAGACAGAAGACATGGACCAGCATCTCAAGCCTGTCCATGTCTTAAAGGTACATCCCAACGTCAATGATGATTTAGGCAAGAGTTATATTAAAGTTTCTAAGAGAAGGTCACTGTGTTCCAACAGGCAGGTGAGGATGAAGCCCATCTGAGAGGACATGAATACTGAGGAGAAGGATTACTGAGCAGGAGGACATGGTACAACATCAACAAGCCTAGTTTTGGGTATGAGGGCAGGGTTGAAAATAAGAAAATACCAGCAGGAGCAAAAAGAGATTAAGTATCTCAACAGGAATATGATTCTAGAATGGGCATATGGGACAGAAGAGTGCTAACCAAGAGATTACTGGGCAACCCACTGACATTCTTGGGGGCCACCGATGCTGGCTGTGAGCAAAAGCTATAATTAAGTTGCTGTGCTAGCCTTCCATAACTATAAAAATGCCATAAAAAAATAAAAGATTTATTTTGGCTCACTGTTTTGGAGGTTTTAGTTCTTGATCTGGTCGGTCCCATTGCTTTTGGGCTCAAGGTGAGGCAGCACATGATAGCGGATTGTATGTGGTAGGGCAATACCATTCAACTCATGGCTGAGAAACCAAAGGAGAGAAAGGAAGGGGTTGGATTCCATAATCCCCTTTAAGGGCATATTCCCAATTACTCTAAGACCTCCCTTTGGGCCCTACTGCTTAAAGTTTCCACCACCACCACCTGATAGTACCATGCTAGGGTACCAAGCATTTTCTAAATAGACACTTAAGATTTAAACTATAGCAGGTGCAAAATGATAGGCTTGTGCTACAGCCTAACAGAATATTAGTTTACTATGTGTGAATACAGTTTTATTTGGACTCTGGGACTGGATGAACCTTCAGATAGGGAGAATTTCTAGGAACAGAGGACAGTGAAGATGAGTAAGTGGGATTAGGGATAGAGCTGTCCTGCCATTTTCCTAATTGACTGAAAGTTTGCCTACAGCCATCATAAGCCTTGTTTCACCAGAATATGATTAAGTGTGAATGTAAGAGCTGGAACGGATCCATCTATTTACATATTCATTTTAATAAATAAATGTTCATTGATTCTGTATGATTTACTTGTGGTAGATGCTGGGGAAACATTGGTGAAAATAGAATGAACTGGAAGGCCATTCTTGAAAGCAGAATCAGATAAGTACACAGCATCCATCTGAGTGCTGCTGTGACAGGAGTGTCAACAGGATGGTAGAACACATTGAAGGGGAACCAATTAGAATAGGCTGGAATACCATGCAGGGCTTTCAGCTAATATAACCTCATTTTATGATGAAAGAACAGAAAGATTAAGTAAATTATTTCATGTCACAGAATGTCAAGCTTTAAGTCTTTTGTGGCAAGGATATTGTCATTAGGATGATCCTAGGTACTTGGTCAGGTACAGCCTGCCAATGCTCTGGATAGGGACCAGTGGCTCCACTTCCTCC
>CM053403.1:100038102-100093815 GCA_028644305.1 Xerus rutilus
TGCTAAGACTGACTTTGTGACATAACATATGATCTATTTTGGAAAAGGATCCATGTGCAGCTGAGAAGAAAGTGTATTCACTCGTTGATGGATGGAACACTCTATATATGTCTGTTAAGTCTAAATTATTGATAGTTTCATTGAGATCTATGGTTTCTTTATTCAGTGTTTATTTGGAAGATCTATCCAGTGGTGAGAGAGCTGTGTTAAAGTCTCCAAGTATTATTGTGCTGTGGTCTATCTGATTCTTGTATTTGAGAAGGATTTGTTTGATATATGTAGAAGCTCCATTATTTGGGGCATAGATATTTATGATTGTTATGTCTTGTTGATGTGTGATTCCCTTAAGAAGTATGAAATGCCCTTCTTTATCTCTTTTCACCATCTGTGGTTTGAAATCCACTTTATTAGATATGAGGATGGAAACTCCTGCTTGTTTGCGGGGTCCATGTGAGTGAAATGTTTTTTCCCACCCTTTCACTTTCAGTCTGTGGATGTCTTTTCCTGTGAGATGAGTCTCTTGAAGACAGCATATTGTTGGGTCTTGTTTTTTAATCCAGTCTGTCAGTCTATGTCTTTTAATGCATTTAGGCCGTTACATTCAGGGTTATTATTGAAATATGATTTGTAATTCCGGTCATTTTGGTTTGTTTTTGGTTTTTACCTTGAGTTGTTTTCTCTTTTGAATGGTCTTCCCTTTAGGGTAGTTCCTCTCTTTGTAAATTTCCATTGTTGGCTATCATTTCCTCCTTGCGGAGTATTTTGTCAAGAATGCTGTGTAGTGCAGGCTTTCTTGCTGTAAATTCTTTTAGCTTTTGTTTATCATGGAAGGTTTTTATTTCATCATCAAATCTGAAGGTCAGTTTTGCTGGATATAGGATTCTTGGTTGGTATCCATTTTCTTTCAGGGCTTGGAATATGTTATTCCATCATGTCCTGGCTTTTAGGGTCTGGGTTGAAAAATCTGCTGAGATGTGAATTAGTCTGCCCTTATATGTAATCTGGTTCCTCTCTCTTGTGGCCTTTAAAATTCTATCCTTATTCTGTATGTTGGGCATTTTCATTATAATGTGCCTTGGTTTAGATCTGTTGAAATTTTGTATGTTTGGTGGCTTTAAGCCTCTTGTATTTGATTTACCATTTCATTTTTCATATTTGGGAAATTTTCTGATATTATTTCATTGAAGAAATTGTACATTCCTTTGGTTTGAAATTCTGTGCCTTCTTTTATTCCAATACATCTTAGATTTGGTCTTTTGATGCTATCCCATAATTCTTGTATGTTCTGTTCATGATTTTTTACCATCTTCATTGTATGATCATATATTTTCAAGGTTGTATATCTTGTCTTCATTATCCAAGGTTCTGTCTTCCAGGTGATCTAGTCTGCTGGTGATGCTTTCTATTGAGTTTTTTTTTTGGTTTATTGTTTCCATCATTTCAAGAATTTCTGATTGTTTTTTTTTCACAATCTCTAGCTCTTTCTTAAAGTAATCCTTTGCTACTTGTAATTGCTCTCTTATCTCTTTGTTAGAATGATCAATGGTTGCTTTTATTTGCTCTCATTTCTTTGTTGGATTGATTAATTTTTGCCTGTAATTGTTCACTTATGTCATTCTTTTGTTCTCTGGTCATTTTAATTATGTACATTCGGAATTCTTTCTCTGACATTTCATCAACTGTGCTGTCAATGAATTCTGTTACAGTGGCATCCAGGTTTATTTGGAGCACTTTCTTCCCTTGTTTTTTTATGTTGATTGTGTATGTTCCTTTCTTAAAATACCAATCTGAGGTATTGCGGCTTCTATCCTATAACTTGTATTGACACTCCAGATTAACTGTGTCTCACCTTGGAGCTACTTCTATTCCCCCAGTGTCCCCAGATGGGCACTACTGCCACTAAAGTTGGTGGCTGAGGTAGTGGACATATCTCTAGAGGTTAGTAGGAGTGGCCTTGGCTGTGCTCTTGAGGCAGCCCCTGAGGGCTGTTTTGCCCCTCTCTTGCACTCCTGCTGGTGAACAGGAACTCTGGAACAGAACTGGAGGCAGGCCCAGGTCTCACTTATGTAGGGTCACAAGCAAGAGGGTCTGTGTGCAACCCTTACAGTGAGTGTGAGCTCCTCTGGGGCTGGAGGCTAGCAAGCTCTGGTCTGCCTTCAACTGTGCACCCCTGGCATTCCCTAAGGGCAGTTTTGGACCTTCTCTCTCGCCTGACCACAGGAAGTCTGGAGGGGAACTGAGGCGTGCCCAGAGTGCACTTGGGTGGGACCTCATCACACTGGGATCTCTGCAGATGACTCTTACCCTGGGTGTGCCTTCCTCTGTGGCTGGTAGCTGTCAGCCTCTGGTGAACCCTTAGTTGGACACCTGTGGAGTTTCCTGAAGGTTAATTTGGGCTCTCTGAGGCTTCTGCTGGTCCGCAGGAATTCTGGAGTGGAATTGAGGTTGGCCCAGGTCACCCTTGGGTGGGGCTGCCTCATGCTGGTTTCTCTGGAGTGACTTGCCCTGAATTTGGGCTCCCCAGTGGCTAGAGGTAGCAGTCCCTGATCTCCCTTTGGCTGGACAACCATGGAGTTTCCTGAGGGCAGCTCTGGGCCCTCTGCAGCTCCTGCCAGTCCACAGGAACTCTGGAGCAGAACTGAGGTGGGCCTAGGCTGCCCTTGGGTGGGGCTACCTCACGGTGGTGTCTCTGGAGTGACTGTTACCTTGAGTTTGGGCTCCCCAGAGGCTAGAAGTAGCAATCCCTGGTCTCTCGTTGGCTGGACATCTGTGGAGTTTTTGGTTTGTTTTTATAGTGTTCCTCAGGGGATTAGATAACACTACCCAGAAATGTGCTTGAGGAGGGTTGGTAGCTTCCTGCCAGTGACCAAAAGGTAATGGAAGATAGGAGTTTTCTCAATCTCTTTGTCTTCAAAGACTGCCTCAAAATGATATTTCTCTGCACATTTTCCTGAGAAGTCTGATGTGGTGGGCAAACATGGCCACTGCCTGTAATATCCAAGAGCTGTTGAACAATGTCAAGTATTCTACCATATGTGTAATCAAAAGAAGAGAGATGGATTAGAAAAAAAAAAAGATTTGAAGAGATGTTGGTTAAGAATTTTACAGAAAATAATGAGAGAAACTAAGTCACAGAACCAGAAATCTCAGAGAATATCAAAAAAGTAAGTAAATAAATTACCCTCTCCAATATACACACTGGGAAGTATCAACAGTTTTAATGAATCTGCTGAAGAGAAAACACAAAGATAATATCTTAAAGATAACCTGAGAAAAGATACATTATATACAGAGTAACAAAGGTACAGTAAAACAAAAAGATTATAGTAAACTGCCTGTCAGAAACTATGCAATTTAGATGTCAACGGAATAATATCTTTGAAGTATTGAAAGAAAAATATCTGTTATCCAAGAAATATATATCTTATGAAAATATTTTTCAAAAATGAAGGAAAATAAAGATTTTCTCAGAAAAACAAAAATGGAGAGAATTAATTCTTAGCAGACCTATTTTATAAGAAATATTAAGAGATACTCCTCGTAGAGAAGAATCTGATACCAGTCTGTGCTATGAACATATGAGAAGAAACAGGCACACTGTAAATGGAATTAGTTAAGGTAAAATTAAATTTATTAGCATTATTTTTTGCCTCTAATGGATCTAAAGAACTAATTTTCAACCTGGGGAAATCCTTCTGGCTTATAGTTCCCCTCCTGTGGGACACTGGCAATATCTGGAGATGCTTTGGGTTGCACAGATGTGGCAGTGCTCCTCTTGTCCATAGGTAGAGGTCTGGGATGCTGCATTTCAATAATGCACAGGATAGCCCCCACAAAAATTACCCAGCCCCAAATGTTAGTATTGCTGAAGTTCAGAAACCCTACTCTAAAAGACAATTTTCTAAATTGTATTGTGTGTTGATAAGTAAAAATAGAGGATATGACAGTATTGTGGTTTGGGTGTGGTCTGTCCACACCAAAACTCATGCTGAAATTTGGTTGCTTGCATACCAGTGTTTGGAGGTGGGGCCTTTAAGAGGGATCAATTCCTCTCTTTCAAGACTGGATTTTAGTGCTTATGAGAATGAATTCAGTCTCTTGAGAGTAGATTTTGTCTGTAACTGTGTCAGCTCCTTTGTTTCCACCCGCTCTCGGTATGTACTCACTTGCACTTTTGTTTTCCCACTATGCCTGGAGCTGCACAAGGCCCTCACCAGAAACCAAGTAGATGTGACAGCCCAGTGTTGGACTCCCAGCCTCCAGAACTGTGAGCTAAATAAACCCATTTTCTTTATAAATTACCCAGTCTCACGTGTTCTATTATAACTATAGAAATGAACCAAGACAGACAGCAACAGCACAATGGAAGGGAGGAATTGGGGCGACACTATTATAATGTTCTTATATGATATAGAAAGTTATATTTTTTGAAGACAGGCTTTTGTTAATTATAGATGTATACTTTAAACCAACTACTAAAATAATGACAATAAAATGAAATAATAAAATATGCTCAGTTTAAAAAGAAGGCTGAAAAGCAGGGGTGAAGAACAGATAAAACAAATATTAAACAATATGGTAGGCTTTAATCCAACCATTTCAATAATCACAGAAAACTCATTTTATGAAGTCTGAACTAAATAGTTCAATGACATACAAAACCAAACAATGACATATAAGAAAATAAAAATAAAAAGGCATTGTGACCATCTACAATAAAAATATTTTTTTAAAAAATTTCATGCCAATATCATGAACACTGACACCACTATCCTCAACTATATATACAAATATATATATGTATATATATATATATAGTCATACACACACACACACACACACACACACACACACAATACAGTGAGGTCTAGCTTATCCTGGACATGTAATGGTAGTTCAGTACTGTAATATCAATCTATGCAGCCCATCTTATTAATGATTTAAAGAAGAAAAACCATAAGATCATATCATGTCAATAGATGCAGAAAAATCATTTGACAAAATTCACTTTCCATTCACAATAAATATCTCAGCACAATAGTAATGGAAAAAGTTTTCTGAATCTATAAAGAACATATGAAAACCCTACAGCTCATGTCATTCTTAATAATGAAAGACTAAATTCTTACCCTCTGAAATAAATAACAAAGCAAGAACTTCACTCTCACCACTTCTGTATTTATAGTACTATTTATCTTAACCAGTGCAATAAGCTAATATAAAGCAATAAAAAGGAATCTATACAAATGCAAGAAGAAGAAAGAAAACTGTCCCTGTTTGTTGATAACCTAATTATTTATAAAATCTCAAAGAATTTACAAAAAAATCTCCTAGAAAGAATAAGTACATTTATCAAAATTGGATACAGGGTCAACACACAAAAATAAACTGTGTTTCTGTACACCAGTAACCATAAATTATAAATCATAATTTAAAATATAATTGTGGCTCCAGAAAGTGAAGTGTTTTGTCTAAATCCAAGAAAGCATGTATAAGATCTATATGTTGCAATGTACAAAATGATGATGAAAGAAATCAAAGAGGACTTGAGGGACACACCAGGTTTGTGGATTAGAAACTCAACTAGTAAGGATGTCAATTCTCTCATTCTTTCTCAACTAATGTATAGATTTAATGCAATATAAGTCAGAACCCTACCAAGATTTATTTTGTAAATACAGAAAAGCTGATTCTAAGGTTTCTATGCAAAGGCAATGGAACTCCTTTCAGATTTTGAGACAACAAAAATCTTATAAAGCAACAGTAATCAAGGTACATTACGTGGTTTGGTGAAGGGATAATAAGCTCATGGACCAATAGAACAGAAGAGAAACCCCAGAAAAAGATCTGGTAATTTGATTTTTGGTTAAGGTGTAAAATTACTTCAATGGAGACAGAATGGTCTTTTCAACAAGTGGTGTTCAGTCATTCACATGCAGAAAGGAGAAGGAGAAGGAGAAAGAAGAAAGAGGAGAGGCAGAGGCAGAAGCAGGCAGCAGCGGAAACAATCTTAACTTATTCAAAAATTAACTCAATTGAATCATAGATCTAAATTTACAGATAAAATTACAAAACTTCTGGAAGAAAACATAG
The DNA here is from genome assembly GCA_028644305.1 of Xerus rutilus. Lineage (NCBI taxonomy): Eukaryota > Metazoa > Chordata > Mammalia > Rodentia > Sciuridae > Xerus > Xerus rutilus. The sequence continues at coordinate 100,044,196 of CM053403.1, forward strand.
GACCAGAGGGAATCATTTTCTAGTTTTTCTGATCAGAGAGAAGTACTTTCTTACAGTTATGTGCCCACCATTGCTGCTGTGGCCAGAGCTCGCTGTGTTACTGCCTTGAGAACAGTTTCATGACAGGGGTTGCCTCAGTGCAGGATTGAGGGAATCAAAAGAGGAAACTATATAAGGATTTCCTTCCAATATTCTCTGTCCCAGAAGGGCCCCTGCTCCCAGTCTCCTGGTTAGAGAGTAATTGTCTTGGAGCTTTTTTTGTCCATAATTGCTGTGCATTTCCTGAATTTTCACTGCCTAGAGTCTGAACTGGGAGATGTAGAATGAAAGTCAGGAAATTTGCCGCCATCTGGGTTGTTCTTCAAGATTTGAATTTCCTCCAAAATATGCCTGCTATTATTTACTTCTCAGAGTCCCCAGATGCTGCTTTATGTATTCTGTCCAAGGATTTTTGTTGTGACAGTGGTATCATGGAGTGTGCTTCTACAGTGTTAACAGAACTGGAGCTACTAATTCTGTTCAAGCCCAGCCCCACCAGCAACTTTTTGACTGAAGAAGTCAATTTCCTTTTGCTGGCAATTGGTTTTTAGTGGGAACAATACCAAGTTCTAGTCAACAAGACAGAGGAGGGCATCTGTTGAAGCGTCCAAGGAAATATTTCTCCCTCATAAAGAGAGAGCACAATGGAAAAATTCCACTCTTCCTTGTTGCCATTGAATATTAGTGCATAAGAAGATGCTTGGAACTGTGGCTGCTACTTTGCAATGCTGAAAGAAAAGCCAGGAAATTATAACAGGAGTGAAATTAAAGCCAGAAATTGTTGAGGGGTGAATTAGCCAAACTGGAAACCACCTACCTTTAGACTTTTACTCATGTGGAATCATAAATCCCCAATGTTTAAGTCATTTTCAATGAGGTGTATTTAAAATTGCAAGCCAAGTCATTCTAAGTGATAAACTAGTATTCCATTTTCTAATTTAGAGTTTCAGACATCCACAAAAATAACTGTGATGGAATTGAATACCTCTAAGTAAACTTCAAATCATATTTAAAACCTACCTTTGAGTTGATAGTTTACTCATTGATTAGAAGATTTGAAATATGGAGAAGATTGATGTCTTAATATTTTACAATTATAAAACTAAAAAATGAATAAACAGCTTCAAAAGTATGGATTATAATAGAATTATTCTTGATTATTTTGCGGATTTGGAGATACATTTTAATTTATTCTTTCTATGCCTTTATTCACCATTCAAAAACATTAATTATTATCTATTATGAACCAGAAGTTTGTTCTGAATACTTGGAACAACAAGTTGTATAACAAAGTGGTGGTTCTTCAAAAGCTTATAGTCTAGAAGAGGATATAAACATATAAACAGATGCTATAGTTAAAAATGCAGAGTGGCACCAACTATTATAAGGTTATGTATAAAATTATTATAGCAATATCCAAGAAAAAAACTATTTTGAGGTACAATTATTTTTCTGCAACAGATCTACATCTCTCATAAATAAGTATAGTATATTTCATTTGGTTCTAGAGTATCAGATAATATAATATACTTCAATTCCTGTAATGTGACACTTTGCAAGGAATATTTGTTCTTGTTATGGAAATGAGCCAAATATGCCCCCTGTATGTTAACAACTTGTTTGCTTCTTCATAGCATAGTTAATATGCTTAGCTCAAAGCCTGTAAGCACCAAACTCAAATTCTGACATAGCCAATTGCTTTAAATTTAGCCCAAATAAGCATATTTTCAGCTACTTACAGATCATATGCTTTGCATACTCTATGAAAATGTACCCAATATATGTTAGCTATAGATAAGACAAACTATGAGGCTCTGAGACCCCAAACTGCAGCTTCACCTTGGAGCTCTCTGACACAGACCACTACATTGCTGCTGAGCAGTCACCTGGACACATGTGCCCCCTCATGAATTCCTTTCCCTCCTAGTATCTCCCTTGTTCTCTTTCCCTCTGGGTGGTCGCCCACATGATTGTCTCTGAAGGTCTTCTGCTGTGAGGGACTTGAATTCTGTCTAATAAAGATTGCTTCCAGCTTTTTCTTGATCACCCTTCAAATATTCCTGCTATTTTTTTTAGTGTTCTTTTTTCAAAAAAGCATATTCCTTGGGCTGAGGTTGTGGCTCAGTGGGAGAGTGCTTGCCTCGCATGTGTGAGGCACTTGGTTTGATCCTCAGCACCACATAAAATAAATATATAAAGGTGTTGTGTTCATCTACAATTAAAAATCTTTTTTAAAAAAATATTCCTTAAATTATCTTCATTGTATGCCTCCTGGGTGAATCCTCTTATACTTCCTTCAAATGTCTGTCCAAACCCACTCAGAGTCTTTTCCTGACTACACTTTCTGAGGTGGCCATGTACCTTCTATCCTTACTTTCCTGTAAATGCAAATCTTCACTCTCCTGTTGTTTCCTTTTATGTTCTTAGTACTTTCTACCACCTAAAATACTGTACTGTTCACTTTACTCATCTATGTTTATTGTTATTGTATGTCACTCCCTATTAGAATATTATTTCTTCTTGAAGATATTGCTTCATTGTTCAGCCACTTTCAGTGTTGTTGATGACAAATTAAGACAAGAGTATTCCTTTGTAGGTGATACTGGTGATGAGAATCAGTATCATGGGGGAAACGGGGAAAAGTCCCGTTTCCCCCATGGGAAGACTGAACACCTGAGAAACACCTAGGCAAGCCCCAAAGCCAGCATAGAAAGCAAGTTTTATTTAAAGGATAGAATAGAGATAGACTTCTCTGAAGAGAAGGGACCCCAGAGCTGAGTGTCTGCGGAAGTGAGAATGTCCTGCCTCTTTATACATTTTAGATTTCCTTTGTTCTCATGCTCTCTCCTCCTCCATTCCACCTCTGTGACTAGTGACCAAAAAGTGGATCAAAAGGTGGAGTGATCCAGCGGGAATGAAGCTGCCCAGGGGTAGGTGCAGGAAGGGAGTGGCCCAGTGGGCATTTGTCAACAACCTCTACAACTCCCTGCAGGCAGGAACAATTCCCTAGAGGCAGGTAACTTTGACAACAGGTTGGAGGAGGGGGAAGGGCTCTGGAGGCATTAGCACTTTATTTTCTCCTGAATTAGCCCCATGTTCCTGACCTAATCTTTCTTTACCTACTCTGACTGTCCTTTTGTCCTCCAGCCTCATAGGTAGTCTGATTTTTCACCCAAACAGTTTTAAGTTCTTCTTCATCTGAATTGCAAAAAATGTTTAATACCTATCTGGCTTCCTGTTTAGTGCTTAGTCAGAACTATGTTTTGAAGATTTGGTTTGGTTTTTCAATTCTGAAAGCTTTGCTGTATTACACACATGCGCGTGCGTGCATACACACACACACCTCTGTGTAAACATAATACATACATAGATATTTAATTCTCTGTGTGTAATAATACACATCACATACATATACAGATATTTGTTGACTTACAATGGGCTTATGTCTTAGTAAATCATTGTAGTTGAAAATATGATAATGAAAGGACAAGACTCTGTCCTATCAACCCGGCAGCCCCTGCCCAGTTCCTGAAAATTTTCACACACTTAATGCACCCTGCTCTGGCGTCAGTGAGTTGTTTCGCAATTTGGGCCAACCAATCAGGAAACTAAACATCGGGCCCACTACAGCCAAGCCTATCAGCCTAAAGGTCAACTGACCTCACACTGACCTCACCTACCTTCACCCAATCCTATAGTGACAAGACTACTGTTTCCCTGCGTGCGCTTTCCTATACCTAATCATATACTGCCAAGGCATGTATTCCCCTGCTTGCGGTTGAAACCCATAAAAATCCCCACTCTCCTAGACTTGGGGCCTCACTTCCTTACCCGCTGTGTTGGTGAGGGTGTGTGGTCCCTGCTCAAGCTTGTAATAAAGGACCCTTTTTGTGATTGCATCCGAATCAGATTCCTGGTGGTCTCTGGTGGTCTCGTGAGCTTGGGTATTACAATAAGTTGAAAATACATTTAATATACCTGCCCTGCCAAACATAGCATAGCAACATGGTCCAGTGTAGATTATTGGATGCTCACCCTCATGATCAAGTGGCTGACGGGGGAGTTGCTTTTACCTATCATCATGAGAGTATCATAACACACATCGCTAGCCCACGAAGATCAAAATTCGAATTTGAATGCATATATTTTTAGACCATCTTGAAGTAAAAAAAAAAAATGTTAAGTTGAATGATCATTGAGTTACAGACTATTTAGAATAGATATATGTATATAGACATATGTAAATGTAAATGCACATACCTATGTGAAATTTTTTCTCTGTGCATCTATTTATTTCTCCATGCTGTTGTAGTATTTTCCATACAACTCAAATTTATCTCAGATTTTCCACCTCTTTTGGATTGTTTTTGTCTTTTTAAAATGCTTTATGAAAGAATTCTTTTTTCTTTTCTTTTGGTACCAGGGATTGAACTCAGGGCACTCAACCACTGAGCCACATACCCAGCTCTATTTTGTGTTTTATTTAGAGACAGGGTCTCACTGAGTTGCTTAGTGCCTCATCGTTGCTGAGGCTGTCTTTGAACCTGTGATTCTCCTGTCTCAGCCTCACTAAGTGCTGGGATTCCAGGCTTGTGCCACCACACTCGGCTATGAAAGAATTCTTTAATTCAATTTGATTTTAATCCATTTTGTTCTAAGCCTATCTGCTGAGTTTTAAAATATAATCTTATGTTTAATTTCTAAGATCTCCATTTTTTATATTTTCATAGGAGAATTCTCTGAGTTGTCTGGATATAGCTATCCTGATTTTAAAATGTTCTTTTCCTTTGTTTTCTAAGGTATTCTTTGAGTTCAGATCCTTTCATAGATATTGATAGATTGTTTGGTTGCTCATACTTTTATTTGAGGTTCTTCTTTTGCCTCTTTGTGGTTGTGAGTACAGAAACCTGTCTTAAGTAGTTGAGGAGACAATGGAGTATGCTGCCAGGTCTGTTGGGTGTGGTCACAATCTGGGCATAAGTCATTCTTGGAGATTGTGAGTTACATGGAGGATGGTGGTGGGGGTGGGGGTGAGGGAAGCTAGCCCTGAGTGCACCACTTTTGAGAACCATGCTCACTACTTTTACTTCAGGACTAAAGCCAGAGACATCTCTCTTTTAGTTTTTTGCTTCCTTTATGGTCTATGTGGAAGTTTAATGTTACTTTTTTCTCTGTTCCTCTTAATAAGTGTGGAAAAAGAAAAATAGCCATGCATTTGGTGATGCTAATTATGCTAACAGCTCCCACCTCCCCCAAAAATGTCTTTCTGATGCTAATCCAGGGAGGAAGGAGCCCATCAACATATTGAAATGGTAAATTGATTATCCCATTGAATTGATAAATAAGCCCCAAATTCCTGAGTATCCAGAGAGAACTAGCACATTCTTCACTAGACCATCTTCCAAAATAACCTATACCCAGTCCCTTTCTTTGTTTGGGGGCCCACTTTTCAGCAGGAAACTTGGTTCCTTCACTGTATCACCTCTCCCTGCCTCCTCTGCTCCTGAATAAAGTGCCAAAATGACTTGTGAAGTTTGCTGTCCTGGTCTTTCTGCGCTAACACCTCTGTTTTTAGCCCCAACATTTATACCAAGCCTGCGGTTCTTAAACTTATTTGCACATTGGAAGCACATGGGTAGCTTTAGAAACTACTGAGTCCTATGTCCTACCCCCAGAGATCTTGATTTATTTGGTCTGAGGTACAGCTTGGGCTGGGGATTGTTAAAAAAAATTCCCCAGCTGATTCTAATTTACAGCCAAGATTGCTAACCACAGTGCTAGGAAATGGGCCTGGGCAGATTTTTGACATAAGTGCAGAAGTTCTTGGAGTTTATCTTAAGACAGAAGCAATCTTTATCAGCTGCCCACTGTGAGAAACGAATAGGAAGGAAGGTGGTTGCCTGTGTGTACAGCGTTTGTGAAAAGATTCTTTAATTAATCATTTTGTTGTTTGCATCATAGCCCATCTATCTTTTCTGTTTCTCCTCACCTTAATTTGAAGTACCTAGAATTGCTTTTACTTCAAAAGCTTTTTTCTTAGTTGTTTTGGGCTGAAGTTTCTCTTTCCATTTTTTCTCCATTGCTCTGCTCATAATGATGTTCTATTTTCCAACAGTTTTCAACATTTCTAGTCCAATGACTGGCACTACTACTTACTTTTCAGCCCTATTGTAAATTTATTTTTAATTATTTATTTATTTTGTTTCATTGAATCTGAAGAGGAATGAATGGATACATCTGTGCTCACCCTACCAAATTTATTCTATCTCCCAGTTCTGTTCTCCATTTGTCTTTCACTCCAATAGATCTATAAAATGTGGAAAGAAATGTTTTACAATCTCCCCAAGCAGTCCTATTTTTATTTTATATAATTTGATGCTTTTATATGAAGCATAAATGTTCATGACTATTATAAATTTTATGTAGATTGTGTCTTTCATTAATATAGAATGACCTTCTTTTTCATGGAAACCTTTGGCCTTATATTAAATTTTGTTTGAAATAAAAAGTTCCATACTTTCTTCTTCTTTTTTTTTTTTTAAAGGAAATTCATTTATCTGATAAACTTTTGCTTATCCATTAAAAACTTATTTGCTTATTCCTGTCAACATAGTGTGTTCCTTTAAGCTTAAACAACATATATCTAGATTTTTAAAAATCTTTTAAATGGGGAGTTAATATAATTTAAGTTTATTATCAGAACTGATACACATGGGCTGGTCTGTCATCTTGGTTTATATTTTTTATTTTATACTTCCTGTTTTCTGGATTTACTTTGTATATTATTTACTTTGTATATTATTCATTGTTTGCTTTTGATTTTCTCAATGTTCTGAAGATAAATTATCCCTCTTAAAATTTTAGTCTTTTGGGTTTGGTAAATAATATTTGAATTATTATTAGTTTTTGTTGTTGTTTGTTTCAGTCAGAATTCTTATTTACAAATAATAGAAATAGAATCTGGCTAAACTAACCAGAGAGGATTTTTTTTTTTTGTTTTCCTGTAAGGGAAAGGAGGTGTTCATAGAATTGAGAGGAGGGAAGGTATGCAGTGAGAAGATGTTGGCACGCATGTCACAGAATAGGCCATCCCCAGGAACAGCAGTTCCAGAATGCCTCTGCAGCCTCTGTGGTCTCTGTGTACCCAGACACTGCCTCTAGACACTTCCTTCACCACCTGCCCAACTACCACTATGGACACCAGACTCAAGAGCTGCCACTGCCAGAATGATTTCTGATCAGTCCCTGCTTTGAAGGTTCATTGGCTTCACATTACAACCCCAAACGGGAGCACACAATGGAATTATTAAGTTAAGTCTCAGACCATGGCAGACCTGAAAGATAAGAGAGAGAGGCCAAGTCTCTGGCCTTTTCTGCAAGATCCTGCTTGCATCGTTCTTGGTGTCTCAGATCTCTGCCCAATATACATTCCTTCTCTAGTTTTATTACAATCTCTTCACATTTTATAAATGATGACAATATAAAAACTTTACACTCACAAACACTATTCTCTTTACAATGTAGGGGTAAAAGGGAGGAAAAGGGATGTTGGTAAAAATACATTCATAGCAAGGAAGGAAGTATGGTTCAAGGTTATGACCTTTATTTCTTCCATTAGTTGTGGAGTAATAGGTCATCACTGCCCAATAAAAGTTCTTGCAGTGTTCTGCACTTCTACAGTGCAATAGATGCCATGAACACTTGAAATGTGACCGGTGAAACTAAAGAACTAATATTGTAGTTGTATTTAATTTTAATTAATTTAAGTTTAGATTTAAAGAGTCATATATGACTTGTGGAACAGCTATAAAATAATAATATAATAATAATAATAATATAATATAATAATAATATAATATAATAAAATGATAATTGTTCCCTTTGCCTTCAGCCATACTTCAGTGAATTAGCCTCTTCCTAGTCCAGTTTTTTTTGGTTCAATTTCAAGATAACTCTGAGACTTAGTTAATTCTGCCTGTGAAGTCTTTAGTAGTTACCCAATCAAAACTCATCATTAACCATGTTAGGAAAGTGTGCAACCGTATTTATCTGTCATTGTGGAAAAAGAACAACCTTATATTTATTTTATAATTGATATAAATTACTAGGTAGTACTGCAACTTCTCATTTTTGTGTATTCATCCAGTGACACAGGAGAACAAATAGCCTGGTAGCAATGGTTATCTTCTTCCTTGTGAGCAAAACTTCAAAACTAGTGGATGACAGAGTTATGAGAATGTATTTTTTGTCATTGGTTTTAATTTTTAAAGATATCATTCTCTCTTCCACACATTTGTTCCTGGACCCATATTGTGACTATTAGAAGAAGCAAACATACACAGCATCCTTCAGAGCCGCACACTTCCTGGCAAAGTCTTTTCTCTGAGCTGAAGTGATGCAGTTTTCCATAGCTTATTACAATGTTCTCTAAGTCAGGTTGCTTTCAGATGATAGACACATGATTAAAAAAGTAGTTTTTTTATTGCTTTTTTTCCTTTACTGTAAAGTGAATTCTTTGGTCAGTAATAATATCCTTTGGAAGGCTTGAACACTTGAACACTTGAAAGGCCCTGACTGTGTATAAGCCACTGCCATGGTAGTACTTGCAGAAGCACAGGAAGGAGGGAAAGCAACTCCAAATCCAAATCATATGTGAGGATAAATTGCTACCTTTACCAGGAAGGTTTCCAAGATAGTTGACCTTCTCCTAAGCAGCTGGCTGCTAGGTGCTATCCCTAAGGGTATAGTATTATGCTGGTTACTACATCTTGGTCTTTCAGCAAGAAAGTTAAGCACAAATAGCAGTGGTGGTAGCTTGATGAACTAGTCATGTAATGATGAAATACCCAAGGTAATTAACTTAGAAAAGGTTTATTTAACTCATAGTTATGGTGTTTTCAGTTCAGGATGGGGTGACTCCATTACTTTGGGCCTCTGGTGAGTGTACCAGTGGGGAACGTGCATTGGAACAAACCACTTATATTGTGAGCCATGAAGCAGAGAGAAACTGGGAGCCCAGGTATACCAGGTATACATACCCTTTCATGGTAGGTATACACCTAGTGATCTAGGGATCTTTCATAAGGCCCCACTTCCTGAAGGTCCACAACACCTCCCGATCACATCATCACCCTGGAGATCAAACCTTTAAAACACAGACCTTTGGGTGACACTATGCATATTGAAACCACAGCACTTATTAAGCCTATCTAATGAGAGATCTATGGTGACAAACCAAGCTTAGCTTCATGAAAACTAGAGATGTGGTAGCTGGGAATGGGGGACTGGCTGACAATAGAGAGATCATTTTTGTCTACCTGATTATTAAAAGCATCCTTGACAATAGATATTCATGTTGTTGGATATAGATATTCTGTCTTTGGAGACCCTTTCTGAAAGCCATTTAGAAGTTGCAGATGAAATTAGAGTTAAACCTGATTTAGTTTTTTTTTAAAACCTGCTTAAGTTTTGATTATGTTCTTTAATTTCTAAGTACCAGATATCTTCAGCAGGTTCTTCCTTTGATTTTGCTTCCTAATGTGACTACTATGACTTTGGCACTTACATGCCCAATGTGGCTTCTGTCATGCTCAGATCTTCTAATTTTCTCTAAAATAAAGGAAATAATTTCTACTGCATCATGTTCTACCAGCCCCTTTATCCCATAGAGAACTATTCAATCTCAAAGAATGCAGAATACCAGTAAGGAAATCTATATTAACAAGTGCAGCTTATCCAATGTCTTCTTTTCCCCTCTGTGTCCAATACTATCTAAATCCACTTTCACATTTATTCTCCATTTCCCCATATGTTTTGCCAATCTAACTAGGCAAAGGCCTGAGAGAAAGTGTATGTGTGTGTAAACAAGTAAGTTCCTCCTGGGCTTGACTTTTATTTTGTAATTGGATCTCTCAGGTACACTTCTTATTAAGTATTTGAGGACACTGAAGCAAGCAAATTTAGCAACTCTCCTGGTAATATAAGTAGAGCTACATCAAACCGGGAAGTTAGGATTGTTTTGGTTGGCAAGGAAGGCTTACTGGAAGGTGAGATTTCTGGGTGTAGAATTCTCCAAATATTTTTGAATCCTTACTACAACCCTCAAAAGCACTACTAAAGTAAAACACATAACTAGAAGGTAACTAGAAAGTATAGTGTGTGTGTGTATGTATATAAATATATACATACACATATATATTTATATATGTGTATATTTCTTTTCCTTTTTTTCTCTTACCTGATTTAAAAAGCAATTGTATAAAATCACAATATACTTATTAATGTTGGGTTGTATGATAAATTGTTGGGTCTATAACATAAACAACTATTGTATTTATCTACAACAGTACAAAGGAGGTGGGTGAGACTAAAGCTATATTGGACTAAGGGAGTGATTCCAAATGGTAACTTGATCGAAACACAAATGAGGATAACCAGAAGTAGTGAAAAGAAAGAGTTTTTTCCCAAATTTTTAAATTGGTGCATTATAGTTCTACACAATGGTGGGATTCATTGTTACATATTCATACAATATAACAGTATAACAACATAACAATATAATTTGGCCAATACTGTTCCCCAGTACTTCCTCTTTCTATTCTCTCCTTTATTTCCCTGGTCCCTTTCCTCTACTTAACTGATCTTCCTTTGATTTTAATGCGACACCTCCCCCCACACTTTTTTTTTTCAAAAAGTAGTTTAATATAACAAAAGCTACAAATATATATTTGTTTACCTTTCTTCACTCAGCTCTTTTTTATTTTTAACTTTTTAACTTTTGTTTTATTTGTTCTTTTTAGTTATACATGACAGTGGAATGTATTTTGACATATCGTACATATGCGGTGTATACTTCCCACTCTTGTGGTTGTATATGATGTGGAGTTACACTGGTCCTGTATTCATATATGAATATAAGAAAGTTATGTCCAATTCATTCTACCATCTTTCTCATTCTCATCCCCCCTCCCTTCCCCTCATTCCCCCTTGTCCCAATCCAGTGAACCTCCATTCCTCCCTCCCCACCACCTATTGTGAGTCAGCATCTGTACATCAGAGAAACATTTGGCCTTTTGGGGATTGGCTTATTTCACTTAGTGTGATGGCCTCCAGTTCTATTCATTTACCAGCAAATGCCATAATTTTATTATTTTTTATGGCTGTGTATATATACCACATTTTCTTTATCCATTCATCTATTGAAGGGCACCTAAGTTGGTTTCATAGCTTAGTTACTGTGAGCTGCTGTGAATATTGATGGGGCTGTGTCACTGTAGGATGCTGATTTTAAGTCCTTTGGGTATAAACTGAGGAGTAGGATAACTGGATCAAATGGTTGTTCCATTCCAAATTTTCTAAGGAATCTCCATATTGCTTTCCATAGTGATTGCACCAATTTGCAGTCCTACTAGCAATGTAGAAGTGTACCTTTTTCTCCACACCCTCACCAACATTTATTGTTACTTGTATTCTTGATAATTGCCATTCTGATTGGAGTGAGATAAAATCTCAATGTAGTTTTAATTTGCATTTCTTTAATTGCTAGAGATGTTGAACATTTTCTTATATATTTGTTAATTGATTATATTTCTTCTGTGAAGTGTCTGTTCAATCTCTTAGCCCAGTTTTTGATTGGGTTATTTGTTTTTGTAGTGTATTGTTAAGTTTTTTGAATTCTTTATATATCCTAGAGATTAATGCTCTTTCTGAGGTGTGGGTGGCAAAGATTTTCCTCCCATTCTGTAGGCTCTTTGTTTACATTCTTGATATTTTGCTTTGCTGTGAAAAGGCTTTTTAGTTTGAGTCAATCCTATTTGTTGATTTCTGATTTTACTTCTTGCACTTTAGGAGTCGTATTGGGGAATTCAGTTCCTATGCTGATGTGATGAAGATTTGGGCCGACTTTTTTTTCTGGTAGGCACAGGTCTAATGCCTATGTTCTTGATTCACTTTGAGTTGAGTTTTGTGTAGGGTGAGAGATAGGGGTCTTATTTAATTTTGTTACATATGGATTTCTAGTTTTCCTAGCACCATTTGTTGAAGAGGCTATCTTTCTCCAATGTATGTTTATGGCACCTTTGTCTAGTATGAGATAACTATACTTATGTGGGTTTTTCTCTGTATTCTCTATTCTACATATGTACCATTGGTCTACATATCAGTTTTGGTGCCAATGCCATTTCATTTTTGTTACTGTAGCTTCGTGGTGTAATTTAAGGTCTGGTATTGTGATGCCTCCTGCTTCACTTTTCTTGCTAAGGATTGCTTTGGCTACTCTGGGCCTCTTATTTTTCCAAATGAATTTCATGACTGCCTTTTCTATTTCTGTGAAGAATGTCATTGGAACCTTAATAGGAATTGCATTAAATTTGTATAGTGCTTTTGGTAGTATGGCCATTTTGACAAAATTAATTCTGCCTATCCAAGAACATGGGAGATCTTTCCTCTTCTAAAATCTTCTTTAATTTCTTGCTTTTCTGTAGTTTTCAGTGTAGAGGTCTTTCACCTCTTTTGTTAGATTGATATATATATATATATAAGGCTATTGTGAATGGGATAGTTTTTCTAATTTCTCTTTCTGTTATATCTTGCTACTGTGCTGAATTAATTTATGAGTTTCAGAAGTTTTCCAGTGGAGTTTTTTAGGTCTTCTAAATATGGAATCATGTTATCAGAAAATAGGGGTAGTTTGAGTTCTTCTTTTCCTATTTTTATCCATTTAATTTCTTTCTTCTGTCTAATTGCTCTTGCTAGGGTTTCCAGGTTGATGTTGAATAGAAGTGGTGAAAGAAGACATCCCTGTCTTGTTTCAGTTTTTACGGGGAATGCTTTCAATTTTTCTCCATTTAGAATGATGTTGGCCTTGGGTTTGGCATAGATAGCTTTTACAATGTTGAAGTATGTTCCTATTATCCCTAGTTTTTCTAGTGTTTTGAACATGAAGAGGTACTAGTGTTTTGTCAAATACTTTTTCTGCAACTATTTAGATAATCATGTGGTTCTTGTCTTCAAGTCTATTGATATGATGAATTACTTTTATTGATTTCCATATGTTGAACCAAACTAACATTCCTGGGATGAACCCAACTTGATCATGGTGCACTTTTTAAAAGATGTGTGTTTGTATGCAACTTGACAGTATTTTATTAAGAATTTTTGCATCTATGTTCATCAGGGATATAGGCCTGAAATTTTCTTTTCTTGATGTGTCTTTGTCCGGTTTTGGTATCAGGGTGATACCAGCCTTATAGAATGCATTTGGAAGGGTTCCCTCTTTTTTTTTATTTCATGGAATAATTTGAGGAGCATTGGTGTTAGTTCTTCTTTGAAGATTTGGTAGAACTTGGCTGAGAATCTTTCTCTCCTAGGCTTTTATTTCTTGGTAGGCTTTTGATGGTGTCTTCAATTTCATTGCTTGAAATTGATCTGTGTAAATTGTGTATGTCCTCTTAATTCAATTTGGGTAGGTTGCATGTCTCTAGAAATTTGTTTATGTCTTGAAGATTTTCTCTTTTATTACACTATCAATTTTCAAAAAAAAGTTCTGATTATCATCTGTATTACAGTAGTGTTCATTTTAATATTTCCTTTTTCATTGTAAATTTTAGTAATTTGAGTTTTCTTGCTTTCTCTTTGTTAGCTTGGCTAAAGATTTATCATTTTTATGGTATTTTTCCAAAGAATTAAATTTTCATTTTATCAAATTTTTGAATTGTTTCTTTTTTTCAATTTCATTGATTTCAGCTCTGATTTTAATTATTTCCTGTCTTCTACTGCTTTTGGTGTTGATTTGTTCTTTTTCTAGGGCTTTGAGATGTAATGTTAGGTTATTTATTTGTTGACATTTTATTCTTTTAATGAATAATCTCAATGCAATGAACTTTCCTCTTAGAACTGCCTTCATAGGGTCTCAGATATTTTGATATGTTTTTTCACTATTCTCATTGACCTCTTGGTATTTTTAAAATTTCATCACTGATTTCTTCTGCTATCCATTTGTCATTCAATAGTGTATTATTTAGTTTCCAGGTATTTAGAGTAGCTTCTATTTTTATTTTATCATTGATTTCTAATTCCATTCTATTATGATCTCGTAGGATGCAAGGTATTATCTCTATTTTTTTGTATTTGCTAAGAATTGCTTTGTGGCCTAACATATGGTTTATTTTTGAGAAGAATTCACATGCTGCTGAGGAGAAAGTGTACTTAGTCTTTGATGGATGAAATAGTCTATATATGTCTGTTAAGTCTAAATTGTTAATTGTATTTTTAGTTCTATAGCTTCTTTATTTAGTCTTTATTTGGAGGATTTAGACAGTGGTAAAAGAGATATGTTAAAATCATCCAGTATTATTGTGCTGTGGTCTATTTGCTTCTTGAAATTGAGAAGGTTTGTTTGATGTATGCAGATGCTCCATTGTTTGGGGCATAAATATTTACTATTGTTATGTCTTGTTGATGTATACTTCCCTTAAGAAGCATGAAATGTCCTTCTTTTCCCTTCTGGTTAACTTTGGCTTGAAGTCCATTTTATCTGATATGAGGATAGAAACCCCTGCTTGTTTTACTCACCTCTTTTTAAAGACCTAAAATCATGTAAAGCAAAATAATAACAGTGTATTTTTGCATTTGTAATGTTGAAATATAACAATAGTTAACATCAAGCAGGAAAAGGGAATACAGCTATATAGGAATAGCATCTCTACATATCACTGAAATTCAGTTAGTATAAATCTGAAGCTGATTCTGGTAAATTAAAATGTAGTTGTAACCCTCATAAAAACCAATAAAGAATTAACTAAAAGAAGTGAAAAAATCATCAAAATTTTACACATATCACTAGAAAATATTTACTTAATTCAAAATAAGGTAGTAAAAAGGATTTGAGGAAAATATGAAATATGTAGAAAACAGTGTTTATTGGTAGGTGTAAATCTAATAATATAAATAATAACTCTAAATGTGAAAAGAAAATATAATTCAACATGCAGAGATGATCAGACTGGATAAAAAATAAGATCCAAGTGTATGTTTTCTAAAGGAGACAAACTTTGATTGAATGTTACAAACACATTTCATAGTACAAGAATGGAAACTGTATTATGCAAGCAGCAACAAAAAGAGAGTTGAAGTGGCTATACTTATATCTGACAAAATGAACTTTAAAACATAAATAAGTTAATAGAGATAAATAGAGAAATTTATAGTGATAAAAGGGTCAATCTGTCAGAAAGATGGCAATCATCCAAAGTGATCAGTTTTGAGAACTCCTTTGTCAGTATCTGTTCACAGTGGCCCTTACCTCCTTTCCCCTCATCTTTCCTTTGGAGACTTTACTTTCTTATTAGATCTTCTCTCTAATTGGTCTCAACTACTCTTTTTTTTTTTGTACTTTCCATTCTCTTTTTCTCATTCTGCTTTAGTTTGGTTATTTTCTGTTGACCTTTTTGTTTTTCATGCAATAGACCTTAGATTCTACTGTTTCTCATGTGTTACTGAACCCAATTTAACAGTTCTTATGCTTTTTAGTTTTAGAATTTTTATTTGATCTTTCTTTCATAGTTTTGAATACACTGATGGAATTATCTATCTTATAAACTCGTTTATTGACATTGCTCACTTTTCATATTAACTGAATGTATTAATCATAGTTATTTTAAGGTTTTTCATAGCTAACTCTAAAATCAAGTTCACCAAATGATCTGTTTCTATTGTCATTTTTTCTCTTGTTATTCTGGCTTGTGAGGGGACATTTCAATGAGTGCCATTGTTTATTAAAAAATTGAAACTTCAGATTCTTTTTTTTATACTAAATAACAAAGTAATTGATTCCAGCTATGCAAGACTGATTCAATATTCAAAAACCAATCAACATAATTCACCATATCAACATAATAGAAGAAATATCAAATAACCATATCAATTGAAGATGAAGGATCCATATAAATTTCATGGAAATCCAATATTCGATCATGACAAAAATTCCCACCAGTAGGCAGGAACTCCTCCAACTTGAGGATGATCATATACAATAACAACAACAAACTAACAAAACAAGCAAATCTATAGTAAATATAATACTTGAGTACAGATTCAAATGCTTTTGCTGTGATAGTGGAAACAAATGGGAGCAGCCATCCCCCCCCCCCCACCAGTGTTAATGAACAAAGTACTAAAATTCTACCTTGTTCAATAAGGCCAGACAATTAGGTTTTTCAAATTGTAAAGTAGGAAACAAAATTTCTCTTATTGCAGAAAACATGATTACCTATGGAGGACATCTTAAGGAAACTATAAAAAACTAGCTATTTTAAATCAAATAAGATCAGCAAATCTACAAGATACACAATGTAAGAATTGAATGCATTTCTATATATTAACAGTTAATCAGCAGAACTTCTAGAAACCAAAACCTCAGCATGTAAGAATTGAATGCATTTCTATATATTAACAGTTAATCAGCAGAACTTCTAGAAACCAAAACCACAAAAACAAGACAAAACCATTTAAAAACATCTCAAAGTAAGTGAAATACTTAGGTATGCTTGTAAAAATCATTTTTAGAATCTATATGCTGAAAATTACAAATGTGAATGAAAGAAATAAATGATGTAATTATCAATCACTCTCTGACAGAGAGGCACAAATTGATCATGAATTGGAAAATATTACTGTGAAGATGTTAACATTCCCCAAATTGATCTTTAAGTTTAGGCAATTCTTTAAAATTTATTTAAAAAATTTTTTTTTTGTTCTAATTAGTTATACAGGACAGCAGAATGCATTTTTGAACAATTGCACACAAATGGAGCACAACTTCTCCTTTCTCTGGCTCAACATGGTGTAAAGTCTTACCAATAGTGTAAACATACATGTTATATAATAATGTCTGTCTCATTCCATCATCTTTCCCCTCCTCACACTCTCTCCCTTTTGTGTTGTTGATTGATTCCTTTGCTGAAAGGAAGCATTTAATTTGAGTCTATACCATTTATTGATTCTTGATTTTACTTCTTGCATTTTACGAGTCTGGTTAAAGAAGTCCTTTCCCAAGCAGACATGGTGGAGATTTGGTCCTACTTTTTCTTTTCTTAGGTGCAGGGTCTCTGTTCTAGTGCCTAAGTCTTTGAGCCACTTTCAGTTGATTTTTGTGCAGGGTGAGAGATAGAGATTTAATTTCATGCTGTGCCAGAGTTCCTGGTGACTGGCAGGACTACAGGCCTAGGGCCACCTTTAGGGACCACTGTGGGAGCCCAGCCAAGGGCAGACCTGAGACTGCTAGCTATCAATCACAAGGGAACCCAGAACCAGAGGAAGGACTGCCTCTGGGGACCCCTGCAGGAGACCTGGCCTAAGTGAGGCCTAGGACCACCCCCAGTTCTGCACCAGAGCCCCTGCCAAACAGTGGGAGCACAGGCCAAGGCCCAGGACCACCTTCAGGGACCTCCGCAGGAGACCAGCCAAGGTCAGGCCCAAGATTGCTACCCACCAATCCACTGACCCACAGGGGAACCCCGACCCAGGTGAAGGACTGCCTCTGGGAGCCCAGCAGCTGAGGCCCATGACTGCCCCCAGTTCAGCACCAGAGCCCCTGCAGATCTGTGGGAGCAGATCTAGGGCTAGGGCTAGACCCACCACCTGGAATCCCTGGGGGAATCTAGCCCAAGATCAGGCCTAGGACTGCCTTCACATGTCTGTGTGAGAGCCCAGGCCCAGGACTGCCTCTGCACATAGTGGGGATCCACACTGTTGCTCCCTTCCTGTATCCATCTTGTACACTGCATTCATCTCCATAGTTCTTCCCATTTATTAGCCTCTACCTTGGGTCAACAGACAGGGCCTAGAGGTAGTGGCCCACCAAAGTGCTGCATCTCTGAATCGATCAGCCCAAAGCCCTATCTATGAAAGAGTTTGTATCCATTATGGGCCACTCACACTGCCATCTTGAGTTACCTCCACTACCCCACCACCATCTTTAGTGGCAGTAGTGTCCATCTGGGGAAAACTGCTGGGGACTGGAAGTGAACTCCAAGATGAGATACAGGTAACCTATAAAGTCACTATGAGATTATAGGATAGAAACTGCAATACCTCAGATTGGCATTGCAAGAAAGGAAGATACATAATCAACATGAGAAAACAAAGGAAGAAAGTGCCCCAAACAAACCAAGATACTACAGATTGGCATTGCAAGAAAGGAAGATACATAATCAACATGAGAAAACAAAGGAAGAAAGTGCCCCAAACAAACCAAGATACTACAATAATAGAATCCATTGATAGCACTGTTGATGAAATGTCAGAGAAAGAATTCAAAATGTATGTAATTAAAATGATCTGTGAATTAAAGAATGACTTTGGCAAGCAAATACAGGCAAAAATTGATCACTCCAACAAAGAGATAAGAGAGCAAATAAAGGCAATTATCAATCACACCAACAAAGAGATAAGGGAGAAGAGCAAATACATGTAGCAGAAGATTACTTTAAGAAAGAGCTAGAGATTGTGAAAAAAAAATCAGAAATTCTTGAAATGAAGAATAAACAATAAACCAAATAAAAAACTCAATAGAAAGCATCACCAGCAGACTAGATCACTTGGAAAACAGTACTTTGGATAATGAAGACAAAATAGACAATCTTGAAAATAAAATTGACCATACAGTGAAGATGGTAAGAAATCATGAACAGAACATACAAGAATTATGGGATAGCATCAAAAGACCAAATCTAAGATTTATTGGAATAAAAGAAGGCACAGAATTTCAAACCAAAAGAATGCACAATCTCTTCAATGGAATACTATCAGAAAATTTCCCACACATGAAAAATGAATTGGAAAATCAAATACAAGAGGCTTAAAGGACACCAAATGTACAAAATTACAACAGATCTACACCAAGTCACATTATAATGAAAATGCCCAGCATACAGAATAAGGATAGAATTTTAAAGGCCTCAAGATTTTCTATTTTTTGAGTATAAATTTTCAAAATAGTTTCTAATTATCTTTTGTATTTCAGTAGTGTCCATCATAATATTTCATTTTTCATTACATATTTTAGTAATTTGAATTCTCTCTCTCTCTTCATTAGTGAAGGATTTATCAACTTTATTTTTTCAAAGAACCAACTTTTTGTTTTGTCAATTTTTTCAATTGTTTCTTTTGTTTCAGTTTCATTGATTTCAGCTTCGGTTTTAATTATTTCCTGTCTTCTACTACTTTTGGTGTTAGTTTGTTCTTCTTTTTCTAGGGCTTTGAGATGTAATGTTAGGTCATTTATTTGTTGATATTTTACTCTTTTAATGAATGAACTTAATGCAATGAGCTCCAGATTCTTGAAGTCAAGGCTCACTTCTCCTTCTGGGCACAATGATGATTAGTTGCCTTAATTCAATAAGGACCTCTGTGAATTCATATCTGCATAATAGGCATATTACCTCTGGCTCACACCTGATACTTGAAGAATTTTGATGTGTTTTTTGGGGTCACTCTATTTTATGGGTCTCAAATTATATGCTTTGTGTTGGGAGACTGATAGTAGAGCTATGTGTTAGCTTTCCATTGCTTTACAAATACCTGAGATAAATCAATTTATAAGTAAGCAAGATTTATTTTGGCTTATGGTCTTTAGGGCTTCAGTCCATGGTCTGTTGACTCCATTGCTTTTGGGCCTGTGTGAGATAGAACATTCTCGTGAGAGTATGTGTTGAAGCAAAGGTGTTCACCTTTGCTGCTAAAAAGCAAAGAGAGAGGAAGGGGCTGGGGTCCCAATAACCCCTTCAAGAGTACCTCCTCAATGACATAACTTCCTTCCACTAGGCCCCATCTCCAAAAGGTTCTACCACCACCTGATAATGCCACAAGTTGGCTACCAAGCTGTTAGCATATGAACTTTTTGGGAATATTTAATATCTAAACAATGACATTCTGTTTTGCTTTTCAAAAGTTTCTACTTTGTTTTTGCCTCTTACCACATACTGCTTTGGTATTCAGCAAATGCATTTGGAGGAAAATCTGCCTTGTGCTTGAAGTAAGTGACCAAAATTTCTTCTGATATCTTCTTCCCCTTCTGGACCATCCTCCTGGTGTTGTGCTGGGCTTTGCCCTAGATTTTCAACTTATTGCCCATAACCAAATTAATCAATATCCCCAGGTGAATAGCAATTGCTTAAGCCAGTTTACCTCTCTATTCCTTTTCTTATCTGAAGTATTAGTTCATTTAGTTCTTGTTGCTTTAGCAATTCTCTTCTGCTTAAAACAACAATAGCAAAAGATTTTTGTATTCTGACTTTTCAATTCTAGATGGGAGCACTGGTTTTATTCCATTGCTTTTTTGTATTTGGAGTTTATACACTCCAAATGACAGTCTGATTTTATTTTTTTTGTCGGTAAATGTATGAAACATCTCAGGGTGTTTAAAGGCTTATTATGTATCTCTTTAGTGAAAATAATACATACATTTTTAGGATATATGTTTATGTGAGCCCTTGTGTTAGTCAATTTTTTGTCTTTGTAACAAATATCTGAGAGAAACAACTTAGAAGAGGAAAGATTTATTTTGTTCTGTCCATGATCAGCTGGCTCCAAGACAGAAACATCATGATGGAAAGGCATGGTGGAGGAAAGCTGCTCATATCATGGCAGTGGGAAAGAGAGTCGGAGAGAGTGAGGAATGGGTCAAGGACAAGATAGAGTTCACAAGAACATGCCCCAGTGGCTTATTTTATCTAACCATGTCCCACTTGCCTATAATTTCCACCACTTCTTAGTAACCGATTCAAATCATTAATCCGTCAAATAGATTAATCCACTGATGAGGTTAGAGCCTTCATGATCCAATCATTTACTAAAAGCTCCACCTCTGAACATTGTGCATTGAGGACCATGCTTTCAACACATGAGGCTTTGGGGGATATGCCAAATCCAAAACATAATAGCTCCCTTCCAGAGATTCTGTAGGGCGTGTCAGTAGCCCTTTGTGTGATACTCTTGGTGGTTTTCAATTACTTTTAAGTTTTTGCTCCTTCTTCAGTTGTTATGGCATCTTTCTAAGAATACCTGTTAATTCTCAGGTTTAATTTCAGTTACCTTTATTTTTCTCATCTTTTCCATCAATTATTTGATCATTATGGATTTCCACACTACATTCTGAAAAATCTATCAAGTTATTTTATTTTTGCTTAATTAGATTATTCCAAGCTTAATCTTATGATTCATTGAGTCAATTGGCATTTAATTCCTAATGTTGCAATTTTATCTTCCTTAAATTTTTTTCACCTTATGTCTCATTCTCTCTTCTCTACTCATTCTAGTCTTTTATTCTTGGGTTATATTTTCCCCCTCTATATCTTGGCTTTCTGCTGGTGTTTTGTAAAAGCCATGTTCTGATAAGTATGGCAAATTGAATGAAACTTTTCTTTTCTTTATTTTTAAAATTTTTTTAGCTGTAGATGGACACAGTACCTTTATTTATTTATAAATAAATAAAGGTGCTTGGATCGAACCCAGTGCCCCATGCATGGGAGGCAAGCACTCTACCACTGAGCCACAACCCCAGCCCTACTTTTCTTTATAAAATTGTTTTCAGAGATTTGTTATACTTGTACATTTTTTGGATGATTTTTTCATTCACTTTCTTTAATGTAATACCATTAAAATCAATTTTCATGAGATACAATTTAAATTTGTTAAAATACTTATTGTAAGTAAATATTTCAATGCCTTAGTTCACTATATACCCATATATTCACCAAGATAATGAAGAAATGGAATATTTCCACTTCTGTTAAAAGTTCCTTATACTCTTTTTATAGTCAAATCCTCACATCTGTAAAATGTCACCACTGATATTTTATCATTAAATATTAGTTTTGGCTAGTTAATAATTTAATAAAAATTGAACCATCTGGGACATACTTTTCTTCATAGTTTCTTTTGCTCACCTAACATTTAAAAATTCATTAATACTATTACAAGTATCAGAGTTTGCTCTGTATTGTCACTGAGTAGTATTCCATTGTCTGAATATAATGTATTTATCTATGCATTTTGTAGACTAAATGTTTGTGTCCCCTTCAAAATTCACTAATTTTTAGTGCTGGGGATCAAACCCAGGGCATTGTGCATGTTAGGGAAGCACTCTACAATTGAGCTACATCCCTAGACCACAAAATTCACTATTGAAGCCCTAATCCTGAATATGATGGTATTTGAAATGAGGCCCTTGGGACATAGCTAGGCTTAGATTAGATCATGAAGGTTTGTTTGGCTTCCATCATAAGACTGGTGTGCTTATAGGAAGAGAAAGTGATCAGACCTCTCTTTCCCTACTCCCACAATGTGATGACACAATGAGAAGGTATCTACAATCCAGTAAGAGGACACTGAGCAAGAATCTGATCACTAGACTCCACCAAAACTGTGAGAAATAAATATCTATCAAGTCAACTAATCTATGTTATTGTGTTATAGCAGTAAGAGTAGATTAAGACAACTCTGCTTATTAGATTCTTGGGTCATTTCCCATTTTCTGCCATTACGAATGAAATTGCTATGAACATTCTTCTTTCAGCCTCCTTTGTTCATCTTTATGTTTAGCCTCCTTTGTTCATTTTTATGTTTAACTCCTTGAATGTATTTTAATAACCTTTGTAAAATCTTTGTCTTCTAATTCAATCAGTGCTGTCCTTTCTTTTCATTAGATTTTTCTCTTGGACATCAGTGACATTTTCCTGCTGCTTTGCCTATATCACAATCTCCATTTGAATGCTCGACATTGCTGAGCGTCTGGGTACCCCCATTCAACTTTCTTTAAACATTTTGGAGTGTTTCTGTGTCAGAAGATGATTTAGTTTTTAGATCATCATTATACTTTTAAGAATTTTTTCTTAAGTTTCTTTAGAGTGAATCCAGAGTAACCCTTACCTCATGGGTAATTTATTCTTATGCCCAAGGTGAGAATTTTTGGATCTCTGTAAATGCTCACAATGTTCCAAGGTATAGGTTGTCAGAACTCAAACACATTCTGGATCACTTAGGGAGTTGTTTGACTTTTAGCTTCCCAGTCATTTTTCTCTGGAAATGGTTCTTTGCTCAGCCTCCAGGAGTCTTCTTCTTATGAATGCAGAGCTTAATATGAAGTCAGAGACTCAAGGAGGCCTTTATGTAAATTTCTGCAGCTTCTTTGTGTGGCCTCTTCCTCTTCAGTACTCCACACCAAGTATCAGATACCTCATCCTTCCTGACCTCTGCTCTCTATCCCCTCACCTCAGAAAGAATGCTGATCTCTGCTTGGTTTTCCTTTGCCTGTTCCAGGGTCCTGTGGATGTGCAATCACAGGGCTCACCTTGTTTGTTTCTCATCATTCAGAGATCACTGTCCAGGGCTGCCTGTTATTCAATGTCAGAAAATAGTTGTACATGTATTTTGTTTGGATTTCTGAATGTCTACTGTAGGGAGCTCAGTCTGGTGTTTGTACTTCATTGTGTTTGGAAGCAAAAGAGATTGCAATATTTTCAAGAGAAGTTTTAAAATTATTTTTTCTATATAGTTATTTTAAAATGAGAAGAAATTATCCACATGCAGTATTTTCTTGGAGTCCAGGTGAAAGGTTTTCTAAGTACCACGTTGTCCCTTGGAGGATTATTGAAATTTCTTTTCATATATAATGCTAAGATAAATGAATTTCCCTGTTCTTAGTAAAGTTCTCAGTAATTACTTATCTTTCAGCTAATTCTGCTGACTTGATTACATGGACTATCCCAACTCACATTTGCAGATCTTTGACATTCTGAAAAAGTCTGGTATGAAACTCCTATATTTTCAGTATGTCTTATAGTCTGCAAAGTTTTTATTCAGCTACCTGGAGTCTTTCATCCCAGCCTCCTGGAACATTTTATTGCTCTTCTTTGAGAGTTATGAGGTAATACTCCCTTTCTTTCTTCCTGGATTGTGTAATCTAAAGATTTTACTCTAACATTGCTTCAGCAAATTTGACTGATGGATGATGATAGGTATAAGAAAGGTGCTGATAGTAGGACATGGAATCCTACTTTAATTTGTACAAAAATATTTATATAACACCTGTTGTGCATCACACATTCTTCAAGATAGGGATACAAAAATATCTAGAACTTACATTACATTGAATCAAACCACTACACTAACCAACCTTGACATACTTATTATTTTTAAATTTTTGAAATGATTCCATCATTTTCATCATCTTTATTTTTTAAGGCCACTTGAGTTAAATTTCCTGTACTTTTGAACAAAGATGTGTTAATGAAAACTGAATATTTCATTGTGTTACATGCTCATGGTGCTGTTTACCTCTGCCAATTCTCCATCCTTCTTCCAATCAAACTTTTGCCTTGTTACTTTTTGTTTCTTAAAGGATGCACAGTATCTGACTAGATTGAGAAGAATGGTGGTTAAAATCCCATTCAAATTTGCAGGCCTCTGCAGCCAAGAAGTGTTGCAGCTTTTAATGGAGGGCTGTGTCTTCCAATGTTGCAGCACACCCCAGCAGCTCCACATCAATTTCTCTTTCTGGGTTCTTGTCTCTTGAATTTGAGGAATGAAATCCAAGGATGAATGAGTATAAGAATATGATTTATTCAAGTGTGCATATGTCGTGCAGGGGCTCAGGCCTAGGAAAAAGATTCTGGGTCCCAGCAGGTGGAAGAATGCAAGATGCAGTTAGGAGAGTAGACTTGCAAGATGTAGTTAGGAGATAACAGCCTTCAGCTTCAGCTTTAGTTTCCAGCCAGTTCCTTTTTAGCCCCCTATTAGCCCCTGAGTCTTTTCCTTAAGTCCTTTTTATATGCAGGCCAAAGAAGGCGCTCTGCCAATGGGTTACATAAGGGGGTGCATGCTCACAAGTTAATGTTTATGACCTTGAATCAGACTGCTTCTGGCCTTGACTAACCCTAATATAGCTAGTTCTCAGCCCTAGCTACACACTAAAAATGTAAGAAGCCTTGGTGAGGGAGCCAAACTATGCCCATTTTGGGCCTACATAACTTCATACAAACAGAACTCCTATAGGAGGAGAGGACTTGACAGGGGTTGCTGTCTGAGTATGCTAGTCTAGGGGTTTATACAGCACTTGGGTCAATGATATTGGTCCAGACTTATGCTAATTAGGGTTTGGAAAAGTTCTAACATTATTGGTTAGCCCCAAATCCCAGTGAAGTTTGCCTACTACCATTTTCTCCTCTGCTTCTCAGAAAGTTGGAGTTTGAAGTCAGTGAATTGCATATGCTCCATGTGGGATCTGGAGCTATAATGCTGTGTGCATGGGGTGTTTGCATTGGGCTGGGCAGAGCTGTGGTGGGATAACAGGTCAGTGCACATTGGCACTGGCCCACCCTGTTTCAGGCCTGCCAAGCCTCAGGCCTGAGCCAGCCTAGTGGGCTCCCTTGGGCCATGGTTCATGCTTGCTGCCTGTGCTCTGGCTTGCTGTGCTGCTGCTGTGCTGCTGTGCTGCTGTGCTGCTCTGCCACTCCACCACTCTGTTGCCACTTCCTGGCAGGGACAAGTGGGCTGGCTGCATGGCTTGATGACTGGGGAGCCATGTCAATATTATTACCAATTGTTCCAACATATTTAATCATATGAGTATCATATTCTATTTAACCAACATCTCCTTTGACACTTACTCTAATTTTTTATTTGAATAGTCACACTGTCACATACATCATTGTATGAATTATATTTAGAAAACTATTCTAGAAAAATTCTTAGAAGAAGAAAATGTGGAACCACTGGCTAGCCTATTTTAGAACTGTGACAGAAATTGCAAAGTGGCTCTCCAGAAAATAGGTATCCATTTATACTTTTACCATAAGTATATCTTCCTCAGTATTTTAGTATAAAATTTGGGAAACATTATTATCATTTAAACCCCAAATTCCTTTTATTATTTTTAGCACAGATTTTTATCTTCTCAATCACTTTATTTTTCAAGGTTATCTGTCCTTATCTGTTTCCCTCCTTGATAGTATGTTCCAGAATTCTGTATTTATTTATTTTTATTTTTGTGGTGCTGA
This sequence comes from Xerus rutilus, assembly GCA_028644305.1. Lineage (NCBI taxonomy): Eukaryota > Metazoa > Chordata > Mammalia > Rodentia > Sciuridae > Xerus > Xerus rutilus. The sequence goes on from CM053403.1 coordinate 100,070,289, forward strand.
GGATCAAACCCAGGGCCTCATATATGCTGGGCAGTTGTTCTACCACTGAGCTCTAACCCCCAGATATCACAGATACCACAGTAAGATTTAAACTCATGTTCATAATGAAAAATAGTTTACTATATTTGTAGTGAAGAAAATAATATGATTTAAACTAAGAGATTGTTTTTGACTAATACTCTCTTTTTATAGATACAGTGCCAGGTATGAACCTTTCTTTGATACCACGCATGAAGTTGGTTCAGTTAACAGTTCAAAATCTAGTAACTATGATCATAGTATTGGTTCTTACTTAAACTAACAGTTTTTCCCCACTAACAATATTTTTATCTTTGGCTGTTAGAAAGTAAGTTTTAGAGTAAAATAAAACCAACATAAATGAATGTAACTATAAAGTTAGTATTGATTTTGCCTTTCCCCTCTCTGTCTTTTTAGGTTGTTTTTGCCATGTTTCTTATATCTTTTCTCTCTATTTATGCAAGACACTCTTTCTTGCTCTAGGCTTTTCACTCTTTTGAAACATAAAAGAGAACATCAAAGACTTTCTTTGTGTGAGTTTTGGATCTAAATCCACATTGACAATATTGAAGTGTTCACCCTTGGACCAAGACTGAGCATTTTGTTCAGCAAAGCTCAACATTTATCTGTACTGAGCATTACATTTCCTCCTGGCCTGAATCTTGGAAGATGGTTATAGAATGACTCTAGGTTCATTTTTGGAGTCAGAAAATCACAGAAAGCATCTTTTTGTGGTATTTTAGCTGACTCTTAAAAACATTTTGAACAAATATACTTTTCTGCATATACAATGCCCAGGAAGGTAGACCATTCTGGGGAAATTGAAAAAAGAGCAGAAAGATCCAGTCACATTGTTCTTTTGTATAAGATGTGTTATAGCTTCTTTGCTTCTTAAACTAAGAAGTAAACTGGTCAAAATATAAGTTATTGGGCCTTAAAAACTGAGATACTCTGGTCAACTGTCTAGCTTCAGAAGGTATCATTTACAACCCAGTCAATTCATCTGTCATTTACTATTATAAGTACTAAGGTTTTAGAAATAAAATTGTGTTGTAAGAATTCCTTGTATAATCACATTGATTTGAATGTCTTTCTGGGCCTAGTCAAGGCCTGACTTCTTTGTAAGATAAATTCTAAATTTAAATAGCAAGTGATTATGTAATAGAACTCCCAAGAGAACATTCCCAAGTGATGTTACTCGTTTACTGTTCCTTATAAAAACGAAATTTTTTTTTCTGTTTATAATTTATGGTTTGTGTCTTCATACCTGCAGAGTAAGGGAGATAAAATTTTGAAAGAAAAATTTGCCAGAAGGACTCAGAATTTACTGAAGCCTGTTATACTCATAGTTACATTTTATGATAGCAAAAGAATGTGTACTAAAGTCAGTTAAGGGGAGAAATAGATGGGAAAGAGTAACAAAGAATTCAAAATGTAGTGCTTCCACTATCCTTTCATGATAGAGTCATGGACAGTGTTAACTCTTCCTGAAATGATGTGTAACAGTACTCAGCAGTATTGCCAACTACATCAGTATTGTTATATGTTGCTATGACATAGTGACCAGGATTGGTGTTGAGGCTCAGTCACACAGAATTGATTGGCTATCCATCTCCAGCCCTTCCAGAGCTAGAGCTCATATGGTGACCAAAAGCTTCTGCCAGAATCACATTGCTATCAGCATGGCCCAAAGATCCCAGGTTAAACTGACACTCATCAGGAAAGACGCTGTAGGGGCTTAGAGACTCTCTCTCAGGTTCCAATGGCAAAGGTAAGAGTCCTCTTTGGGAAAGGTTAAATTCTTTATTATATAGTATCAGACTTAACAACTCACTTTTCATGGTTAAAATTGGATAGTGGTGGATATTTACATTATGTCTTGGATAGAAGAGCAATCTGTTACTTTAGAAAGTTTACAAAGTTATCGGTCAGGATCAGACAGCTGCTGCTTAAACTTGTAGGTAGTTCTCTCGAGACCATGGATAGAAAGCATTTGTCCTTTGGCATATATTAGGGTGGTTACCATCAAACATCAGCAGTATACAACATAACTACATTTTCTAAAAGTCAAAAAAATCCTTACCAAGAGTATATTAGAGGAAATTGTTTTTGTTCTTGTTGAAGTATATTTGCTTAAGGATTAAGAAAAAAGCATTATCAATTCTATATTCTATTTATGTACATTTTCATTTGCTTGAAAAAAAATATCCATTATTTAGTTAAGAACTGACTTTCTTGAGTAGCAGTGAAGGAATAGATAAGAATCTTTCTGAAAGCTTGTATGGATAGAATTCCACCATAGGGACTACTTTGCTCCTGTCTCCTCCAGTTCCATGATGATCATCTCTCTTAGAGTTGCTCCCTTATCTCTCCTATTAGAGAAGAAAGAGGACACCATGTCATCTTCTTCATTATTCTCATCTTGGTTAGTCATAGCTTCATCCTTCTAGTTGCTCAGGCCAAAAATCATGTAAACATCTGTTTTAATTATTTCTGCATAACAAATTGCCACAAACTTAGTGATTTGAAATAATAAGCATTTATTAGGTCACAGTTCTGTGGGGCAGAAGTCTGGGCATGGCAGAAACCATGGATTCTGCTCAGGGGCTCACAATGCCAAAATCAAGGTGTATTCTTGTCTAGAACTCAAAGTTTTTTCCAAGAATCTAGTTACTTGTGGTTGTAGAACTGAAGTTCTCATTTTCTTTCTGGATATGGGCCAGAGTTGACTTAACTCTTAGAGGTTTTTCTTGGGTCCTAGCCATGTGGACTTTTCACAATGTGGTGGCTTCCTTTCTTAAGCCAGCAGCATGACCTTTCTCTAGTTTGCTAAGATAGATTTCTATGAATTATCACATAATCATTGGAGTGAATATCGCACCTTAGTCATAAATCCTGTCCATGTTCAGGGGGAAGGAATCACAGAGGAGACATATATATATATACACATACACACACACACCAGGCAAGGGTTGGGAATCTGTAGGTATCTTTGATTTGCTTACCACCATGTATTAATTATGATGTTATTTAATAAATAGACCATGCATTGCCTATGCAATTGGATAAAAGAAACCTTTGGAGGAATAAAATTTAGAAAGCATAAGGAACTGAAGACTTTAAACATACAAATATGTGGAGGAAAGCAAAGAAAAACATAAAATTCAACACATCCAAAAAGTTAGAGAAGGAGAAAAAGACAAGCAAAGAAATAACATGATTAAAAAATACAACAATATGGTAGAAAAAAACCTACATTTATCAATAATAGAACAAAGGTCAATTGATTAACTATCAATGGGAAGAGATTCCTTGGTTGGCGGCAAAAATATAATTCAACAATATGCAGTTTAAAGAGCATCTCTGAAATATAGTGCTACAGGAAGTCCAACCCATTAATTAATTCAGTTAATATTTTAGCTTTTAAGAACTTTCCAATGAATAAATCAGTCACTGCCTTCATAAGGCTCATGTTGAAGTGTGGGGTATTAAAAATAAACAAACAAGCTATCTAATATAATGTTAGAGAATACTAAGGGCTTTTCAGAGTGAAGCAGAATAAAGGCATAGAGAGTAGTTTGGTGGGTGGGAGGGGCTGATCTTTCAGATGGGCTGTTCAATGTCCCTATTGGAGATATAGGTCTAACTGAACTGAAAGAATGAGCCATGTGGATATCTGCAACATGAATAAATACAAAGACCCTGAGAGGGGACTGTGCTTGGCATGCATGCTGAAGCAGCAGCGGACTGGTGGCTATGGCTAAGGTAGGGCATGCAAGGGAGAAAGTGGCAGGGGACAGAGCATGTAGAGCTTTAAATAAAAATATTGTTAAGTGAAATAATCTGGATTGAAGCACACAATATCATCACACAATCACATCATTTAATTTACATGTGGAATCTAAAAGAGTCAAACTTGTACAAGAGAGTATAATGGTGGTTTCTAGGGGCTGAGGAGGAAGTGGAAATGGGGAGCTGTTGGCCAAGGTGTACAAACTTTCAGTGATAAGATGAACAAGTTCTTGGAATCCAGGTTACAGCATGAGTGGTGATAGGTGTGTTAATTAGATTATGATAATCATTATTTAATATACACATATATCAATCATCATGCTGTATATCTTGCATCGATATATTCTTTGTCAGTTAAATATTTTAAAATTTAATAAATGGATGGGGAAAGATATTTATTTTGCTCCTATGCTATGCCACACTTGGTACCCATTTTGGGGAATGCAAATGGACAAAACAGACCTGGGCTTTGTACTCTTGAACCTTTTGCTGCATTATCTTTTTTTGTGAACTATCATTTAGAATTACTGAAAAATATCTTCTTGATTTTACTCAAGTCAGGCTCCACTCAGCCTTCCAGGATCAACCTTGGGCTTGGTGGCTATTCTTGTAGGTTCTAATTGTAGTAAGAGTCTTGCTAAAGTTAGTTTAGCAAGAACCCTGCACAAATATCCTCAGTATCTGATTCAATTTCTTATCCTCATTTAGAAAGTTTAATGTATCAAAATGTAATACCTTCCCCAGGCTGTATCTGATCACCTTAGTCTCCTTTCAGCAAGAATCCTGCCAAGTCAGTTTAGCCAGAAAACTCTTATTCCTGGTGTTTCCTCTTAGTAATTTTTCATCTACTGACCCTGCCCTACTCCCTTGCTATAAATCTCTACTATTCCTTGTTGTATTCTAAATTGAGCTCAATTCTATACTGAGGTGTCTTCCTCCTGTTGCAATAGTTTCTGAGTAAAATCCGTTTTTACTGATTTAATTGCTCTGTAGCTCTGATTTCTTTCATATCACAAAACCATCAAAATCACCAACTTGCTTTCCTTGAAAATAGTGGGATCATTCAAGCTCATCCAGGGGCATAAGAATTTATTTCTTATTTCTTTCCCTTTGTCTTCTTTGAAAGCTATGATCTTTCATTTGTTCTTTAAAGGGTTAAATTGGAATATTACATGGTTGGGCAAATTTGGTCTATTTTTTGATGAATGAATTACTGATGATTCAAGCATACAATATCATCTGGCTGTGTTTTCTTACCTATCATTAGGAGTTTGCCAAATTGTACTTTGCATAACAAACACATTTTATCTCTCCATAGCTGAGATTTCCAAATAATCTTTGGAAAATATTTATTATAACACAAAGTTTCCAAATATTTGTTTATATTGTTTAGGGGGGAAATTCATTGGAGAGTATTAAGATTGATTATCTTCTCCACTCATTTTCCATGTGTTTCACTGCAGTAAGTTGAGTCTTACGAAGTTCAGAAAAGGATTTGTCATAATCCAGCTACAAAATAGGACATTGCTTTGTGAGTGTTCTTGAAAAGGTATGGCAATCCCTTCAATGCTTCATTTGGCTATGTAGAGATTGCCAAGCCTCACAGCTTTCAGGATTTTGCAGGATATAGTCAGGATAGAGTCTCTCTCTCTCTCTCTCTCTCTCTCTCTCTCTCATTACCAAGCACTAAAAACTCATGAGAAAAAAAAAAAAAAAAAAAAGAAAGCCTTGGAGAAGAGGTGCTCTACCAGTGTTAGGAGGAGGCCTGGGATAACATCAACAGCATTTCTCCTAATTTCAGTGGCAACAACAACTAACAAGACAGGGAACATGTTTATGCTTGCTACCCTAGCATTTGGTCTCATTGTTTGCAAACAGGCAGGGGAAATTTAAGAATTCTCTCTCTCTCTTTATACACACACACACATACACACACACACACACACACACAAACACAAACATATATATATATAATACATATAAAATTTTATATATATATAAATATATATATGTATTTTCTTAGAAGTAGCTTTTGTAATGCTTTTGTAGATGGAGGTTTTTCTCATTCTTCCTCTGGTCTTCCCACTTCTGAAGTTTTTTTTTGTTTGCTTTTTTGTTTTCCTGTAAACAGAGTTTGGTTAGACAAATTCTTGCCCCTGATATTGTTTGTCTTGATAATAGATATAGAATAAGATCTGATTAGTAAATTAGATTCACTGTAATTAATAATTGGATGAATTTTGCAAACTCTTTTCTGTTCATCTTCCTCTTGAGAGAAAGGCTGCCTTTGGAGAGAAAGATTCTTTTCTGTTCTGTATTGAGGCAAGGCAGGAATGTTCAGAGGTGAAGTGATTAGATTATGAGAACTGAGATCTCGTCAGTCGATTAACCCCTTGATGGATTATTAATTTGAATGGACTACTGGATTGTAACTATAGGCAGGTGAGGTGAAGTTAGAGGAAGTGGGTTCCTGGAGGTGTGGCCTTGGGGATTATATCTTGTCCCTGCCTTCTCCCTTCCTCTCTCTCTGCTTCCTGGTTGCCATGAGATGAGCAGTCTTCTTCTGCCACGGGGTTCTACCTTATATCAGCCCCCGAGCAATGGAGTTGGCTAACCAGGTATAGAGACCTCTGAAGCTGTGAGCTCAAATAACCTTTTTCTCCTCTGGGTTTTTCCTGTCAGTTATTTGGTCACAGTGACGAAAAGCTGACTAACACAGTGCCTAATGTTGGGATTCATGGGGCATACCTTCCCACGCAGCAGTATACTTTTGAGGGTTGGTATTTCAGTCCTCACCTTTAGTCTTTTATTTTTATTCTTCAAATTATTCAGAAGTCTATTTGAGGAGAAGGGTGCTATTTCTTGGGGCCAACTAAAAACCCAAGAGAAGTTCTACGAATGTAGAATATAGAAATCCAGTTATCTACTGTTACCACAGGAGGGAGATCCAAGTTTAAATCAACCAGCTGAAATGGCAAATTCTAACAAAGGTTTGTTCCTCAAAACTATCTCCACATAAAGAGCTTGAAAACATAAGTTAACTAATAAGAAAGTCATTAACATTAAACTTATGAAAAGGAGTTGGAGCAGAAGAATCCCATGTATCAATGAGAGGGAACGCTTATCTTTTTCTGTGATAAAAATTGCAAATAAACTTTTTAATTGCAAGCAAGTTACCTTGGCTAGAATGGGAAGTTCTAAATGACAATTGCTTGCTCTGCTCTTGCCTTACAGAACACAAGTTGCAATGATAAAGTTGCAATGATAAAGTTGCAATGATAAAGTTGCAATGATAACACTCCTAAGTGTTAATCTGCATGCTGAAGTTTATAGTCTGGATAACTACTAAAATGAGTAGGTAAATGCTGTGACCCAGCGGGTGGGATTCTCATGACATAAGTGTCTATGAGGCATAAACTATTTTCTACTAATATATATTGTCTCTAAAGATTCCCTGCCTGGCTTGGCTCTGAAATGAGTGACAGTGGTGACTTTAAATTATAAAATATTTCAGAAGGAACTATGGCAGATTGTAAATACTAGAAATGGCCACACCAGTATTTCAGGTCCCACCTGCTCTTGCAGAAGCTTGAGAGCCCCATCAAAAAGTGAATACTATTATTGTTTTAGACAGTATATTTTTGTTATTGTTATGACAAAAACACTTAAAGAGCATAATTTAGAGGAAGGAAAGTTTATTTAGGGCTCAAGATTTCAGAGGTCTCAATTCATAAATGGTCAACTGCATTGCTCTTGGCCATCTCCTGGAGGAAGGACCCAACAGAGGAAAATTGCTCAGCTCACTGAAGGGTCAGGAAGCAGAGAGAGGGGGAGGGAGAAGTGGTCACAGAAAACATGACCCCTTCCAGGGCATGCCCTCAGTGACCCACCTCCTCAATCTGTGTCCCATCTGCCTACAGTTCCCACTTAGTCCATTCAAACTTGAGTTTACAATTCTCATAATCATTTCACTTCTGAATATTCCTGCATTAGCACAGGAGTTTTTGTGGGCGTACTTGAGATCCAAATCAAAACATTACCCACCCATACCCCTAGTCTTGGCAGAATTTTCCTACTGCCTTGATAAACAGAACATGGTGGGAGTGATGCTGGAATATAGAAGACAATATGACTTTTCTCTGGCTCTTTCTTGGGATGAGGATACTTTGGAATACAACTACCATGTTGTAAGGAAGCTACAAAATAAGAAATATCTATCTATCTATCTATCTATCTATCTATCTATCTATCTATATTTATCTACTTATTCATCCTCTGTCCTGACACAGAACCCCTAAAGAGGAGTGCAAGGAGAGTCTTTTGTTCTAGGATTTGGTCTTTGACCCTGGCTCCTGACAGATTTCTTAAGACCTTTATAATTTTTAAAGTGATAGGAGTGTCTGACACAGAGGTCCTAAATTCCTTAGCATTTCTTAACTTTGGTACTAGTATCTGTTGTCTGAATGATCTGACTCTTCTCAGAGTCCTCAATGAGGGCTGGTCCCCAGAAAGTCCAAGCCATGATGAGAAGCTTGGAACTTTCAGCCAAGTTCCTGTCCTTAGGGAGGGGAGAGGAGCTAAAGCTTGAACTAATAGTTGATGATGCCTGTGTGATGAAGTTTCTATAACAATATCTAGAAGGCAATTCAGAGTGCTCCTGGGTTGACATGTTAGTTTTCCATTACTTTAACAAATATCTGAGATAATCAATTTATAAACAGGAAAGTTTAGTTTGGCTTCCAGTTTTGGAGGTTTCAGTCCATGATTGATTCATTGCATTGCTTCAGGTTTATAGCAAGGCAGTACATTATGGTATGGAGATGTGGTGGAGGAAAGCTGCTTACCCCATGGTGACTGAGAAATGAAAAGGCTAGGGCTAGATTCTCACTGTCCCCTTCTCTTAAAAATTCCACTACCTCCTAATAACACCAAGCTGGGGACAGAGCCCACAAGGGTCTTGGGGGGACATTTCTGATCCAAATTATAGCACTAGGTGAACATATTCACATGTTGGGAGGAGAGTGACACATCCTAACTCTATGAGGACAGAAGATCCTGTGTTGGAGACACTTCCAGATCTCTCCCTATATATTTCTTCATCTGGCTATTCATTCATATCTTTTAAAATGAACTTTATGAAAAGGCTGGGGATGTAGCTCAGTGTTAAGTGCTTGCCTAGTATTCATGATGCCCTGGGTTCAACCTCCAATACTGCAAAATTAATTAATTAAAATTAACTTTGTAGTATTCTTTGTCATAAATTGATAATGGGAAATAGAACATTTTATTGGGTTCGTGGGCTACTCTAGCAAATTATAGGTATTGAACAGGGTTATAGGAACCTCTAATTTGTAGCAGAGTTAGACAGAAGTTGTGGGTAAACTGGGGAATACTACTTATGATTGCATATGAAGTGGGGAACAATCTTGTGAGACTGAGTACTTAACCTGTGGGGGTTCACTAACTCTGTTTAGTGTTAAAATTGAACTGAATTGCAGCTGGACTTGAAGAATTGGTTGGTGTGGGAAAAAACTCACCCATCTGGTTACAGTGTTGGGATGAATATTGATAAATAATATCTGAAATAAAGTATTGAGTGGTGTAGTATACATGGAGAAAGAGCTATTTTTCCCTATATGAAAATCTGAGACACAAGGAGAGATCATGGGTATGTATTCCAGGTGACACCCTCAGGTAAAGTCTTAGAATCAACCTGTAGATATCCAAGTGAGCAAACCTTCAGATGATTCCAGGCATTGGCATGTGAGCCATCCCAGTCAATGCTGAGTGGAATAGATTAGGAGAAAATTAAATGTAATCATTATTTTAATCCACTAATTTTTGAGGTAATTTTCTATGTAATCAGCATAACTGGAAAAGAACCCATTCTATTCAACAATAATTTCTGTCATGTTGTGGAGGCCTTGAATAATGATTACATGACAAGAAATAAATTTATACCTTTGAACAGTTCAAAAGAAAGGAACTGAAGTCTTCTTAGAACAACTATAAATTTCGGGGAATTCCAATCACAATAGCATAAAAAATGATACTAATAAGAATCATTGGAATAAGTTTAACAAAAGAAATGTGAAACCTAGATTCTGAAAACAATGTCATTGTTAAAAGCAATTAAATGTGGAACTAAAGACATGGAAAAATATTTCATGTTCGTGAACTGGAGGACTCAACATTGTTAGGATGGCACTCCGTTCCAAATGGATCTATAGATTCTGTATAATCCCTATCATAAGAAGTGATCAATGTGCCATGAGTGCCCTGTCCCTCATGAATGAAATTAAGGCTCTTATGAAAAAGGTTTTATGCAACATTTTGTTCACTTGCCCTTTTATCTTCCACCATGTAAGAACATGAGAACACAGTGTTCCTCTCCTCCAGAAGATGCAGCAACAAGATGCCATCTTGGAAACAGAGTGCATCATCCCTGACCAGACAATCAAACCTATTGCTGCCTTTATCTTAGACTTTTGAGCCTGAAACCATGAGGAAATGAACCTCTATTATTTATAAAATACTCAGTCTTAGGCTATTTTGTTATAGCAACATAAACAGCTAAGATATAGACAAATGGGAAGGAACCTTTAAACACTAGTGGTAGGAATTTAATATTGTGAAGCTTCTTTGTAAAAACATTATGGCATTTCCTCAGATAGTTAAACTGAGGTATCATATGACTTAGTAAATAAACCCAAGAGAGATGAAAAACTTCCACACAAAATTTGTATGTGAAGGATTATAACAGTATTACTCATAATAGCATTCCTCATATAAAAATTGGAAACAAAAAGTAAACAAATTGTGGTTTATCCATAAATTGGAATACAGTTACTGCCATAAAAGGAATAAATTGTTGATATTCCCATGTGGATGAACCTTGATAGCATCATGCTAAGTGAAAGAAGCCAGTCACAAAGTCCACATATTATATGATTTCAGTTATAGAAAATATCTAGAAAAGGAAAATGTTCAGAGACAGCAAGTAGATAAGCAATTGCTTCAGGAATGGGGAGATGAGGGAACAGAAGACAGACAGCTGAAAGTTATTGAGTTTCTGTCTGAGGTGAGGAAAATGTTCTAAAATTGGCTATGGTTAAAGTTGCATATACCTGTGAATACACTAAAAACTGCTCAATTTTATACTTAAAATGGGTAAATTGTATGATATGTGAATTATATCTCATTAGAGTAGTTCTTACAAATCAATTAAATCAATTTTGATTTCAACCAGCAGTGTGTGTAACAGCTTCATACCTTTATCATCACTTTATACTGTTAGACTTAAATATTTGGCTCTCTGATAGGTATGAAATATAATCTTTTCTGTATTTCCCTGATTATTAAGGCTGAATGTCTTTGGGAGTTTATTGGCTGTATGGGTTTTCCTTTTGTGTAAATTTCCTGTTCATATATTTTAATTAAATCTTTTTGTGGGTTGTCATTTTCTAACTCATTTGTTAGAGTAGTTGGAGAGCCCAGTCTGGGTACTAGTGGTATTTGTGGCTTCCTGATTATCTTTGCTTCTAGGTATTTTTGTGAACTATAGTTTATATGGATGTGCCAAGCTCAAAATTAGAGCTGGAGTTTTTATACAAATGCATTAAATTTATATTTCCAATTACTTTCCTGAATACACACAGTAGTTTCAGAATAATAATAGCATAGTATCATTATAACATAAGTGAAAGTTATTTAATAGCTTTTGCCATATATATTTAAAATAGTATTTTTCTAATTATAAAGGAAATGCATATATTTTATGGAAGTATTGTAAAATATAAAATCATAAAAGCGAAATTATTTATACCCTAACAAATTATATATTATCTATGTGAACATTTTGAAATATTTGTCATTCTGGACAATGGTTTAGACAGTAAACTTTTAATACAATGAACCCATATCCCATTATTTTAAGTGGGAAAAAACAATGTGTTCTCAGTTCACACAAATGCCAATCAGTTCCTCCAGTATTACTAAAATATTCTTAAACATCTGTGGAAAAATTGACTGGAATTTCTGCAAATTTTAAGGCATTTAAAACACAAACTAGCTTGGTATGCTGGCACATGCCTGTCTTCCCAGCTACTCCAAGGCTTGGGCAGGAGGATTGCAAGTTCTAAGCCAGTCTCAGCAATTTAGCAAGACCATCAGCAACTTAGCAAGATTCTATCTCAAAGGGGAAAAAAAAAAGAACCAGGGATATAGCTCAGTGGTAAAATGCCCCTGAGTTCAATCGCCAGGACCAACCAAAATAAAATAAAATAAAATAAAAACAATTGAAAAATAGTAACAAACCAAAACAAATCTCACTAACCACTTAGTTATTTCATACTGGACGAAATTGTAAGTGGACATATTTGTATGCTTTATGTAAAAAAATGATGTGTAGTATTAGAAATTAAAATTTTCTCCTACATTGAAAAGAGCATGTTCTATAATGTAAATCAACTTATTAAATATGTTAAGGATACATAAGGAATGAAAATAATATTTAACAAAATGAAATATGCCAACAAGATAAAATTTTTACACACTATTTAATTGTCAATTAAATAGTTGCCTGAATGTGGTTGAGTGGTAATGAGAAAAAGAAGCCATAGTCACTGTTACTAGTTGGGGGGTGAAATTTTGGTTGTTGGTAGTTTAGGTGTCATTCGAGTAAGCTGGAGATGGGGTGAGTAAAACTGCAAATTTACGAAGTTCATTCATACCTAAATTCAATGATTTTATGTTCAGTCATCTCTGGCTGCACTCAAAACACCAGAAGTTGGTGTCTATTTTCCATAATTTATTGAAGAAGAATCCTGCAATCTCATTTTTAGATGTGCAGAATCTTCATTCCAGAGAATTTTGTAGTTTTGAGAAACACACTAACAATTTCTTTTTCTTTCAGTCTGTGAAATGAGGGTCAGCCTGGTGGTCAGCATGCCTTAGTTTACTCTTAAACAGTAGCATTCATTGAAATGAATATCTGGTCTTTCACTTCATGTAGCATAGATGTTGAGTAGTTAAGTTTGCCTGTAAGTCTGTTTATTTGTAAACTCTAGCATATTGTATTTAGAACAAGAGAGAAAAAACACTAGAAACTAGTACAGTTAAAATCTTAATATACATTAAGTCCAGAGAGGTTGTTGAATTTTAACCTGACCAAAGTTTTATCTGTATCTTCATGGCTGGCCTGAATCCTGCAGATACTGAGAAATTATATATGCTTTATAAAAATGGGCATTCCAGAAGAGTTCTGAACACTTTGCTGAACACTACTCTTCCAGGATAAAATATAAAAACTTCTTTTTTGAATAATGGTAATAGAGGGATACAAGATAAATGGACACAATTCCAGGATGTGTAATAATATTCTAATTCCTACTCAACTCTTGGATTGTAGTTCTACTGAATTTTGAAGTATTGGTGGGGAAATGCTATTGATACAGCTTGGGAAGAACAGGTGCAGTAAAAGTCTTTAACAGGACAGACTATTCCTATTTCTATAAAAACATACCCGTAGGAAAAGGGAGCGGGTCCGTTAACCTAATCACTGTTTCCACACTGTGAGAAGAAAATAGGTTGTTATTTTTTATTTTTTGTCACGGTGATTAGTTTAAGCTCTCACATTCTGGGTTTCTGAAATCCAAAGTCTGTTTCCATGGGAACAGCAGTGGCAGGCAGCTGCTAAGTTGTCGGATACATCTAATAATCTGAGGAAGCTCCTGTCTGAATGCACACCAACTTTCTACAGCATCTCCGGTCATTTCTTCAGAAGTAGTTCTGTATCCTGCAGAAACACCTCAGGATACAGGTAATTGAAATACTTAAAGTTACAGTGGAAGTTTTATGTATGTATGTATATATATACATGTAAATTTGCACATATGCAGATCATTATATACATATAACTTGCACTATAACTTAAGCATTTCACCTACTTATATCCCAAAGTAAAGATTATCTATCTGTTCCAACTTAATTCACATTCTTTATTCCTGACTTGAGTTTCTGCCCTGAGTCCTTGCCTGTTTTCCTATACTGTGAAATGGGGTGTGTAAACTAGGAAGAGATGTTAATATCCCTGCTTTTAGTTTCTTATGTCTCAAGACTGGGAATATCCTTGAAACTTATTTCTTCTGTTCTTCACTGTGGCCACTCTTGTTGCTAAGAAGGAACAATGCCTCTCCAAAAGGGGTCCTCAAACCCAAATTGCCATCTCTGAACACTTTATCAAAAGCCCCACTAATACTTTTTGCTGCATCCAATCCCTTATTCCATTCCAATCCCTATCCATTCATTTATTTGCCAAATACTGTGGGCTTATTATGTAATCTGCCCTGTGCTAAAAGTTTAGTGCAGATTAAGAATATTGTGGAAATAAATGTACACCTCATTATGCAATAACAAGCTTTGAGAAGTATTATGAGATTTCTGTGAAAAAAGAGTAAGGAGTGAGATCTAACTTATATTGGGGTTGGTTCACAAAAATTCTTATCTCTGAAAATCCAAATACGAGTCTGGAGTGAGATCTCTCATGTCTTTCTTCCTTTGCTATCACATCTATTGAGCATCTTTCTGTTGGATTTTTAATACCATTTCATCAGTCTATGTCTTCAATTGCTTAATAGATTCCTCTTTGATTTTTTTCTTTTCCTTCCTCCCTCCTTCCTTCGTTCCTTCCTTTTTTTTAGTGCTGAGGATTGAAATCCATTGCTGCATACATGCTAGGCAAGAGCTCTACCCTGGTGCTACATCTCTGACCCCTAGATTTCTCTTGAGAAGGTTGAGATTATGGAAATGGTGGGAGGTCAGCAATATTGGCACTCAGCAACAAAATAACAACTTGAGGGTATCCACATATCAAAGGAGCTGTATAAACAGGAAGAAACATTAGGTCAATGGATTGACTTGACTCAGGAGGGCTTTATGGAGATGGAAGGACTTTGCTGTGCCAAGAAATTTCTTCTGCATCTACCATCAGCGCTGACCTAGCAGCTGGTAAGTCCAGAGGCTTTCTAGTTGTATCTTGTTTTCTCTCTTATGTCAGGGCAAACATGGTGTCCAGGGTTGCCTAGCTGCAGGTCACCAGCTGAAAACTCATCTGATGGGGCCTGGCAGGTGCATAACAATGTAATACCTTCAGTTAATTTCACAGTGGTAAGTCATTACGTGTGCCACAGCACAGGATTATCACAGCCTGGGAAACAGCCAATGTCCTTTCTCTTGTCCAGATCAATTAATAACTTATGCTGGGTGAATCAAAAATAATTTTGACCTCATTCAATATAATGCTTGTGAATTATGACAGTGATTGTGGACATATATTTGTAGGCAAAATATTTATATTTTCATAAGATTACTTTAAATAAGTAGGCAAATTTCAAATATTAGCATACAGTCAGTGAATTATTCATTATGTGTTTCTAAAAGCCACATTTCTGTTAGAATTAGCCATAAGGCATATGACTAATGAATTCAGATATTCAGTATTGAAGCTTGGGAAATTGTCATTTCCACTGGGCTGAGAATTAGAACTGGAAACAAATCTTCCTTTCCTTCTTACTATACATTCATTAATTCAGTATCATTTGCCTAGTACATGCTAAGATAGTTTTATATATATATATATGTATTTGTATATGCATATACACACATATATATTACTAACCATATATATGTGTGTGTATATATACATATATATATACACATATATTACTAACCAGCTAATAGTGATTTAGTGTGATGTTATGATATGGGCACACACAGGGCTATGGAGCACAGGAAAGAAGTGTGGTCTGAGAACATATCACCAAAACAAGTTTCAGAGGGAGATGTATGATTTAGCTGGTTATTTGGGATCCAAAGTTTGTATATTCTCCCTCAAAATTGATATATTGAAGCCTGGTGTGGCTGTATTTAGAGGCAGGGCCCCTGGGGAAATAAAGTTAAGTTTATAAGATTAAACAGGATTATAAGGGTAGGGCCCTGATCCAACAGGATTAGTATCCTTCTAAGAGCTCACTCTCTCCCTTTAGTTGGGAATTGCTTTTTATTTATTTATTTTTAAACTGTTTAGTCCACTGACTTGTTGTAATCACTAATACGATTGTGTTAGGACTATTACTTTGATACTTGAGTTTTATTTGAGACGCTTGTTCCTTATATTTTCAGTCTATTAGCTTTTGGGTTAATCAAATATAATTTATATCATTTCATTTTTCTCCCCTATTAGGTTGTTTTAGATATTTCTTTAAAAATTTTTAGTGACTACTTTAACAATTTCAATACGTGATTATTACATTACTCTATAACTTGAGTCATGAAAGAAAAAAATCCAACAGTGATTTTTCGTTTATTCACCCTTCACTAGTCATGCCGTCATATATTTTATTTATTTTTGAGCAAAAAACTTACATAAAGTCATTACTGTTGTGTTTAAATGCTCTTTTATATTTACCACACAGTTAAAGTTTCTCTTACTTTTTCTTTTTTCATTTTGTTTTATGATTTCCTCTGAATTATTTTTCCCCCAATGTAAAAGACTTTGCAGTGTGTGTGTGTGTGTGTGTGTGTGTATAAAAATATATATATTTTGGGGTTGATGAATATTTTGATTGGGAAGGTAGTTACATGGGGGAAGACATTTTTCAAACTCATTGAACTCTTCACTTAAAATAGGTGAATTTTATTATGTGTCAATTATATATCAGAAAGTTGATTAAAAAAGCAAAATGAAGGGAACAAGATATTAGAAGACAGACAAAATCTGGGAAAGATCATCAATTCTTTTAAAAATACTAAAAAGTCAGCTGAATATAGTGGTGCATACCTATAATCCCAGCAGCCTAGGAGGCTGAGGCAGAAGGATCACAAATTCAAAACCAGCCTCAGCAACTTAGTGAAGCCCTAAGCAACTCAGTGAGACTTTTGCCTCTGAATAAAATACAAAAAAGGACTGGAGATATAACTCAATGATTAAGTGTCCCTGGGTTGAATCCTCTGTACAAAAAAAAAAACTCCTTGTTCCCATGTATTCTGTTAAAATATCATTGGTAAGTCTTTCTGTGATTTTAAAAATATGTGTGTGTGTGTGCATTCCTTCCATCTTTAAGATATTCTGTTCTTTCAAAAATGTATTTTTTTTACATAAGAAAAATTATGTATCTAATGACTTTTGTTATTTTAATCAGATATTATACAGTATGTTAGAATAAGCAACAGTTACAAAATATGCTCAACATTTTTGTTTGACAGCTTTACTGAGTATAATTTGAATACCATGAAATTTGCCTGTTATATGTTTAAAATTCAATGAATTTAGTAAATTTATAGTATTGTATAAATATCATCAAACTCCAGTTTTAGAATTTTTCTATCTCTTGAAATATTTTCCTCAAGGTGTTTGTGTCAACCCCAACTTCAAATAGTTACCTTTTTTTTTCCATTTTTGGATGATCACAGATGATCTTTATGAGTTTGTATTTTCTGAATATTTTATATCAATGGGATTATATACTATATTGTCTTCTGTGTTAGTCTTCTTTCATTTATCATATTATATTCAATGTTCATCCATGTGTCAGTATTCATCCTTATAAACAACTATTATTCCATTTTATGGATATTACCATGTATTTATCTGTTCAGTTGGTAGATAATGCTAGTTTGTGCTTTTATGAATAGTGCTGCTGTGAACATTTGTGTACAAGTCTTCCTGAAGACATGTTTTTATTTCTCTTGGATAGACTTCTAAGAGCACAGTTTCTGGGTCATTTGATAAGAGAAAAGTGCCAAACTATTATCCAAAGGGTCTGTACAATTTTACATTCCCATTGGCAAAATACTTGATACTGTCCCTTTTTGATTGTGACAATTCTAGCAAGTATGTTCTAATATTTCATAGTGGTTTTAACTTGTACTTCTCTAATAACTAATGATGATATTGAGAACTTTTTTATATGATCATTTGCCATTTGTATGTCTTACTTGATGAAATATCATTGGCCATTTTTAAATTGCATTATTTATCTTATTAGTTATATGTGTTCTTCATGTTTTTTGATATTTATCAGACATATAATTTAAAAATATTTTCTCTGAGTGTGGTTTGTGTTTTTATTTTATTTATTATATTCTTTGAAATGCAAAATTTTAAATTTTAATAAAGTTATTTTTTTCTTTCATGCCTTATTCCTGGTACTATGACAAAAAACTCTCTGCCTGAACTAAGGTCTCTAAGACTAATTTTCCTCCATATTTTTTCCTATAATTTGTACAATTTTACTTATTACATTTATATCTATGATCCACTTTTACTTAATTTATTTGTGAGGGTCCAAGTTGTGTGTGTGTGTGTGTGCATATCAATATTTAATTGTCCCAGAATCATTTATTAAAAATAGTATCATTTATCCATTAAATGAAAATTAATTAACCATACATATAAATTTATATTTGTACCTTCATTCTGTTCTATTGATCTACATACTTACCTTTATAGTAGCACCACACTATTTTGATAACTATAACTTTACAAATTTCTTTTCTTTTTTCTTTTGGTACCAGAGATTGAACTCAGGGCTACCTGACCACTGAGCCACATCTCCAGCCCTATTTTGTGTTTTATGTAGAGACAGGGTCTCACTCAGTTGCTTAGCACCTCGCCATTGCTGAGGCTGGCTTTGAACTCACGATTCTCTAGTCTCAGCCTCCCAAAGTGTTGGGATTACAAACGTGTGCCACTACGCCTGGCTCAAAGTTTTGAAATTGGGTAATTTGAGTCCTCAAACTATCCTTTTTTAAACAAAAATTGTTTTGGCTACTATATGCCTTCTGAATATTCATATACAATTTAGCACAAATTTGCTTATTACCACAAAAGTTCCACTGGGGTTTTGATAGAAATTGCATTAAATTTGTAGATTGATTTACTTGTTACTTTTAGAATTTTCTTTGTCTTTGTTCCTCACCAATTTAATTATGTTGTGCCTAATTATGAACTTCTTAGAATTTATATGGCTTGTGATTTACTAGTGTTTTTTTTTTCATCTGTAAGTTGGTATCTTTTTTCAATATTCATAACTGTTGTTTTCCTACTCTATTTTCTCTCTATTCTCTTCCTGGGATTTCTTCCTCCCCTTAAAAAGAAAAAAAAAAACCAGATTCTCACATTTATCTGATTTCTCTGCCCTTTCTGTAAATTTCTTTTTCCAACTTGGATTTTTGTATTAACTTGTATTCAAATTCAGTAATGTCTTTCTTCCTCATCTTCTGTTGGACTCATGGCTTGAAATTTGCATATCAATTTTGTGTTGTTTAGTTCCAGAAAATTACACTTCTTTCTTTTATAAATTATAATTCTTCATCTTTCTCCTTAGTTGTATGCACCTCATCTTTATATTTTTTTTACATATTCAAAAATGCACTTAAAAGTCTTTGTCTCTTGTGGCTAACATTTGGATAATTAATGTCTATCTGAAATTCATTTGACAGAGATTTTCACAATATCCTTATTGTTAAGATAAAGAAATGTGAGATAGATAGTCATACATTTAGATAGCCTTACAGGCTCAAAGGATCTCTTCCTAAGACTTCTTTAAAGAGATCATTGTAAATCTCAAGAAAGAATTCTGTAAGTAGAGCACAAAACTTGATACCTAGGGCACTAGGTAAATTTTAATCAATGAATTTGATGAGGACAAAGACAGCACACAGATCATATAAAGATGGAGTGCATACTAGGATATTGAATGATAGAATAAAAAATGAAAATATTTTTAGCAGGCTAGTGTACATGAAATTTAGTAGTTAATAATGTAATGTCCTAACTTTGGATAAAATTAAAAGACAAAATATAAGACCAAGGCCCAGGACCACCTTCAGGGACCTATGTGGGAGCCCAGCCAAGGTAAGGCTGAGACTAATACCTGCCAATCTGCCCACTTATGGGGGAACCAAGACCCAGGCATGCAGGACTGCCTTTGGGAACCCCGGTGGTAGACTGGGCCTAAGTGAGGCCCAGGAATGCCCCCAGTTCCAGGCCAGAGCTCCTGCTGATCTGCTGGAGACCAGGCCCAAGACCTGGCCCACCACCTGGGGAACCTGAGGGAGTCCAGGACAAGATCAAGCCTGGGACTGCTCTCAAAGGTCTGTGTGAGATTAAAAAACAAAAAAAAAACAACAAAAAAACCCCCAAACCAACAATATGATGCCTTCAAAAGACTCATCTCACAGGAAAAGATATCCATAGTCTGAAAGTGAAAGGGTGGGAAAAATGTATCACTCACATGGACTGTGTAAACAAGAAGTTTCTATCCTCATATCAGATAAAGTGGATGTCAAACTGAAGTTAGAGAAAAAAGATAAAGTAAGACATTTCATACTTCTTAAGGGAATCATACATCAACAAGACATAACAATAATAAATATCTATGCCCCAAACACTGTGGCATCTATGTATATCAAACAAATCCTCCTCAACTACAAGAATCAGATAGACCATACTACAATACTTGGTGACTTTAACACAGCTCTCTCACAACTAGATAGATCTTCCAAACAAAAATTAAACAAAGAAACTATAGAATTCAATGAAATAATCAATAAATTAGACTTAACAGGCATATATAGAGTATTCCATCCATCATTAAGCAAATATATTTTTTTCCAGCAGCAGTACATAGATCCTTCTCCAAAATATATCATATGCTATGCCATAAAGCAAGTCTTAGCAAATACAAAAATATGGAGATACTACCCTTCATCCTATCTGACCATGATGGAATAAAATTAGAAATCAATGACAAGATGAAAAATAGAAACCACTCCAACACCTGGAGAGTAAGAATTACACTATTGAATGACACATGGATAACAGAAGACATCAGAGAAGAGATAAAAACAATTCTTAGAGGTAAACAAAAACTCTGATACAACATATCAAAATTTCTGGGACAGTGCTAAGAGGAAAGTTTGCTGCATTAAGCTCATTTATTAAAAGAAGAAAAAAATCAACAAATAAATGACTCAACACTACATCTCAAAGCCCTAGAAAGAGAGGAACAAACCAACACCAAAAGAAGTAGAAGACAGGAAATAATTAAAATCAGGGCTGAAATCAATGAAATTGGAACAAAAGAAACAATTCAAAATATTGACAAAACAAAAAGCTGGTTCGTTGAAAAAATAAATAAAATTGACAAACCCATAGCCATTCTAACAAAAAGAAGGAGAGAGAAAACCCAAATTACTAAAATTCATGATGAAAAAGAAAATATCACAACAGACGCTACTGAAATACACGGGATAATTAGAAACTATTTTGAAAATATATACTCCAAAAAAAAAAAAAAAAAGAAAGAAAAAGAAAACTAAAGACACTGGCAAATTTCTAGAGGCATATGAACTATCAAAACTGAAACAGGAAGACATATACAACTTAAACAGATCAATTTCAAGCAAGGAAATAGAAGACACCATCAAAGGCCTACCAACTAAGAGAAGCCTGGGACCAGAATGATTCTCAGCCAAGTTCTACAAGACCTACAAAGAAGAATTAATACCAATACTCCTCAAACTATTCCATCAAATAGAAAAGGAGGGAACCCTTCCAAGTTCATTCTATGGGGCGAGTATCACTCTGATATCAAAACCAGACAGACACACTTCAAAGAAAGAAAATTTCAGACCAATACCCCTGATGAACATAGATGTAAAAATTCTGAATAAAATTTTGACAAATTACATACAAAAACACATTAAAAAAATAATGCACCATGATCAAGTGGGGTTCGTCCCAGGAATGCAAGTTAGGTTCAACATACAGAAATCAAGCCGGGAGCGGTGGCTCAAGCCTGTAATCCCAGCACATAGGGAGGCTGAGACAGGAGAATCGCAAGTTCAAAGCCAGCCTCAGCAATGGCGAGGTGCTAAGCAACTCAGTGAGATCCAGTCTCTACATAAAACACAAAATAGGACTGGGGATGTGGTTCAGTGGTCAAGTGGCCCTGAGTTCAGTCCCCAGTACCAAAAAAAAAAAAAAAACCATACAGAAATCAACTAACATAATCCATCACATCAATAGACTTAAAGATAAGAATCATATAATTATATCAATTGATGCAGAGAAAGCACTTGACAAAATGCAGCACCTTTTCATGTTCAAAACACTAGAAAAACTAAGGATAGTAGGAACATAACTCAACTTTGTAAAAGCTATCTATGCTAATCCCAAGGTCAACATAATCCAAAATGAAGAAAAATTGGAAGCATTCCCTCTAAAAACAGGAACAAGACAAGGATGCCCTCTTTCACCACTTCTATTCAACATAGTCCTCAAAACACTAGCCAGAGCAATTAGACAGATGAAAGAAATTAAAGGGATATGAATAGGAAAAGAAGAACTCAAACTATTGTTTGCCGGCCACATGATTCTATACTTAGAGGATTCAAAAATTCCACCAGAAAACTTCTAGAATTAATAAATGAATTCAGCAAAGTAGCAGGATATAAAATCAACACCCATAAATCAACTGCATTTCTATACATCAGTGATGAATCCTCTGAAAGAGAAATTAGGAAAACTACCCATTCAAAATAGCCTCAAAATCAATAAAATAGTTGGAAATCAATTTTCCAAAAGAAGTGAAAGATCTCTATAATGAAAACTACAGGACATGAAAGAAATTCAACTAGACCTTAGAAGATGGAAATTACCATGCTCTTGGATAGGCAGAATCAATATTGTCAAAATGGCCATACTACTCAACGTGCTATACAGATTCAATGTGATTCCAATTAAAATCCCAATGCTATTCCTTATAGAAATGGAAAAGGCAATCATGAAATTCATTTGGGAGAATATGACACCCGGAATGGCCAAAGCAATCCTTAGCAAGAAGAGTGAAGCAGGAAGCATCACAATACCTGACTTCAGATTATACTACAAAGCTATAGTAACAAAAACGGCATGATACTGGCACCAAAATAGACATCTAGACCAATGGTGTAGAACAGAAGACACAGAGACAAACCCACATAAATACAGTTATCTTATACTAGACAAAGGTGTCAAATGCATACATAGGAGAAAAGACAGCCTCTTCAACAAATGGTGCTGGGAAAACTGGAAATCCATATGCAGCAAAATGAAACTAAACCCCTATCTCTCACCATGCACAAAATTCAAGTCAAAGTGCATCAAGGACCTGGGAATTAGACCAGAGACCCTGCACCTAATAGAATAAAAAGTAGGCCCAAATCTTCATCATGTCGGTTTAAGACCTTACTTCCTGAACAAGACTCCTATAGCACAAGAAGTAAAATCAAGAATCAATAAATGGGATGAATTCAAACTAAAAAGCTTCTTCTCAGCAAAAGGAACAATCAATGAAGTGAACAGAGAGCTTATATTCTAGGAGAAAATTTTTGCTACATGCACATCTGATAGAGCACTAATCATCTCCAGGATATATAAAGAACTCAAAAATCTTAACACTAAAAAACAAACAACCAAATCAATAAATGTGCTAAGGAGCTGAACAGACACTTCTCAGAAGAAGATATACAATTGATCAACAGACATATGAAAAAATGTTTAACATCTCTAGCCATTAGAGAAGTACAAATCAAAACTACCCTAAGATTTCATCTCACACCAGTCAGAATGGCAATTATCAAGAATACAAACAATGAGGAGGTTCCAAGATGG
>CM053403.1:100094315-100116291 GCA_028644305.1 Xerus rutilus
TCTAGCCATTAGAGAAATACCAATCAAAACTACTCTCAGATTTCATCTCACCCCAGTCAGAATGGCAGCTATCCAAACTACCAGCAACAATAAGTGCCTGTGAGGATGTGGTGAAAAAGGTACACTCAAACATTGCTGGTGGGATTGCAAACTGATGCAACCAATCTGGAAAGCAGTATGGAGATTTCTTAAAAAATTGGAATGGAATCACCATTTGACCCAGCTATCCCACTCCTTGGCCTATACCCTAAAGACTTAAAAACAGCACACTACAGTAAAGCAGCCACTTCAATGTTTATAGCAGCACAGTTCACAACTGCAAAAATGTGGAAGCAACCCAGATGCCCTTCAATAGATGAATGGATAAAGAAACCGTGGTACATATACACAATGGAATATTATTCAGCAATAAAAGAGAATAAAATTATGGCATTTGCAAGCAAATGGGTGGAATTGGAGAACATTATGCTAAGTGAAGTAAGCCAATCCCAAAAAACCAAATGCCAAATGTTCTCTCTGATTAGTGGATGCTGATACATAAGGGGGGTGGGAATGGGGAACTTAGGAGAAATTGAGGAACTCTGGATGTGGCAGGGGGAGGGAGTGGAAGGAAAGGGGAATGGGTATAGTGATGATGGTTGATTGAGATCGTCATCACTACCCTTGGTGCATGTATGAAGACACAAATGATGTGACTCTATCTGGTTTGTATCCGGGTTCCCCCAGCCAGGTAATGCTCTCCCCTTCGACCAGCAGGATGGAGAGACTCCCCAGGAGCCTCCAACAAACACGATCTGAGAAGGGTAAAGTTTTCCGTCGTGTAGTCACCATGCATGAGCCAGAGAGTTCTGTCTAGAAGCAGGAACTGTTTATTAAGGGGAAGTTACAAGCTTATATAGGGGTGTTCAAATAGAGGATTACCTAATTGATTTATAACCAATCACCTAAAAGGTTATCTTAGTTGGTGAGAAGCCGGGGCTGGCTGACAAGAAGCCAGGACCAGTATCTGTCCAGGGCTGGTATAAGATTGGGGCTATGGGAAACTGGCAAGAAGCCAGGCCCGCTGGCAGGAGCCAAGGTCAGAAGAAGAGAAGTCCGGCCAGACCTATCAGTTGGCAAAGAGCCGGGTCTAGGGGGAGAGAAGTCTCTGGGCACATCAGTTGGCAAGGGTCTGGGGCCAAGTCTTGGTGTTCCAAGACCAGAGAAAGCAGGGTGTTCCTGCCTGCTCAGCTTGATAGCTCATCCTTGCACCACACCTGTGTGACCCAGTCCCCTATAGTTTGCAACCAGAGAAATGGAAAAATTGAGCTCTATATATGTACTATGACTTGAAATGCATTTAAATAAATTAATTAAATTTTAAAAACCCCACATCTACTTAAGGACAAAAGTATCCAAATGTATTTAAGCCTTACACATTGAAAACTTCAAATGCCCCTAACAGAAATTAAAGAGTAACATATTAATGGATTGAGGCTTCAAGATTCTTATCAATTCTCTCTAAATTTATATATAGGCATAAACATAAACAATTTCAGAGGAATGCAGCCGTTGAGTTAGTTACAACCTAACTAAACTAATGCTAAAATGTACTATTTGTGGAAGATGCTATTCTGTCCTCAGATCTCCTCTTAGAAATAAAGAAATTCACACTTTAAGTGCCTGCTAATAGGCCACAGGTGTCAGTCCTATTTGAGAATTGCCTCAGCAGAGAACAGCTTTACCCAAAGTCATGCCTCCTTTCTGGGACAGCCTGAAATAAAAACAAAAACAAAAATTGATATTCACAGAGGTTTAAAGGCCTGATTCTCTCATCCCAAATCAAGACAACCTGAAAGTCACTCTGTTTTAGTCAGTTTTTTCACTGCTGTGACCAAAAGATCTGACCAGAACAATTTTAAAGGACAAAAAGTTTATTTGAGGGCTCATAGTTTCAGAAGTCTTAGTCTCTAGAAGGCCAGCCCCATTCCTTGGCCTCCAGGTGAGGCATAGTACATAGAAGCTAGCTCCATTCATCAGGCTCTAGTTGAGGCAGATAATCATGGGAGAAGAGTGTGGCAGAGGGAACCACCTTACATGGTGATCAGAAAGCAGAGAGAGAGACTCAACTGGGCAGTTACAAATATATACCACATAGTCATGCCCCCAATAAACCACTTCCTCCAGCCACATCTCACCTGCCTCCAGTTACCTCTTAGTTAATCTCATCAGAGATTAATTCACTAATTAAGTTAAGGCTAGACCCAATCATTTCTCCTCCAAACCTTCTTGCATTATCTCACATGTAAGCTTCTGGGGGACATCACATGTAAACCATAACACACTCCATCTTCTCATCCCCTGTAGCCTCTTTTGAGGCACTCCATTGAAACCACTGCAAAGTCATTTCTCTCTCTGACAAATCCTGTTTTGTTTCTCTTCCTTTACACAAGTGTTGATTCCCAGAGCTTTCTGTAATAAACTTTCTGCCTGTTAATTTCCATTTTATAGACTGCTTTCTGGAGAATCCCACTTGTAAGAGTCAAGGTATGGAAGTGACAAGAACTCAGGGTCAAATTCATTACAAACAATGACTGCCTACAAATTAGCTCAAAAACAGTGTTCTGCCCCCCAAAACAGTCAATTCTTTAGCATGGAAAGATCTCAAAATGATTGTCAGAGTGGTTGTAAAGGATTTATGATTAAAGAAAAGATTAAACATATCACTAAAAAGTCTCAAATTTAAATAGCCTCCCATTCATTACATCCCATTTAACTTTTTGACTTAGAACACATCACTCATTCACTAGACACGATTTCATTTTTAGGAAAATAAGAGCATTTGATGAACACCGAAGTCCCTTGTACTCTTGTGACTTTATAATATAGAATGTGTTTTTTAAGAAAGGTAGGGCTAATCTGACCCAGGTTCATAGGTAATGAAGAGGAGACATGAAAGGTTTAGTTCCATGACCATCTGTATAAAGAGAATGCAGACCATTCTGTTAAATTACTGATTTTCAACAAGATGTACTCAGTGTGTTTGCTAATCACCAGCCTATTACAATTGATTCTACTTTAGTTACTTCCTTGATATTTATCAAACATTCCATATTTATCTTTAAAATGCTATGCATACCTGTGCCTTATCTTCACACTAATTGGTACAAAAACCATCAATTTTCTGAAAAGCTTTCTAGGACTAAATTAGAAAGTTCCAGAAGAGTCTTTCTGCTTCTGATAGAACTGGAAAGAGCCATATACTCGAAGAAAGAGAAAGAGAGAAATGGACAGACACACAGACTTGCTCATTATTTTCATTTTCCAAAGTCTTTAAAGTCAATGATGCTGGTAATATGTTATGCTAATAGTAACATTAGCATGTGTAATATTTTTGAATAGTGCTTTACAGTTTACTAATAACTTTCATGTCCATTATTATATCTAGAAATATATAAACAATAGATAGGTATTACCCAAAAAGTAATAGTAATTAGTATTAGGTTCACTAAGAAAAGAACAGAAGAAATAAATTTTCCTGTAGCATAAAACTGAATTGAAGCATGGGAAATAGTGCCAGTCACATGGAATATTTGGCTTTGAAATGAATATTACCTAATATCTTTCTCTGAAGAATATTAAAAGCTGTAATAGAGAGTCACATGTAACAATGAGGATGTGAGGTAGTTGTGTGTGTAGGTAAACACCCACTTAATCTATTAAGGTTCCTAGAATAAAAATCACACACCCACCAACACTTCATAGACACTTAAATGTTGAAAAAGCAGAGAATCACACAGAAAATTTTTCTTACTAGGCCACTGAATACAATAAAAATCCCCTTATGTTCCAGGGATGCTTTTTGTAAAGTCCATTGGATAAAGTAGCCAATATTGCACCTTTCTGCAATTAGCCTTCCAAGTCATCACAGAGACTTTGTATTTGAGCTTAATCAGCAGAGTTCCTTTGGGATCATTAATAAATGCATCTCGTCAATTTCAATACTACTTAGGGGCATATTCAGAAGACAATAAGATGCCAGCAAATTAGACTCCCAACTGCTTGGATAGTCCCACCTTCTCTGCAAAAATATTTTTGCTGTCTTACACATTCATTTGGTTGAATGACAGAAAAGAAAATATTCCACCTTGCAAACAAATAAGAGAATTTTCCAACACATATTCTTTAATATTCTGTGAGAATAAAAATACACAAATTTGCCAGGTTTGGTGGTGGATGCCTGTAATCCCAGTGGCTCAGAAGGCTGAGGCAGGAGAATGATGAGTTCAAATCCAGCCTCAGTAACTCAGCAAGGCCCTAAGCAACTCAGTGAGAACCTAAATAAAATACAAAAAAGGGCTTAGAATGTGGCTCAGTGGTTAAGTGCCCCTGGGTTCAATCCCCAGTAAAAAAAAAAAAAAAAAAAAAAAAAGCTCCACAAATTTGTACTTTTCTTAATATAAGAATGCAGGATAGAAATATAGAATGTTTAAAAATAACTGAATACCTAAGTAGTTAGTAGCTACTTGATGTTAATTCTGGCTACAATCCTTTTGTTTTGTGACTTGAGATTAAAAAACAAAACAATGTTTGAAGGATGTTGAACAGACTACTGTATTTTACTGTTTTTACATAAGAGAAATTGTCTTAAGACATGAAGGGTGGCCCCAGTTCAGGAAGCAAAACCAAGCACTTGTTCTGGCACCAATCCCTTCACAAGCCAGAAAAGGATACAAATGAACCTATCTTAACAGTAGAGGACAAAGAAAGGAGACCCTATGAGGATTCTATGAAAGGCAGAAAGCAGGATGGATTGGAGATGAAAACAATGGCCTCAAATACACCTAAGAAAGGGAAGCCGCAAAAGACAGGAGAAGAAGCAGTGATCCAGAACTAGATGGAACCTTAGTGTATCTTAGTGGTAGAGACCAGAGTTCCACTCCTACACAACCTCTGACTCTACCCTGCTTCCCCCATTCTGCCCAATGTCCTTGCTATAGAAACAAGAAAATTTTCCTTCAGACAAATAAGAATGATGAAAGACAGGATGGAAGAGACAGGTGCCTCAGGCAACTGTCATGTCCCAGTAGGAGTGGTGAGCCCTCGACACAGAATTCCATCTAATTCTTAATCCACTCAAAATTGGTCATGATCCTCCCACCAAGCAGACTTCAAGAACAGGCGTGCACAGCCTTTTCTGAGTTTAATAAGGAAATTTCAGTTACAAAGATGTCCAAGAATCCTCAAATATCTAAATGAAACAAACATTATGAAAGACCAATACATATATCAATAAAAAGAAGAAAATTTACAAAGTGAGTAGAATAGGACTTTTGCTCATTATTGATAATATTCCTCAAAATACATAAAACAATATCACCCTGAAATAAAATCAACAAGAGATAAAGGAGAATAAAATTTTGACTATAGAAATAAAAATTAACCAGGTTAGTTTTACCTAATCTGGCAGATAGAATAACTTAATTTACACAGAATTCTGGATACAGAATTCCCAACACATAGAAGTTACAGGAGGAGAGCAAAAGATTGACACTTACCACTTGGAAATGCTGTCTGAAAAAATTACCAAAACCACAACAGCAATCAAACTAAAATTTCATATTTTATACAAATAAGAAATGTGCAGAGCTACCTGTCCAATTAAAATTAATGGAGAGGATTGGAATACAGAATAACTGAATTTTGGTGAGTGTGTGTGTGTGTGTGTGTGTGTGTGTGTGTGTGTGTGTTTGTACAATAGAAATTTAGGGAAATTACTCAGAATAGAATTATCTTCCAAACTTTATGAATGAGAGAAAAAGATTGTTGATGTAACAAAGGCTGGAAAGGAGATAAAGAGAAATATATAGCAAATAAATTTAAAGCAAAATAAACTTACAGAAAAGCTAAGTGCATTATTAGCTAATACCTATGTCATAGTTAAAGATTATTATAAATGGCAACTCAGAGATTAAGCTGAAAGAAAGAAGAAAGAAAAACTCACTATGAACTGTTTATAAATCACATCCTAAAAATGAAGGCAACATTAAATATAAAAACAACATTGAAAAATAAACATTAGGGAAATCTTAACAAAAATGTCAAGCAAAGGAAAATTCAATGCAAAAATATTAAGTGATTCTGTAATACACTGAAGACTCCAGTAAGAAGACCTAGGAGTTCTAAATTCTTAGCTGATATTCTAACTTTAAAATTAATCTAAAAAAACCTCATACAAATAAAAGGAGATGAATAATAAATAAATCTTATCCACAAAATCCTCTCAAAAACTGACAAACCAAGAAGAAAACAAAAATAAACAATTAGAATGTGAAAATATTATACATAATGTTCAAATTTATACATGTTTTTATCAAACACATGTATGAATAATGACAAAAACTTATTAGGAAATAAGCCACAAAGAAAACTTCAACAAATTCTCAAAAGTGGAAATCACAGCAACCAACCAAAGTTAGCACAAAAAATATTAGAAATGAATATTTTCAACAAAAAATGTGAACACAGCTCCTTCCTCTCAGTAAAAATTAATTCCTGAAAATTGTTCATCCCTCTTAGGTCAAGAGGGAAATAAAATGAAAATTACTAACTACAGAGAACTGTTGAGAGTATGAGGACGAGAAAAGGAAGATATACCCAGGGTGTTACACCAAGGCAGTATTAAAAAACAAGAGAGATTGAAAAGTGTTGAAGGAAGCTTTGGGTTAGCAAAAAGCAACCTCTCAGAAATTTTCTAATGAAATTAGAAAATAAGAAAATTTAATAACACAACTAAAATGTGATTTTTGGAAAGACCCATCATTTTCATAATTCTGACAGAGATAATCTGATAAAAGAGATGCAATATAAACTAACAATGCAAATGAAAAGTAGAAATATCCAAGTTTAATAATTTATAAAAAGATGCATTGCAGTATTTAGATGAAAACAGATTAAGATTTCAAGAACACAAAATGATCAAAATTGCTTCAAGAAAAATAGAAAATAGGTTTAGAAGAAATTGAAGTATCAGACAACTAGCCTAAAAAGTATGCTAGAATTACATAGATTTATAGATGAATTGCATAAATTTTTAAGGAAAAAAATATTTCAATTTATTCAAATTATTTTAAAACACATGAAATGCTAGCCCATTCTCCACAGCTAACAATACTGATATTAAAACTGGAAAAAAACAGTTCTAGGAAAGGCAATTATGTGTCATTTTCACTAATAAATACATACAATTTCTAACTTTGCTAACTGAATATTGAAATGTATTAAAATAATAATAAACTATGATTAGGTAGAATTTTCCCAGGACTCCAAGGAGGGATGCAATGAAATTAAAATTAAAGGAGGAATGTATATAATTATCACAAATAATACCAAAACTCATAGCTATTTCTCTTTACTATATAAGTAAAGATATATATATTTATATAATATTTATATGTTCATACTTATTCATTTATATGTATTTTTTCATTCATTCAGAACCAGTTTAAGAAATAGAATAGAAATAGAAAAAAAAACAATTATTTTTACAGAGATAATTTAATATGAAGAACTGCTAACCAACCAGATATTAAGAATCAGAAAGAAAACAGAATACTAAAATACCATGGAATAGGTAACTATAGGAAGCAGCTACCAACTGTATGGCTGAGCCTAACAGGCAGCTGGTTAGCAAAAAAACAATGTGATTTGGAGTGTACCAGGAAGCATCGTAGATGCAAGATAGGACTGAAATTGAGGCAATAGCTTAATACTGGCCTACTTACTTATGTGTACACATGAAGGTCATGCTGAGCTCCCATACCTTGGATTTCTTCTATACATCCAAGTCAAAATTTTTGCTTTACTGCCCTTTATTATTTTATTATAACATCAAGAAATAAGAACAATAGCCTAATTGAGATTGTTTTGATAGTCATATTATGCACATATCATAAATAGAATTTTTATAAAATGCAGAATTTGACCCATGTTTTTCTTCACTAATACTGCCTCTCTTTATTTGTATACATTTAGTTCAATATCACCCTTGATCAGTTCAGTTTTTCAAATAATTTGTGCATAGGTTTCTTAGAGCCAAGCTCTTTTTGTGTGTTTAAATAAGTGGTTAGAACAGAATATATTTAAATTAACATATTACTCTTGAGGAATTTTTTGTGAATTGTGATATTTTTAAACTAGCTTTTGGGGTTTTTTGTTGCTGTATTAGCTCTGAAGCAGTGAGGTCCCTACAAAGAGAAGCAAAGAAATGGTGACTGGAGTCATTGATTCACAAGGGGAAGATTCTGCTTAACTTTTGTTTTTTCTGTCTGTTTCTCATAGGACCTCTTTCAATACTTTCTCTGCCAAATTCTTCATTATGAACCCATTTGGCAGTTACAGGTATGTCCTGTGATCATATAACCTTAAACTCTAAGTTTGCTCTTAATAGAGAAAAATACAAGAGGAACACAAAGATTATCATTTTTGTGTATTGGAGATCTTGGCATCAGTTTATAATTTATATAATTGTGAGAGAACTGTGAACTCCTATTGAGTACTATTTCCTCACATGTTAAAGTATAATATTAGAGAAGCGTGCTGAGGAAAGCATATAAAGCAGAGTTTATTTAAAAAGGGGTAACATAGACTTCTCCTAGGAGAGAGAAGGGGACCATAGCTGGTATCCTGGTATCCCAAGAAGTGAGAGTGTTCTGACTTTTTTATATGTCCTAGGCTTCCTTTGTTCTTCTGCTCTCTTCCCCTTATCTCTCTCCTTCCTGCATATGTAACTAGGCCTAGGAGATAAGCAGATAAACAGGGGGAAGGACAAGAGATGGAGCAGCCCAGGAAGCATTAATTAACAACTTTTATAACTGCCTGTAGGGAGGGACAATTCCTGGGATGGATTACCTAAGCAACAGGTTGGAGCAGAGGCAGGTTATCTTGATAAGAGTGGAAGAAGGGCTCTGAAGGCATTTCAATCCCTCAAGGGGCAGTATCCAACCTCCCAGACTCAAATTGGCCTCCTTGATCTGACCTGATTCTATTTACCTATCTATACTGACTGCCTCTCTAATTCTGGCTTCACTATCATGAAAATATATTTAGCTAAAAAATGAGTAAAACATCAAATAGCAATGTTTAAATCAGGGTTTTATTAGAGATCATAATTTATTATAGGCATTTGACTGTGAAATTATGTGAACTGCATCAACAGTAAGGTTGTTTTATGTCTTATGCTGGAATAGGAAGCCTAAGAAGCACACAGGCCATAGGAAAAAGAAAGATGAATATAAAGTGGATAAGCAGGCACAAAGTAGAGCCTTTGAGGCTGAATTGGTACCAAGATGGATCACCTGGAACCTGCTGGAACCTCCAAGCTTTCAATGCCAATGGTGGGAGTGCCTGCATGAGAAATGAGATCTCTTCATCATGGAGCTATAAATATACTTAGTCAATAAGTTTAAAGAGGAGCCTGTGGAAGTCAAAGAAATTATGAGTACAGGTTTAACTGCTACCATATACTAAATCAGTGAGCCAAAGGATAAATGATAGCACAGATGAAACACAATATCACACTGCACCCTGAACCAGTTGTCCAAATATTTAAAAATAAATAAATAAAATTTGCTCTCCTTTATTTTTATTTTCTTCTTCCAAATTAATGCAAAAATGTCTCTTGTGGCCCAGGCTATTCTGAAACTATCAAGGACGAAAATTCTTGGAAATGTATTTCCAGTATTAAATTGATATGACATAAATCTGCCACAGTCCATTCCTTATCAACTTGGTATCCACCACCATCATTTTCAATCATACTTCATTTTTAAATAAATGAAATAATAACATAAAGCAAAACATAATGGAACTATATCTCATACAACTGAAAGACATACTGATTCTCTCTCAAAGAAAGGATACACATTCCCTTTATCCATCTTTGGATGATCTGTATTCCACTTCAGAATTGTGTTCTCCTTCCTGATTTGATATCCTGAAGCTTGAAACCAAGACAATAAGTTAACTATTATTAACACATATTGTTAGATATTACATGGAAGAAGAATGGAAGAAGAAAGAAAAAGTTCTCTTGGTATATCAAAAGTAGGAGGAAACATACGTAATTTTGTAGTTCTCATTCCACTATTCCCTTTTCTCTTAGTAAGCACCTCAGCTAGTAATGTCCTTGACCCAAACTTGCATTCCTGGGAGGATCTGGTCCTTAGTAATATTGTCTGTACTGGGTGTTATCATTTTTTTTTAAATATTTTTTTAGTTGTTGATGGACACAATGTCTTTATTTTATTGCTTTGTATGTGGTGCTGAGGATCGAACCCAGGGCCTCACGCATGCGAGGCAAGTGCTCTCCCGCTGAGCTACAATCCCAGCCTGGGTGCTATCATTTTCTATTGACTTTAAGTACAAGGTTTGACAGTGTCAACAAGCACTCCAGATTTAAATTTCAGGTATACACAGACAACAGTAGTCACTAAATCAAAGGCTGTATAACATATACATGAAGATTTGTTGTTTCTTCCAGAAACCAAAACCACAGCTATAAGAAAATCAGGAACTAAAGTTGCCACTTGGTTAAGTTTATGATAGTCCAATGTTATTCTTCAATATCCATTTGTCTTTGGTATAGCCAGATAGCCAAGTTAAATGGAGAATCACCACTCCTGCATATTCCAGGTCTCTAACGGTATTATTAAGCTTTGTAATCCAACCAGAATGCACGAATTTTGGTGGTCATAGTAGTGGGACTTTTTTTGTTTAGTTTTTGCAATTTTGATTGGTAGAGGAAATTCTGGTGGCTTCAACTAGGCTCTTCATAACCTGGTACCTCTCACTCCAGGATAAAAAATATTTGATCCCTCCAAATATTTCTATAGCATGATGTTATAATGATTCTATAGCATGTGGTTATGGCGGTCTACTGAAGATACTTTGAATCACTCTCTTGCTGTTCCATGTCATGGGAAACCAGTCTTCTTTGCCACTGGAAAAAGGATTATTAATGCCTCTACATCTGATCAGACCAACAAAGCAATTAACCTAGAACCAGTTTGGAACAAAACTTCTGAAATTTGTAGGACAACACAAAATAATCTAATATATGTATAATTGAAGTCTCAGGAAGAGAGGAGAGAATAAAGGAGAAGAAATATACAAAAGAAATCAACCTCTAGATTCAAGAAATTCAGTGAACCTCTCATGTGATAAACACAAAGTCCCAAACACATTATGTCAAATTGCTTAGGCAAAAGATAAGGGCAAACCTTAAAAGAAACCAAAGGGGGTAAAATGTACATCACACACACAATTATATTGATGATTTACTCCTCAACCAGAAAGAATAGAGACAAGAAACAATGGAATGACATCTAGAAAGCACATAAAGTCAAACTAGACTTCAACATCCAAGGCAAACTTCTGGAGAAGTGAAGGCTAAATAAAAGCATTTTCAGAAAGCTAAAAGGTCTTGTATGCTAAATAAGTTATTTAGTCTAAAAGTAAATGAAAATCTAGATCTCAGAAATAAAGAGCACCAGAAAGGGAAATTATCTCAATAAATAAAAAGTCCTTTTCATTAAAAAGAGAGAGAGAGAGAGAGAGAGAGAGACATCTTTATTAAACATACAGAATATCTCAAAATTCCTAGAGGAGTTTTAAACTTTGATAAGCTTCAAAAGTATGTTACAAGCTTACAAAAAATCAAAAGAAATTTTATTGATTTAAATTTGAATGTTTTGAAAATTTTAAATGTCAATTTCTACATGATTGCGGGATCCTATTTGCTCATCTCAATTATCTGATGAATGTCCACTAATTTATGTAGGGTTACATAAGTAAAGATAAAAATATTTTCTTTAGACCTTCTGTTTTAGTCTGCTCTGACTAAAAGACCTGACAAGGACAATTAGATGAGGCAAAGTTTATTTGGGGCCTCACAGTTTCAGAGGTATCAGTCCATAGACCAATAGCTGCAGTCCTCTAGGCTCAGAGTGTAGTGGAGGGAAGTGGCTCAAGACATAATGATCAGAAAGCAACATTCACCATATACAAAATATATACCCCAAAGGTATGCCCCCAATGCCCACCTCCTCCAGCCACAATTTACCCATCTTTAGTTGCCACCCATAAGGGGATTAATTCACTAATAGGGTTAAGGCTTTCATAACCCAATCATTTCACTTCTACATGTTCTTGCATTGTCTCACACATGAGCTTTTGGGAGACACAAAATCTCTAAACCATAAAACCACCCATGATTATCATGCAGATTCCATAGTTCTTAGATGATCTTGAAACAAGGGTTACAAAAGCTGTCACTGACCATTTTGTTTTAGCAACAGCTGTTAAAAACATTGCAATATTCGAATGTGACCAGAACAGTTACAGCAGATGTTGGTTATGTTAAATTTTGATGAGAAACATTGACATTTTATATTTTTAAATAATTAAATTTTGAAATGTAGTCTGTATAAATTTGCAGCACTTATATTATGCTATCAACACCTCACTAAAATATACATGTTCATTTCAGTTGGAGAATATCATGCTAAGTGAAGTAAGCCAATCTCAGAAAACCAAATGCCAAATGTACTCATTGATAAGTGGATGCTGATCCCATAATGTGGGGAAGGACATGGGAACAATGGAGGAACTCTGTTCACAGGGGTGTAAGGGGGAGGGGGCATGGGGACAGTAAAGGTGGTGGAAAATGATGATCATCATAGTTCTAACTTTATGTAGAATTGCATGTATGTTGTGATTCTACATCACTTACAACCAGAGAAATGAAATGTTATCCTCTATCTGTGTGCAATGAATCAAATTGCACTCTGTTATCATGTAAGCCTAAGTAGAACAAATAAATAAATTAAATATGAATATATATATATAAATATATATATATAAATATATATATAAATATATATATATTTATTTATATTTATATATATAAATATATATAAATATATAAATATATATTTATAAATAAATATATATATAAATATATATATAAATAAATTAAATATGAATATATATATATATAAAGAAAAAATATTTCAGACAAATAGTAATAGCAATACATTATGGAGTTCATAATATTTGTAGATGTAAAATGTAAAAATAAGATTGCAAAAGATGAGGAAGAACTAACTGTATTGTATCTTAACCTGTAAAGTGATATATTATTTTAAATAAGCCTGAGGCAGGTTTGAGGCCAGACATAGCAATTTAGCAAGATCCTCAGCAACTTAGTGAGAACTTGTCTCAAAATAAAAAAATAAAAGGACTGGGGATGTAGCTCAGTGCTTACCCACCCCTGTGTTTAATCCCCAGCACCAAATAAATAAATAAATAAATAAATAAATAAATAAATAAATAAATAATAAAAAAGAAAAAGAAAAGAAAAAAAATCAAAGAAATGGAAAAGCATAAGGAACTTAAAGATACATGAGAATTACCTTATGGCTTTTCTTCCAAATACCAAATTTAAGAGAAATCCCATTTTAAAAGTCTTTTAGGTATTCTCAGACAACAGTTTCTGAGTTATCTTCAGGAAGCTCTGACTTCGTTTTATATAGTTCAATATATGTGTCTACCATTAAATCCAGATCATGTTTTGTATCAAAATTTATGTTAAGCAAAATCAAGTTACTTGACCTTTGGTTTGTTAAAGTGTTCCTCAAGTATGCTTTGAAATGCTTCCATCCATTTTCATAGCATTTATTCTCACCTTTTATCACAGGAAGAATACACAAGACCTTCAGCAAGGCATATACATTAGGAAAAAAATTTGATATCAGACAGATGGAAGGCTTCATAAAGCCTTTTTCTGTTTCCATTTGATTCTCCAAGAGTGAAGCTCAGCTGAAAGTGTGTCAGGATTAGGCAAGTCACTTCTGTACATATCAGCATGGTGCTCTGTAGATGTATTGTATTTCAGCTGTCCCATGACTGAGGGTATCAGAGATAAGCATTTAAGAACTCTGAGATGCTGTTCTGAAAATATGTTTTTAAGTTCCTGAATGATGTGCTCCAGTGTTGGAATGCTTAGAGTTTCTTTATAGTAACTTCGATATGAGCAATTTGTCTGTTTTATTCTTTTCATTTTTCTTTTTTTTCCTTTTATTTACTTATTTATGCTAATTAGGTATACATGAGAGCAGAATGCATTTTGATTCATTGTAACAAATGGAGCACAACTTTTTATTTCTCTGGGTATACACAATGTAGAGTCACACCATATGTGCCGTCATACATGAACATAGAGCAATGATGTCCATATCATTCCACCAACATTCCTGCCCCCATGTCCCCTTCTCTAACCCCCTCCTCTTTGACCAAAGTTCCTTCATTCTTCCCATGCCCACCTCCTCCATTATAAATCAGCATCTACTTATCAGAGAGAACATTTGGCCTTTGGTTTTTGGGATTGGCTTACTTCAATTAGCATATTCTCTAACTCCATCCATTTACCTGCAAATGCCATGATTTTATTCTCTTTTAATGCTGAGTAATATTCCATTGAGTACATGTACCACAGTTTCTTTATCCATTCATCTATTGAAAGTCATCTAGGTTGGTTCCACAGTTTAGCCATTGTGAGTTGAGCTTCTATAAACATTGAAGTGCCTGCACTACTGTAGTATGCTGTTTTTAGTCCTTTGGGTATAGACCGAGGAGTGGGATGGCTGGGTCAAATGGTGGTTCTATTCCAAGCTTTCTAAGGAATCTCCATACTGCTTTCCAGATTGGTTGTACCAATTTGCAGTCCCACTAGCAATGTATGAGTGTGCCTATTCCTCCACATCCTTGCCAACACTTGTTGTATTCTTGACAACTGCCATTCTGACTGGTGTGAGATGAAGTCTTAGAGTAGTTTTGATTTGCATTTCTCTAATGGCTAGAGATGTTGAACATCTTTTCATATATTTGTTGATTGATTGTATATCTTCTTCTGAGAAGTGTCTCCTCAGCTTCTTAGCGCATTTACTGATTATGTTGTTGTTTTTTTTTATTATTAAGTTTTTTGAGTTCTTTATACATCCTGGATATTAAGGCTCTATCTGATGTGCATGTGGCAAAAATTTGCTCCCAGAATGTAGGCTCTCTCTTCACTTCATTGATTGTTTCTTTTGCTGAGAAGCTTTTTAAGTTTGAATCCATCCCATTTATTGATTCTTGATTTTACTTCTTGTGCTATAGGAGTCTCATTCAGGAAGTAAAGTCCTAAGCTGACATGATGAAGATTTTGGCCTACTTTTTCTTCTATTTGGCATAGTGTCTCTGGTCTAATTCTTAGGACTTTGTTCCACTTTCAGAGAGTTTATCACTGATGTATAGAAATGCAATTGATTTATAAGTGTTGGTTTTATATCCTGCTACTTTGATGAATTCATTTATTAATTTTAGAAGTTTTCTGGTGGATTTTTTTTTTTTTTTGGATCTTCTAAGTATAGAATCATGTCATCAGTAAATAATGATAGTTTGAGTTCTTCTTTTCCTATTCGTGTCCCTTTAATTTCTTTCATTTGTCTAATTGCTCTGGCTAGTGTTTCAAGGACCATATTGAGTAGAAGTGGTGAAAGAGGGCATCCTTGCTTGTTCCCATTTTTAGAGGGAATGCTTCCAATTTTTCTCCATTTAGGATGATGTTGGCCTTGTGTTTAGCACAGACAGCTTTTACAATGTTGAGGTATATTCCTACTATCCCTAGTTTTTCTAGTGTTTTGAACATGAAAGGGTCCTACATTTTGTCAAATGCTTTCTCTGCATCAGTTGATATAATCATATAATTCTTTTCTTTAAGTCTATTGAGGTGATGGATTATGTTAATTGATTTCCATATGTTGAACCAACCTTGCATTCCTGGAATGAACCCCACTTGATCATGCTGCACTATTTTTAATATGTGTTTGCATGCAATTTGCCAAACTTTTATTCAGAATTTTTGCATCTATGTTCATCAGGGATATTGGTCTGAAATTTTCTTTCT
The DNA here is from genome assembly GCA_028644305.1 of Xerus rutilus. NCBI lineage: Eukaryota > Metazoa > Chordata > Mammalia > Rodentia > Sciuridae > Xerus > Xerus rutilus. The sequence continues at coordinate 100,110,301 of CM053403.1, forward strand.
TTAAAGTGTCTCTGTCTTGTTTTGATATCAGAATGATACTCACCTCATAGAATGAATTTGGAAGGGTTCCCTCCTTTTCTATTTGATGGAATAGTTTGAGGAGTATTGGTAATAATTCTTCTTTGTAGGTCTTGTAGAACCTGGCTGAGAATCATTCTGGTCCCGGGATTTTCTTGGTTGGTAAGCTTTTGATGATGTCTTCTATTTCCTTGCTTGAAATTGATCTGTATAAGTTGTGTATGTCTTTCTGGTTCAGTTTGGGTAGTTCATATGCCTCTAGAAATTTGTCAGTGTCTTTACAGTTTTCTACTTTATCGGAGTATCAATTTTCAAAATAGTTTCTAATTATCTTCTGTATTTCAATAGTGTCTGTTGTGGTATTTTCTTTTTCATCATGAATTTTTGTAATTTAAGTTTTTTCTCTCCTTTTCATTAGGGTGGCTAAGGGTTTGTCCATTTTATTTATTTTTTCAAAAAACCAGCTTTTTGTCAGTTTTTTGAATTATTTCTTTTGTTTCAATTTCATTGATTTCAGCCCTGATTTTAATTATTTCCTGTCTTCTACTTCTTTTGGTGTTTGTTTGTTCCTCTTTTTCTGGGGCTTTGAGATGTAGTGTCAAGTCATTTATTTGTTGACTTTTTCTTCTTTTAATGAATGAGCTTGATGCAGCAAACTTTCCTTTTAGCACTGCCTTCATAGTGTCCCAGAGATTTTGATATGCTGTTTCAGAGTTCTTATTTACCTCTAAGAATTATTTTACTTCATCCCTGATGTTCTGTTTTCCATGCTTCATCCAATAGCATATTATTTAGTCTCCAGGGTTTGGAGTACTTGCTATTTTTTATTTTATCATTGATTTCTAATTTCATTCCATTATGGTCAGACAGAATGCAGGATAGTATCTCTATTTTTTTTTTATTTGCTAAGACTTGCTTTGTGGCATAACATATGATCTGTTTTGGAGAAGGATCCATGTGCTGCTGAGAAAAAAGTGTATTCACTCATTGATGGATGGAATATTTTATATATCTGTTAAATCTATATTATTTATTATTTGATTGAATTCTATAGTTTCTTTGTTTAGTTTTTGTTTGGAAAACCTATCCAGCAGTGAAAGAGGTGTGTTAAAGTCACCCAGTATTATTGTGTTGTTATCTATTTATCTTGTAGCTGAGAAGGATTTGTTTGATATACATAGATGCCTCAGTTTGGGGAGCATAGATATTTATGATTTTTATGTCTTATTGGTGTATGATTCCCTTAAGCAGTATAAAATGTCCTTCTTTATCCCTTTTCACTAACTTTGGTTTGAAGTCCACTTTATCTGATATGAGGATGGAAACCCCCTGCTCGTTTATGCAGTCCATGTGAATGATACGGTTTTTCCTACCTTTGACCTTTAGTCTGTGGATAACTTTTCTTGTGGGATGAGTCTCTTGAAGGTAGCATATTGTAAAGTCCTTTTTTAAATCCAATCTGTCAGTCTGTCTTTTAATTGATGAGTTTAGGCCATTCATGTTCAGGGTTATTATTGAAATATGATTTGTATTCCTGGTCATTTTGGTTTATTTTTGGCTTTTACTTTGATTTGGTTTCTCCTTTGATTGGCCTTTCCTTTAGTGTAGTTCCTCTCTTTGCAGATTTTCATTGTTGGTTTTCATTTCCTCCTCATGGAATATTTTGCCAAGAATGCTCTATAGTGCAAGCTTTCTCACTGTAAATTCTGTTAACTTTTGTTTATCATGAAAAATTTTTATTTCATCATCAAATCTGAAGCTTCATTTTGCTGGATATAAGATTCTTGGTTGGCATCCATTTTCCTTCAGAGACTGGTATATGGTGTTCCAGAATCTCCTGGCTTTGAGGGTCTGGGTTGAAAAATATGCTGTGATCCAAATTGTTCTTCCTCTATATGGAATCTGTTTCCTCTCTCTTTCAGCCTTTAAAATTCTATCCTTATTCTGTATGCTAGGCATTTTCAATATAATATGCCTTTGTGTGAATCAGTTGTAACTTTGTATATTTGATGTCCTGTAAGCCTCCTATATTTGATTTTCTAATTCATTCTTCGTGTCTGGGAAATTTTCTGGTATTTCATTGAAGAGATTGTGCATTCCTTTGGTTTGAAACTCTGTGTCTTCCTCTATCCTGATAAATCTTAGATTTGGTTGTTTGATGCTATCCCATAATTCTGTTCATGGTTTCTTACCATCTTCACTGTGTGGTCAACTTTATTTTCAAGATTTTATATTTTGTCTTCATTATCTTAGGTTCTGTCTTCCAAGTGATCTAGTCTGTTGGTGATGCTTTCAACTTATTTAGTTTATTGTTTCCTTCATTTCAAGGATTTCTGTTTTTTTTCACAATCTCTAGCTCTTTCTTAAAGTAATCTTTTGCTACCTGTATTTGCTCCCTTATCTCTTTGTTGGTATTATCAATGGTTGCCTGTATTTGCTCTCTTATCTCTGTTGAAGTGATCAGTTTTTGCTTGTATTTGCTCATTTAGTTCATTTTTGAATCCACAGATCATTTTAATTATGTACATTCTGAACTCATTCTCTGACATTTCATTAACTGCGCTGTCAATGGATTCTATTAATGTAGTACCTTGGTTTGTTTGGGCACTTTCTTCCTTGTTTTTTTCATGTTGATTATGTGTCTTCCCTTCTTGGAATATAGATCTGAGGTATTTCAGTTTCTACACTATAATCTAGTAGTGACCCTCCAGATTACTTGTACCTCACATTGGTGTTTGCTTCCAGTCTCTGGCAGGTGTCCCAAGTGTAAGGTAAAAAACAGCCCTTTTGTAATTAATTTTCACATTCCCTCTCTAAAAGCCCAAGGCAGTTCCTGCCCCAGGGGGTTTCTCTCCCAAATCTTCCACCTGGGAAACAAAGCCTAACCACTCAGGTTAGCACATCAAAAGAAGACCGCTACTGCTTATCTGCCCCCAATTTTAAAGTGACCAATCCGTAGCTCGCCACGCGGTTTGTAGTGGGTTCTATAAAATCCCTCCCATGTGTCCTCTCTCTTTTTTTCTTCTTTCCTTCGCCCAGGCACCCACTCCCCTGAATAAAGGTTTTCCTGGCTGCATGAGGTGTCTGTGTCTGGCTGGCCGCTACCCCAACATTTGGTGCCAGTGACTCAGATGGGGGAGTAATTCTCTATTGAGACCCCTCATCTTGAACCTCTGACCACACCTCACAGCCTTGCTCATTCTTTCTATTGTTATTTTCCACGCCCACCATGAACTTCATTTGGTGAGTTTCCCTTTCAGGGAGATTGCAACTTTGCAGGCAGAGAATCAGAGGTGACCAGTCGTGACCATCTGGTGGTCCCTCTGACTGCCTCAAAGGGAAGACCACACCCCACCACAATCTTCACCGTTACAGTGGACTTCCAAAATCTCCACCCCATTTTCTTAGATTCTCCATCCCTCAGGCCCATTTACACTCTCTCTCTCCCTCCTTTCCTTTTAGCTCAAATTCTGCCAGCTGAGAGTTCCTGATCCCTCCCTGTTTACCTCCGTCCACCCCGGATCAAATTTTCTGACTCCTCTGGGAGGAGTCTCCAGAATCCTGGTGCTGCGTTGGTCTGGGGCCCTGCCTCTCTGGGAGAGGTTAGACCCAGGGGGACTCAGGTGATGACCCTTTTCCCCCTGTTTGGTCTTATTCCTGTCTATTAATAGCTTCAAAGGGACACTTTTGAAGCTGTACTAATAGACATTTCTAGGTGACAGAATGGGATCAAACTCTTCCCTCCCAGCAGACTCTCCATTACATTGCCTTCTTAAAAATCTTTCCACTCTTAATCTTCTTCCTGATATTGAACCAAAGAAACTTATAAAACTTTGCATTCAGGATTGGCCTGCCTACCAATTGGATAACTCTCTTAGCCACCTATGGGTTCCTTAGATTACAGTCTCCTTAGAAATCTACATAACTACTGCAAGCAATCGAAAGAATGGGCGGAGATCTCTTTATTTAGGCCTTCTCCCATCTCCAAGCCAACCCCTCCCTCTGCACTCTCTCTAAGTCTCACCATGTTCTCCTAACTTACAAACCAAATTTATCCAAGTTTCTGTCGGCTCCGAAATTTGCCTCACATCGCTTTCTTCCCTGGATACAACAGACTCCAATCACAAGCTTCTCGGCTGTCTGCCCTCTTCTGGCTTATTTACACCTCCCTCCACCTCCAGCTTTCCCTTCCCCTTACAAGCTGTCTTCTAAAACATCTTGATAAACTTTACCCCTTTTTTTCTTAAGTAAAACACATGATACAATGTCCCAGCCCACAGCAATTAAGCCCAACTATTCCCTTGTGATAACCCTGGGCTGTCTCTCTGCCAATTTAAAAACCCACTATTCCCACACTGGACTCAAACTAAAATGTCTTATTAAACTGAGCACAAAAATCTGGCCAAAATACCAATTAAAAAGCCACCTTATGCGGCCAAAATATGGAACACCCCAGGTACCCCCATCCAATCCTTGGCTCCTCAGCACAAAATGATTGGAATGAGGGTTCTGACTTTTCACTCAGACAAAACAGCCAAAGCTCTTCACAGCCTGGCCTGCTACCTGGCCTGCTGCGGCAGCCCCTCCCCCACAAACCACTAGGCTTGCAGCTTTTCACATCCGCCTGGGCCTCCTTTTTCAGACCTCAGCTCAAGGAAAAAAAAGGGGGAAAGGGAGGTTAATTTACATCTGCCCTGCCCATTTCTTCTTCCTCCATTCTCTCTTGTTGCTTTACTGAAACAATGGCCATAATTTTTTATCTCTCTCTAGGACTCTTCACTCTTACATTTTTAAAACTTATAACTTTCATTCTGCACACTAAAGTTGAAACCTCTGATCAGATGTACTTTATCCAACTATAAAAGTTTTTTTTTACACTCTACTGAGCCTAGGTATACCTACTTTTAATTCAAAAGGCTTTCTGCATGCTCTATTTTTGTGTTTATGTAAACCTAGCGCTCATAAACTAAAATTAAAAATGGATCCAAATACCTTTAATTCACGTGATTTAAAAGGTTCAATTTGAATTGGGTAAACAAAAATAAAGACGTCTTTAGAATTACTTAACTCACAAGTCTTTCCACGTGGTCAAAGGACTAATAACGTGTTAAAATTTTTAAAAATGTCTAATATATATCTCATTATCAAAAATTTCTTCAAGGGAAAAATGTTACTGTTAAGTATGCTTGTCTAATGTCTTGGTTTTTTAAATGAAAATAAGCAAATCAGATCTGATACTGAGTACTCAAGTGTGTTTGTTGGATGGAATGTTGACTGTTAGATCCAATACCAAGTGCTTTTAATTCCTTTAAATTCCATAGGGTGACATTTTTTGATGTTTTTGTAAATGGTAAATTTTAACAAGGGGATATAAAATTGCTTTGTCATCATTAGAAACAGAATTACTTAATTTAAAGCCCAACAGGTATAATTCTATATACTTAAATTGAAAGCCAACTCAACAAAAGGTTATAAAGGTTTATTTTTGTTTTATTTAATTGGGGTATGTTTGGCTTTGATTAAGTAATTGCTTTTCTTAAAATCTAAACAGTACCCTCATGCTGGAAATTCCTAAGATATAAGCTTACATAATTTAATTTAAAAGTTAAAGTCAGTTGTCCTTTTTTTCAGCCAAAGGTTTATAAATTCCTATAAGTTTTAAAGGTTTCTACTGTTGCCTAAATTCAAAATTTACAAGAATTATTTTGGGATGTGGATCTAAATGAAGGGTAAATTTCTAAGGTTTATGTTTATGACTAATTTAACTATAATTAATATAAGCTTATTCAATTTAAACTTCAATGTACTGATATAAAAGTCTAAAACATTGTTCTGCTCTTAATAAGATACCTTTCTTACATTTGTCAGGTTTTAAATTACAACTATGCTTAAATACCTATGTTAAAGTCTAGATTTTTTCTTTGAGACCTAAAGTTGATTAATATAACTACATTGATGCAATTATGGTTCTAT
>CM053403.1:100116791-100134967 GCA_028644305.1 Xerus rutilus
AGGAGTAGGTAGAGATTCAGTCAAGCAAATAAGGGTTTAATGTTTTCTTTGTTTAATATGAATGCTTCTTTCTTTTAGCAACTGCTTAAAGTCCCTCTTTCTCTTCTTGTTTGCAGAGTCACTGCATTCATTGTCACTCTTTCCTGTTTCTGGTTCTCAACCATCCAGTACAAAAATAATTCCTTTCCCCTAGGTCCACCAACATCACTCCCTGCATGGTCGTTAGTGATTTTCTCATTTTTATCCCTGTGGACTCATCCTTACTTTATTTCTCAACAACATTCAAACCAACTGACTACTCGCTTATTTCTGAAAATTTCTCTGCTTTTGGCTATTCTAGACCTATCACAATCTATTGGTATCCCTTTTAATTTTTTGGCTTCTCTCATTCAGAGTTTGGTTTATTTTGTTGTTTGTTTGTTTTGTTTTCCCAATTACTCTTCCTCTATCCTTTAAGGGTTATCATTCCACAAAATTCTTAGTTCCTCATTTCTTCTAACTGTACATACTCTCCTTTGTTGATCTGCTTATCCTATCGAGTAGCACTCACAAGTTTAATAACCACTTTTATGTTGATGACTTCTAAGTCTCAATCTTTTTCTTGACTTCTGACCTACCATATCAGTCCAACTAACTACCATATTTCTCAAACATTAAAACACTGCCCCCAAATTTATTCTTTCTCCCATGTTCCTTCTTTCAAGGGATGATGCCAGCACCTGTTGGTGTTATCTGAGTAAAACAAGTGTCTTCTTGATGTCTCCTTTTCTATATTCAACTAATCTCCAAATTCTCACTCAAACCTCCTGAACCTACATTCTTCTTTTGGGTAGATCTGTCTTGCTTTGTATTCCATCTGCAAACATATGGCCTAGAGTGCTTAATTAACACTGCTTTCTTGTTTTTCTTTTCATCTACTTGTTACTGTATAAGTTAATGTTTTGCCATATCCCTGTATGTATGAATTTAGAAAATGTAACCAAAAAAATCCTCAGTTTTTTGAAAGTACAGAATCAGAGATTCTAGTTTTTTTCCCTCACCTATGGTAGGCCAAATGCTGATTGTTAATAATGGTAAATATTATCCACAATAAGCTGGGCATCTTTTATTTCATAGAAACCCAAAGTATAGGTTGATTATAATCAAAATATCAATGATGCCTATAGCAGTCATATTTGAACTATTACTGGTTGAAATAATGCTCACAATAATTTTTTGACTATTAAATGGTAAGTTGTACATATTTTGAACATCAAATAGTGTTATCAAGCTTATAATAAAATAACACTCCCTAAAAACCTGATTATTCATTTTTAAGTGGCAACCACTTCTAGTGTCACCTCCACATTTCTAAGTATAATGCTTGTACTATTATTTCTTGATTTCAAACTTTGGATATTACTGACTTACTATTTTAAAAGCTTTGGTTTCTGATACTTCTACTGTCCCTTCATCTCAAATTACTGTCCTTTCTATCCTATAGTCTTTTGTACCATAATTTCTATTTAAATTGATATTCAGAATTTTTATTATCCTAATTTTGGTTATAGCTGATGCTTGTAGTATATTATATTACATTTTCTTGTTACTGCAATTGTTTTCCTAAAGTTAAAATATTTTTATTTTCACATACATATTTTTACTTTTTGTTCTCTCCCCGTTCCCCCACCCCGTGGTTGAGGATTGAACCCAGGAGCACTCTACCTCTGAGCTACCTCCCTGGCCATTGTTTTTTTTTAATACTTTATTACAAGTCAGGGTCTGGCTAAATTGCCCAGGCAGTCCTTGAACTTGCAATCTTCTTGCCCTAGCCTCTTGAGTGGCTGAGATTATGGGTGTGTACCATTGTGCCTGGCTTAGTGTGTTTTGTGAAACTTCTTTTTTTCCTATAACCGTATCAGTGTTGGGCTTCGCACTAGCACTATGAACATCTCAATAGGGTCAGGCTCAGGTTTTTAGAGAATTCTTCCTAGAAACCTGTCCTTTTACTCCAATCCTTGTTGTTTACCTGCTAAACTGCTGGACAGCTGTTGCTTTGGACTGTTTCTTTCTCTGTTTCTGGGAATCCTTCTTTCCTTGGTTTCTAGTTGGATTCCTGCATCTCTGAAGACTGCTTCTTAAATTATACCTCATCTGGTGTAGCATATTCTCCAATACTTTCCTAAGAAAAGGGTCAAGGAAAATGATATTTGGAAAATCTTGAAAGTCTAAACTATGTGTGGTCACATTTGATTCACAGTTTTGCTGTATACTGAATTTTAAATTAAAAGAGCTTTCTCTCAAATTCCAAGGTACTTTCCTACCATCTTCTGTTTCCAGGGTTGCTACTGAGAAGTCTAGTGACTCGTGCTTTCCTAATTTATCTGTATAATTTTTTTTCCTGATACTTTTAGAATTTCTTTCCTTTTGATATTCTGACGTTTCACAATAATATACAATGGCTTGAGTCTTTTTCAGTTATTTTTCTGGGCCCTACTTAGGCTGCTTAAGTCTGGAAATTTACATTTTGAATTATGAAAAATATTCTTATGTTATTTCTTTCATAATGTTTTATCCTTTGTTTGGTTCTAAAATCTATTTCCTGGGTGATTTCCTCCATTTTATCTTTCAACCAAAGATATTTATTTGCTATCATTTTTAATTTCAAAGAGCTTTTATTTATTCATTTAACATTTATTGAATAATCATGGTATTATTCAATAATAACAGGGATTATAGTAGGTGATAAAGAGGCACACAATTCTGCCTTTGGAGATCTTATCTTTTTTTTTTTGGTGCCAAGGATTGAACCCAGGGGTGCTCAACCACTGAGCCACATCCCTATCCCTTTTTAAAATTCATTTTATGTAGGGTCTAAGTGCTTAGGGTTTCTCTAAGTTGCTGAGGCTGGCTTTGAACTTGACAATCCTTCTGCCTCAGCCTCCTGAGCCTCTGAGATTGCAGGCGTAAATCACCACACCCAGCTAAATCATATTTTCTAATGAATGAAGGCAGACTGTGGATTGTGAGTACCAAGAGGTGGGTAATATTATTGTGTTTCAAAAGAGAGAGTCAAAAAAGCTTCAATGACAATGTTTCATGATGCTTGATAGCTCATCATATTTATAAATTTATAAATGTGTAAAAAAATGAATTGTAAATACTATGTGTGTGTTTTCGTCTTCTCTGTGTATGTGAGTGTGTGTGTGTGTGTGTGTGTGTGTGCGCGCGCGCACGCATTGGGGGAGGCTGGGTTATTTTGAGAACCATTAGGCTTTACCATAGATTAAGTGGGCATTTAACGATTTCTTTGGGACCTTGGACTAGCTAATTTGTCCAAAAGGAACTTCCTTCTCTTGTCTGAAACCCATTCCAGACTGCCAGCACTCTCGGGCCAAGTCATTATATAGACTATAAATTAGTTACTCTGTTTCTGGTAGGGATTCTACTCACACTTGCATTTGTACCTACTATCCTTGAATCTAGATCCTCTTCAGTTCTGTCTTACCTGAGATTGAGTCTCCTGTTTTTTTTTTTTTTTTGGTATTGGGGATTGAACTCAGGGGTACTCGACTACTGAGCCACATCCCCAGCCCTATTTTTTTGTGTGTCTTTTTTTATGTAGAGACAGGGTCTCACTGAGTTGCTTAGCACCTCGCCCTTGCTGAGGCTGGCTTTGAACTCGCGATTCTCCTGTCTCAGCCTCCCTAAGTGCTGGGATTACAGGCTTGAGCCACTGCGCCCCGCTGAGTCTCCTGTTTTTTGTTTTTGTTTTTTTCAACATAGGGAAATAGCCACTATTTGGCTTTGGAAGAAGATACAGGTGTGTAGCTGATTTGTATATTTATTTTGAATTTTAGCTAGTCCTCCTATTATCAGGTCCAACCACACCCCTCTGGAGAGTTATATTAAATCTGGTAGCTCCAGGTTCTGATCCATGACTTTACCTCCCTTTGATAACCATCACTCTTCTTGAAGCTGATAGGATTTCTGCTTTCTGGTCTCTGCTAAATTAATGCTACTAATTTATCCACACTTCATCTTACAAAATTACATCAATATCTTTCATTGACTAATATATTTTGCTTTCATGATTTTGTAACTGAAAGCTCTGTCCCTGTCCCCAGTGTCAATCAATGCCAATTTAGTAATGAGGACATGGTTTTGAGAAAAAGGAAAAAGAAGGTTTATTGCTTTGCTAGCAAAGGCAAAACACAGGGAACTCCTGTCCCAAAGGCTTTGACTCTCCTTGGCAGGGAAAGGGAGGTTTTAAAGGGTTACATTCTAGGTGTGCTCTGGTAGGGGTCCCAGGGTGCCCTGACAGTGTTAGGATTCACTTGTTAATTTGGAAGATAATGGCTTCCCAGATACTCAGCAGGCATCTCCTTCCTGTAGTGGTTGGGTTCAAGGGCAGTTAACTAGGGGAAGAAAAGATAAAATTGTCTCAGAGGGGAGGAGAAAGAAGAAAATATTTAAAAAAATAAACCTTAGAGCAATAAGGGCTATATTCAGAAGGTGAAGGGACCACCATTACAATTTTACACCCTTTTTTTGCTTTATTTTAGTGATGTTTAGGGAGGAAGAAGAGATAAATCTGCCCTGTCAATAGGGCAATCTGCTCTATTTAATTAGAAGTCTTAATCAATCCTTTAATCCAAATTACTTATAAGTCTTTTTGAATATGTTAAATAAAATCTTCTCATATGGATTGAGAATAGTCTAGTCTTTCATTCTCAAATAATTTAGTAGTTAAGAAAGTAGTAGATGCCATGATTTGAATCTTGAGTGTTCTCCGAAGTTCATGTGTTGGAGGATTGTTTACTAGCTTAGTAATCTTGGGAGGTGGTAGAAACTTTAAGAGGTGGACCTAGTAAGAAGTCTTTGGGTCACTGGGGGTATGCCTTCAAAAGGGATTGTGGGGCTCTCTCTCTCTCTCTGCTTCCTGGCTACAAAGTGATTGGCTTTGCTTTACCACATACTCCCATGATGCTATGCTGCTTCACCAGAAGCCAAAAGCAATAGGGCCAACTGATTATGAACTGGAATCTCCAAAACTATGAGCCCCAACATTTTCTCTTTAGAAGTTAACTCAGGTATTTGTTACAGTAACGGAAAGCTGACCAATGAAGTAGACATACTTTCTTAATATTTCATAAGCGTTTTAAAAGGTTAGATATGAAAGCAATATATTAATGCTTTAATAGGTAATCATATTTGAATTGGTTCATTAGCTTTTATTTCAACATTCTGAGTAATTTGTTTTTCTCTTATTAGAAAATCTTTTGAATTTTAATATGAAATGAATTTTTAAGGCATGATGTCTAGGTGGTTTAATATTAAAACATAATCAAAACACACAGTCTGTGTTAGTCAGATTTTTGTCACTATGAATGAATACCTGAGTAAAACAACTTAAGGGAAGAAAGATTTAATGGGGGCTCACAATTTCAGATTTCAGTCTATAGTCACTTGCTCCATGGATTCTGGGCCTGAGCCTGTGCAGAGGCAGAGCATCATGGAAGGGAGTGGATGCTAGAGCAGAGCTGTTCAACTCAAGGTGAGAGAGAGGAAGAAGAAGATTGAGGAGAAGAAAGAGGAGGAGGAGGAAGAGGAGGTGGAGGAGGGAGAAGAAAAGAGAGATGGAGGAGGAGAGGAGAAGAGAGGGACAAATACAGTTCTCAAGGGTCCACTCCCTCAACTAGGCCCACCTCCTATAGTTTCCACCACCTCCAAATAGTCCATTTGGCTACAAATCCATTGATGATCAGTGGGCTAGTTCCATTGATGAAGTTACAGCCCTCAAGATCCTATCACCTTTCAGAAGCTCCACCTCTGAACATTGCTACTCTGGGGACCATGCCTATAATATGTGAGACTTTGGAGGACATCTCAGATAGAAATCATAACGTAATCTTAGCAAATTTAAAACATTGTAAGTATCTACTCAGAGCCTAGCAATAAGCTTTACTCTATAGGCCATACAATATGACAGATAATTTGATATGACATCAATAAACCTGGGATTTAATCCCCAGTATACCACTGGTTAGAGGACCTTGAACAAAACACATTTTATTTCAAGTCAAGTTCTTGAACTTTTAAATGGGGCTTAAACTACTTGGACAAACACTAAAATTGTATGGTACTTTAATCATTGTATATATATAGAGAGAGAGAAATAAAAAGAATATAGATGTCAATAGAAGTGCTATGAATGTTTTGGTCCTTGTTCATAAGCATCTGTAAAGCTGCAAAGGCATAATATCAAAGAGAAATAACTTTTAGGTTTTATCCTATTCTTTCATATTTATTTTCTTTCAATTCTTCCTTTAAGGATATTACTATGGAGAAGCTGAGACCATCATTTTCTTGCTCAAATATCTTACCAGCATCCATAATATGAAGATCATCATTACTTTCCCCCTAATCTTCTAGTCATGCCCTATGTACAAGCTATTGCCAATGATTTCATATTCCTTAAAACCCTAGCATATCACAAGTGCTCAGTAAATATTGAATCAAATGGAACAAAAGAGACCAAGATAATATGACTGCCTTATACTGTACATAGCTGAGGTTAGTCCTAAAACACTGTTCTTCTGGTCTGTTTTTGTCTTCTATGCTCACAGTATAGTGCTCAGATTTCTAAGAAAACATTGTTTTCTGGTGCCAGGTGACACTTTGGTGGGTCAGGTTATGGAGATTGGTGGGAATGGAAAATTTTTATAAGTAAAATTATCTGTTGATGAACACATATTTCATGCTGCTTTCTGGTAATGTCATGAATAGAAGTGAGGGAGGCATGGAAGGAAATGTGTACCTAAATTAAGAGTCTTAGCAGAAGAGTAAGGGAACAACACTGAACAGAATAATGCAAGAGGTGGACGGGAAAATGGTGACTCCTGAACTGGAAAAGACAAGTTACTGCAGAAGGAGATCTGGCTTCAGAGAACAAATTTATTTTAACATGCTTCATGTTTCTGTTTTGTTAACTCAGGAATACTTGGCTTTTCACTGTTACTATGGAAGCATAATAAGAAATATAAACATACTGGTACAAAACAAGAAATAACTCATTTAAATGGCAGGAAGGTGAGAAAAATCACATTCATTTTGCTATTCTTACTATAAGCCCTAATTTTCCACTGCTGCTTCTCTATGTACAGAATATTTATTAAGAAAAAACTTTGATGATGATATTATAGTGTCATATCGACATTTGAAATAAAAAGATCAATAGGTAGTATAAAAATGGTCATCACACTGTAAATTTGGTAATATTTTAAGTCACATTGATGAGATACTTGATAAGAATATTATTTGCTTTTATTTTGGAATCATTGAGTAAAGTTAGAAAACAAATAAAATAATTTGCATAATGAGACCATTGAGAGTAAATTGCTGTCATTCATCAGAGGTATCTGTACCATTTTGACTTACATTTTAAATTCATTCAAGTTTATTTCTCTCCTCACCCAGCTAAACAATCCTTCTGATTTATTCTTACCATTTAGTATCATATGAAATAAAGTGTTTCAGTAGGAAGAGAAACAATTTGTCAAGCAGAGACTATATTAAGTGAAACATTGTCTTTGATATGTTTTTAATTTGTTTGAATCCCATTTTGCTCTTGTAATTTTCCCACCTGCCAGTGATGATAAGGAACCATTTCATTCTTATTCCTTTGGCTCACTAAGGCCACATGCTCATTTTGTTAAGAAGGGTCCACCTATCTCTGGCAGGAAGAATGGAAGTCAGCTCAGGAAGGGAGACTCAGCCACGAGATCTCACCACCCACCAGTCAGTTAACAAGCCCTTCTAAGCACCTGATTATTTATCTAACATTGTTCAAGGGGCTACTGGGAGCTGTAAGAGAAGCATGAGACAGGATTCTTGTTTGGACTGATTAAACCTAGTCCTTCTGCAGGTTATTATGAATACTTTACATGCATTCTGAATATTTCTATTCTTTCATTTCTCCTATGCCAGGAATTTTTACTATAGGCCCATGAACCCACAAGAAGCCCTTGAATAGAATAGAAGTGATCTGTAAAAAATTCAACTTTTACCCATAGTTATTTTTTAAAATTAATTTCTTGTGGATATACATGATGGAGAGATTCACTGTGGTACATTAATACATGTACATAAGAAAGTTAAACATTAACTCAAATTTAGCAATTTCTTCAATTATACATGTAGATACTAATCACAGTAGTATTGTGTCCATGACTTTGTCACCAATAGAAATCACAGATATTTTCATATTGCATTACCATTGTTGTAATATCTCTCTTCACCATTTCATTGGTTCTGGGGATCGAACCCAGGACCCTGTGCATATTAGGCAAGTGCTCTACCATGGAGTCACATCCCCAGCCCATTGCAGATATCTTGAAACACCATTTATGCTTTATCACTATTTTAAAACCATAGTAATTATTAGACTCACATCTAGAGTGTTTTACTTAACGAAGGAATATAGACTAACATATATCACTAAATCAGAAGGTTTTTGGTGTTTAAGAAGCAGTCGGTAGACTTCCCCAATTAACCAAATGGGTCAGCAATGAAAACGTAGAGAACTTTAGTCTATAGTTATCAGATTTGTTCATTTCTTTATTCATTTGTACTTTCAACAGAAAAGTAAGAGAAAAATAGAAGTTAAAATTGGGAGTTTAATTAATAGATGTTTGGTGGGGTGCTATAGTTGAAACAGTTAATAGCATTGAGACTTCTAATTTATCATATGCTTTAAATTTTTCCTTTATATATTCATTATGTTTGATGTCTTGACAAATCTTTCAGTTGTTGCTTGCTAACTTTTTCTCTGATCTGTCTTCTTATGACCTTAGAATGCCACTTTACATCTCATGTCTCACTTTTCCTCATTTGTTTTGTGTAGTTAATAATGCCTAGTTTGTTGGTGGTGTATATTTGTGTGTGAGATTATGATCCTGGTTTATTGTAAGATCTTATGAAATACTGAATGTATTTAATATAATGATTAGTGCCTAACAATTTTAGGCAATTTGAAAACTCTAAAGCACTATATGAAGAATGCCATGAATTACTGTTATGGATTCTACACCATAACATGCTGCATGGTTGCCAAATTTTTGAAAGAAAACTTTTGTCTATCAACTAACAAGTGCTGTGTCATCCTAAAGCTATGTAAACCTTAGTATAAAGCCTAACTAGTGTCAGGAAGGGGTACCCAATGGCAAATTGTAATGGGAAACTGGTGCCTGGATATGTTATAGCTCTCAGTTTTGCAGGGTATGTTGCTGTCACTTTCCTCTTAAGCACAGCTCTCATGGTTAATGGCATAGCACATTTCCAGAGTGGAGTGATAGTTAGCATCATTTGGTGTATCCATAGGTGTGCTCCTATGTTCATAGTTTCTTCTCAGCAATTGAAGGAATTGCTGCCATTTCCCCTTGCTGTGCTGAGAAACTTCACTTGTAGAATGAAGAAACATACTAGTTCATCAATCGTCTTTGTTCTTATAGACGTTATATTTTCCATATGATGTACAGACCAAATTTTAAAATAAGTAACAAATGTAAACTTGTCTAGCACCTAATATTACATACTATGGCCACAATATATTGAAATTGAGTGTGAATTTCAAAGAGATGGTTGTAATGCAACACCTTCCCTGTCACTTAAATCAACATTGCAGACAATATATTTTAACTTTATGTTGATGGTGACCAACCAGCATCCCTCATATGCAAAGCATTTTATACTGGTTGTTGTTATTACTACTCACCAGAGTCCTTTGCTGCTGCTGCTGCTGCTGCTGCTGCTGCTATCCCTATTTTGAGCTGTTCTGAGTCCTCAGCACTAGACACAGCCTCTTCTACCCTCTCTTTCTTGTTGCGCAAGATAATGTAGACTGGGAGAGTGGTTTTTAAAGAACAAAAGGACCTTGATGCAGACAGTAAACATTCCCTTGTTTCCAAGAAATTCCATAGCCAGTACCCTTCCTAGCACCTGCTGTGGTTTTAATATGACTTCTCTAACCTCATGTCAGTATTCTGAGCTCAACCAAATGACAGAGTAAGTGGGAGGGGTTGTGATTTGACACATGTCAGTGAACTTCCCATCCTCATCCTTGTTGAATCAAAAGCTTGAGCTACTGACCAATGGACATCTTTTTTGACATCATTACTGTAGCCTTTTGTACTTAACAAACTATTCTTTAAATCAGAAAGAAAGAAATGGAGAAAAGAAGAGAGGAAGGAAGAAAGAAAACAATTCTGGATTAGTTAATTGAGCTTATGAGATGAGGAGAGGCAAATGCTTTTATCTGAATACTACCTAAGAGTCAAGCATTAAGAATAGGGAATGAGTTAACCTGCCAGACAACTTTGGTGATTAGAGAACTTCATAGAAAGAACAGTAAAAATGTACTTTTGTTTAAAGGAATTGGGCTTTAACTTCTTGGTGACTCACTGCAATTTATAAGTAGCATTTGCAAATGAAAACCAAAAACTATCTTTGACATTCACTGAACAATAAGGCATAAACAAACTTCCAGCAGGTAAAATGCCAAATGAACACCTGGGACACATTAACATAGGAACCCTACTTTCTCACTTTTCCCACTCTACCATGAAGTCTGTTTCACATGACTGGGAATCTGGAACCATGCCAATATGTATTTCCTTTTCACATGGTTCATTTAAAGTACATGATTGGATAAGAATGAGGAGAGGAGATACATTTAATTGTGAAGAGCTGCATGATTTCAAAGATTTTCATTGCAACTTTGGTACAGGTGAGCAATACATCTGTCATTTCATGGTCTCTGAGCTGTCTGTCAGCACATGAGTAAAGATCTTCCTTTAGAAAGGAACCAGTTTTTGACATTAACTGTGTTCTGATGGAGAGCACAGCATATGAGTTATGAGTTTTGGCCTGTGAGCTGTGAAAGATGACTCAGAAAATATAGCCTTGGAGAACTATCTGAGGAAACACCTCGGGCAGCACCACGCTCTGAACAGACTCAGCTCATTTCTATTTTTGGCTCCTCCTCAGATGTCCAGAATGGCACAGGCCAGCCACCAATCCCATTTCTAATTGTTCCCATTTTAGTATGTTGACATCTCTTGTCTTTTTCATGAAAATGTATGCAGCCTACAAAATGGATAAGAAGGAAGCATAAATGGACAGAGGGGAAAATTG
Organism: Xerus rutilus; assembly: GCA_028644305.1. Classification (NCBI taxonomy): domain Eukaryota; kingdom Metazoa; phylum Chordata; class Mammalia; order Rodentia; family Sciuridae; genus Xerus; species Xerus rutilus. The sequence goes on from CM053403.1 coordinate 100,127,964, forward strand.
AGCTATGATGCAGTTTAATGAAGGTCATAGATGAGAGCATGGATAGGAACGGAAAAGGAGTAGTTTGAGAAACTTCTCTGATAATGACCAGAAAGGTACAAATTAAATGTAATGGAGCCAGCAGTGGAGAAAGGGTTTTAATGAAAGGAAAGAATTTGGTGAAACTTGAAGTTTTAGTAGTAAGCATGTTATAAATATAGACTAAGAAGACCAAGATATGTGTTGGGGTGTGACTCAGTGGTGGAGTGCTTGCCCAGTATGTACAAGACCTTGGGCTTAACCACTAGCTTGGCAAACAAACCAAGATAAAAAGTCCATGTGATGAAACAATGGCTGTAAAGAAAAGGAAAAGAGAAAGAAACATGATGTATTTGAGAATAAGTTTTTTTAATAGTTGTATCTTAACACTCAATACTCATTTTGTTCCCTTGTAATTTTCTCAGTCTCATAGAGACAAGAAAAAATGGTACATATCTAAAAAGGTTTTTAAAACGTTTAAGAAAGAAGGAAAAAATGGAGAAAGCATGTAAGAGATGAGCATAAGGACTTGAGTGTTTTTCTTGTCATATAAAATGCTATGTTATATTTTGTGGGATGTACATAAACATATGCGGGATATATATATGTGTATATATATATACACATATATATATATACACACACACATATATGTCGATGTACCTATACAAATATGCATATGTTTATCTTGGACTGTTATTTCTAAAGTCACAAAACCAATTAAGAGTCATTCAGGAATGTAAATAAAGGTATTCTGGTTCTTGGTCTAGGATCACAGCATTTTCTCTCTTTTCTCTGTAAAAGTAATGAGAAAGATAAAGGTCATGTGATTTATGGATTTGCTTGAGGTCAATCCACTAATTAGAAGCAAACATGTGACTAGAATCAGAGTCTTGATTTCTGGTTCAGAGCATGAGTTGACTTGATGTGCCACCACCAGTGGTTTCATAGCTTGGGTTCCCTGGGATGACATGGAGATTAGAGAACAGGGAGCTTCTTAGGAAATTCTTGAAACTGCACCTACAAAGTGGATAAGAAGGAAGCATTAAAACTGAGCTATGATGCAGTTTAATGAAGGTCTTAGGTGATCCAGAGGAATGTCTGAGACTGGGAAGGCTCTTGGGGACTGTCTTCAGTTGGGGCAAAGTGGCCAGGCAATTATGATTCTCATGATTTGTCTTTATTTGCTTCACCATGACAGAAGCCATGACCCTGAGCAAGGATGACCTTCAGTCAAGGAACTTCACAAAGAGGGCTGACTGCTGAGGGCTGGCAACTGGCCACACTTCCAAAAGCTGGTACAATGAAACCTCTTCAAGCCCTAGCTCCACTTTCCCCATTACCATCAAACTTAGGCAAGTGGATCAAATGGGTGGGAAACATTTCTTCCTGCCTCCCATTGTATGTAAGAATTCCTACTTTCTCTCAATAATCAGTGTTAATTACCACTGAAGTTAGTGACTCTTTTTATTGTAAGTTGGCCCCTGTAAGTAGAGGCAATTGTATTGAGCCCCTGCGTAGCTTCTGATCCTGACATTCTGGCTATTTCATTTGTGTGTCCATTGTACTAGCATTGGGGATATGAGGTCAATGTCAAGCTGGTTATTTAGTTCTTCTTCCATTCTTAGTCTCTCCAATAAATGTGAACTTTTTTTTTTTTCCTTTTTCTGGTTCTGGGAATTAAACCCAGAGCCTTATAAACTCTAGGCCACGCACTCTACCACTGAACTACATCCCCAGTCCCGTGTGCTAACTTTAGATAGAGAGTCACACTTTCCCCTTATTCCTATGGATTCATCCACATCCCTCTACCTAAATCTCCTTTTCCTATCTTTCCATTTTTCACTTTTCTTACCCCTGGACCTCCCAGTCAGGTCATTTGCTACTGCTCATGGGTTCATGCTTTCTGATCTTTCTTTTTTGGTAGGGTTGTAACCATTGTAACTTTAAGACACTTTCTTTTCCATACAAGGATCATGATCACATGTACTATCTTAAGCTCTGCCTATTGAGAAGATTTCTCCCTGCCATTGTTGTTAAGTGCCATCTCTAAGTCAGGCTGTAGTCTAGCATTTGTCAGATTCCAGCTTGTACTTATGTACTAAGCCAACCCATCTGTAAACCAAACTTGGGTCTCCTCCATTCTATTAATTGACTATAAGGGGTCCACCTATAATGATAGGTATCAGTTGATGGTAAAATGCTATAACATCAATAGTAGGTGATGTCAGGATCCATGCTACCTGCTTATATAGCTTTCTTGGTCTCTTAATTCTTTTAATGCTTGATGTTTGATATACCATTTCCAACTCATAATGTATTGGTCCTGGACTGAACTGACCTCATGATAATAGGTCAGTAATCTAATAGTATATGATGCATAATGAGCAGTATAGACCTCAAGGTTATTTGGTGTTCATGATTAAGCACTGCCTTTATACAAAGACTCAGTAGTGTACCAGGACCTGTTTGCTAAGAGATGTATAAATATCTGCTATATATGGCCTAATTCCAGAACCCTAGGCATCTGCATTGTGATTCTCCTGTTGGTTTTACAATAAACACCACATGGCATCTTTTCCCACCACAGATACTCTAATGTTTTGCCATATGGCAGATTATATTATTCAAGTGCAAGGGCCACTTGTACCACAATCTGAATTGCTATACATTCTTTTTCTACTTTGGTATTTCTCAAAGCTGGCAGCATTCCTTACCACCTGGCATATGATTTGGTGCTGTTTCCCTGGCAATGGAATATGCTGTCTCCAGAATGTGGAAATACCTACCAGGCAAATGCTTCTTTTTTCATGATAGGGGGAGCCATTTATAATGATATGCCCTTTTTTTGGAAGGAATATCCCAAAATGTCTAAGACATGGGACATCTAAAAATTTGTAGTCCCTGAATCTTCATAAGGTTTACCTCCTACCCTTTACTGTGCACGTATTTTACCAAAGCCTACAGTGTTCTTGCTACTTCTTCATCTGCTCCGGTTGGCATGATATTTTGGGAATAGTAAACCAGTGATATTTTCTGTGGTATGATTAGTCCATCAAGATCTCTTAGATTATATTATGACACAGCATAAGAGATAACATAACCCTTGTGTAAGATTGTAAATGTGTACTGTTGTTGATTTCAAGTGAATGTGAGCGCTTTCTGATCTTCCTTTTTGGTGTGGCTGGAAAATAATGTGTTTGAGAGTTAAATGGCCACATACCATAGATCATAGTAATATGCGCTAGCAAAGATGCTACCTTTGAGTTACTACTACTTATTGAGTTTGTGGTACCCATTGTTATCCTCCAGTATCTATTTATCTTATAGGATGAGTAGTGAATTAAATGGAGACATCGTGGAAATCAGTATCTCTTTATCCATTAGATATTTAATGGAGGCCATTAAATTCCTGATATTCTTCCTGAAATATGATAATTTATTAGAGACTGTTCTGGAAAATGTACTTATGGAAGGGAAGAGAAGGAAGCAAGATTAGCAGAAAGAAAAATTGGGCCGGTTTGCAATATCAATGAATGCCACAGTTGACTCATGGGGAAGTCTTTGTGTGGATTGGTCCTGCAGAGTTTTCCTGAGGTGGGTGAGGAGCCTGGACCTTAATAGTCATATAATGATCAACCTGGATACAGAATGTCCAGGGAAGGGGCATAACCTTGGGCAAGGTTCTTCTCTTCAGCCCAGGGGAATTCCAAATGAGGGATGATAGCTGAGAACTGTCTGCTGGAAGTACTGGAAAACAGGTCTTCATTCTTGAAGGTGAATCTGGGAAGGGTTTCATATAATCCACTACCAAATGAAATATTTGATCCCTTATATAGTGTAATATGACCCTCAAAAGTAGAATCATAAAATGTTTTGTGTATTTTTATTAAAAAGTAGAGACTCTTAAAAACTTGAAGTGTATTTGAAGTGAAGGATTAAACAAGGCAATGAAAAAGAAATGGCCCTCCTATACTCTAATTACGGAAGAGTACACTGACCATTTGCATACTGAACAGACATAGAACTCAGAGGAGGATGATATTTGTAGACTGATAAATGAGTCTGAAATACACTATTTTCCATAAATTGTCTGCATGTAGCTCAGACTAGCATAAACTAGTTGCCCCAGGCTGGCTTCCTTGCTTCACCGGATACTAAGTGACACCTCACATTACAGAACCCATTTCTGTCTGAGTAAATTCTGGTACCAGCTCAAGACCTCCAGGTACTGCAGATTGAATTGTGTACTATGGACTGAATTCATCCATAGTCAGTAATGATGTTCTTTCTAAAGAAGATTGATCTTGGACAAGACTTCATGAAATTAAAGGTATGAGTTCGGGGTATATTTTTGTACTTAATGTCTCATATTATTCAAAATATGAAAAGATAAATTTAAGCAAAAATTTCAAAGGTGATTATTTTAGAGGCTTTCTTTAACTTCCTCATTTAGGCAGCAACTTTCTCATTACTGTCTCCTTACCCTTCTTGTCTTTGCACTTATCACCATCTTATATATAATATATAGCATTTCTGTGTGTAGAATGACTATATCTCCTATCTGGATTTGGAATATGTATCATGAGACCAAGGTATTTGTCTACTTGCTAACATCTGGAAGATACTTTGCATGTGGTAGGTGCTCAATAGATACTGGCTAAAAGGATGGACCAATGAATATATGAGTCATATTCTGTTTGGTTAATACGTTGCTCTGCATTTGGTAAACAGTGTTAAAGTCAAGGTTAAGAATTAGTGGTTGCTTTTATTAAACTTAGGACTAAATTTATTGCAACTTTACCTCCATAAGAGTCTCTGAAATTTTGGTTAGAAGAATAAACTATGGTTAATACCTCAGACAGAACTCTTTAATTTCAGTAACCAGAGACATCACATTTCATCAATTATTCTGACTTTGTGGCTCCTGACAGCAGCTGACAATGCATGCAGTACTGATGATGGTAATGATGATGATGGTGGTGGTGGTGGTAATATTCACAGAGTGTCTTTTTGATAGTCATTGTGCTAAGACTTTCACATTTATTAACTTCTGTGGTGCTCACTACAACTCTACGAAGTAGTTTATCATGTAACTACTGATAAGAAAACTGAGATGCACGGAAGTCCATATCTAAAGCCATATACTTGGCTGCTCGTGGAACCAGGATTGAACTGGAGTGAGACATCAACCAAAGCCCATTACCATTTTTATAATATTCTGAGGTAGTAGAAAGCAGAGGAAAGAGAAAGGAATGACACATACTGTGAAGGAAAATATATATTCCTTTTTCAAAATTTAAAGTAATACTTTTTCAAAAGAGTGAGTGGGGAAAAGACAGGGAGGTTCGAAGGTAGTCCAAAAACATCATGTGCAAACAGGTAACCATCAGTCAGAAAGAAAAACAGCAATGTCGGAGCATAATTTGAAAGTTGATGGGAGCAGAGGAGGAGATCCAGTCTTTTGGGGGAAATAAAGTGAAATTAGAAAGTAGGTTCTATTTTAGCTGAGTCAGAGAATTAGAGGTAGGACATACTACAAAGAACTGACAACAATACACATACTGTCAGAAGTAAGGTGTGTACCATTTCTAAGCAATGTAGTGAAAGGAATAGTAGTTAACCTAAGTAAATTCTCTTTATGCTATCTCTTTATACCATCTATTTTCCTTATACTATATACACTGCATGCAAATGCTCCTCAGTTTATGATGTAAGATTTCTTATAGTTGAAAATGCACTTAAGATACATAGTTACTGAAAATCAGAGTTTAGTATAGCCCACAGAAAGGCAAAATAATCTAACATAAAGCCTATTTTCCTTCCTTCCTCTCTCCTCTCTCTCTCTCTATATATATATTTTTCTTCTTTTTACAGCAAGTAGAAGATCCTGTATCTATCAGCTCTTATGAATTGCTCATAACTGACACCCATTTCTTCTAATGTCAACACATCATTGTTGATAGTAGCAAATGAAAATGCTTCCATCAGTTCATTGCTGTGAATTTTCTTTCTTTTTGGGTGTGTGTGTGTGTGTGTGTGTGTGTGTGTGTGTCTAATTTCTTCCTTTACCTTAACTTCTTTTTTTATTTTTTAATTTGTTCTAATTAGTTATACATGACAGTAGAATGCTACCTCAACTTTTTAATTTCAATCAGCACCTCCTTGGAAAGCTGTTCAGCCAGCCTACTAATATACTCTTTATCAATGTTCAGTTTTAATTCTGAAGCACTAATATGTTGCTTTATACTATCCCATCCACAGCAGAATCTTTGTTAAAGCCTTTGAATGTGTTCAAAACTTTCCTCCAAATGTCATTCATGTTGTTATGTGACTTCCCATGCTGAGCGATACTCTGCATAGCGTTTAACATATGAAAACCTTTCCAAAACTCTCAGAGCTTTCAGCAAGATTCAGTTGCTTCAACAGTCTCCACAAACAATTGCAATAAACAGTATGTAGAGTAAATAGCTGCTCTGAGTCCAGCTATGGCACCTTAGTCCATTGGTTGAGTAAATGTGATTGTATTTGGTGGTAAATACACAAACTTTACTTCAGGTCCTACATTGCAAATATGCTGTGGATGCCCTGGAGCATTGTCTTAAGATCAGAAAAATCTTAAATGAGTTGTTGTTTTGCCTATAATATTCTCCTGCCTGTGGAACAAAACAGTTCAAAAACCAGTCTTCAAACAATGCTGATGTCATCCAGGCTTTGTTATGGTGATAAAGAACAGGAAGTGTATGCTTGTTCTCATTCTTGAATGCTCTGGGGTTCTCTGAGTGGTAAAGAAAAGCTTTAATTTGAACCCTGCAACATTTCCACTCCAAAGTAGCATCACATGGTCTTTAATGCCTCAAATACTGCATTGTCTTTGGTCTCTTGATGAGTACATGTTTTTTCCAGCATATCCTTTCAGAGAAAGCTGGGTGTCATCAACATTAAATATTCGTTTTGAAAAATATTTTTTATCCACAATTCTCTTA